>VBSM01002223.1:2787494-2799180 GCA_008086735.1 Cheirogaleus medius
GTAAGCAGTCATGCCTCACCAAGGATGCAATATTCTGCAAAGCTGGAATCAGGATCCCACAGCCTGAGTGAAAGCCGTGCCGCTTGCTGTAAGGGAGGGAGCTTAAAAAGCCACTCCTTGGCTTCTCCCATGAATTTTAAATGTTCTGAAGGCTTTGCCCTGCGAGGGAGACAGTGCCTCACGCCTTAAATAATTAAGTGAAGCACACTGAGAACGGCAGTATCCGTCCGGGCCTGGTCACGCTGTGGCCCTGGAGCCTCTCTCTCCAGGGCAGAGCTGCGTGGGCGCGAGGAGGTCGTCCTCGGAGCGCAAATTGACGCAGCTTCAAAAGCTGCCTTGTAAGCATTTGGTGAAACTGGCACAACTGTGGAAATGTCACGAAAGAGGATGAAGGTGGCATGTGACAGAAGGCAAGTCTCTTCTGAGAGGCTGCACCGAGCAGCTGTGCGTGTCAGACCTGGCAATTCTTGGTCGGTCTTATTTGGCCGTCCCCAGCCACGTGACCGTCCTCCCACGATGACTGTGGCCTCGGGCCAAGTCTGTCTCCTCCCAACCACTACAGCGTTGGCACTGGTGTCTGTGTGTACTCGGTGGAAATTTCTGGAGAATCTGTGCAGGGAAGAGAAGGCTACTTTATCTTCTGGCAGAAGCCCTTCCCTTCAGGGGTGATGGTGGCATCTTGGAACGAGCCGAGTGTCTCCCGGTTGTCTACCCGTTCTGTGACTGCACAGAGCTTCGACTCTGAGGTTCACATTTTGTAGGACTTTTATAGTTCCGTGAGAAAAACAGCCTTTATTTCAAAAGTACAACTTGAAGTCCAAAAGAAAAAGCAGAGACATGCCTCAAGGAAGCTGTGGTAGCAAACCTTCGACAGGGCAGGGCGGAAGGCAGAGATTTCCTCTGCTATTGTGACCATACAGCTGCTGGAAACTTCTAGATTTCTTTTACCCAGTACCTCCTTGTCTTCCCTTTCTCATCCCTTATCTCCCAGTTTCCCCCGGGTCTTTTTTCTCAGATTTCAGCAGAGGTCCTCAGGGTGACTCGACTGTTCAATCTGGTTGGATTGTGTGATCACATCTATGAGGATATTATTCAGCTTACGTGGTAGGAATCGAGATCTCAAACATGTAAACCCGTTAGGCGGGATTTGTGTCTGATCAGTTGTGTACTGATGTGCATCTCGACAAGACCAGGGTTGTGAGCTCTCCAAAGCCCCCAGCGCTCACCCTTTTTTTGGCCTCGAATCAGAATCTTTCTCACACTCCTTCTCGGAGCACAGTATGGGTGGTTGCCTGTGCCTGGGTTGTTTGTCTCGAAGATGGATGAGAGCCTTTTGTTTTTCTTTGCCTTTTTTCTGGCCAGTTGTTGCAGCTGCTCTGTTGTGGCTGGGACACCCCTGTCTGTAATAGAAGGACTCATCTGTTGGAACGTGAGAGGGAAGGTGTTTTAGTGATGCAGTTTTTAGGACTGGCTTCCCAATCAGACAGCACTTAGCAGCAGTTGGGGGTTTCAAGCCCCTCCATCCTAAGTGAGAGCTCAGACCGACGCTGAAGTAGTGAAATTTGGTTTTCTTTGTGCATCTTACAAAAATTGATTATTTGATGTATGCTTTTTTTCCCTGGAGCAAGTCTTCTACCCATTAAAGACTAAGACCTAGGGAATCGTGCATGCAGCTTGGTGAGGAAGTCACAGACCGAAATTATGATCTAAACCTGGATACGATCTTTTTAAGTATTTATTGCTGGAAGAAGGTCATGGTTGAGGTTTTCTAGGCAGTCTGTTTGTAGAATGAAAGTTTTCAGGTAGCCTGTTCTTGGTAACAGGGAAAATCAGTTTCCCCCACAGCCGTGCAATCAAATACTTGCATGGTGGAAGCAGAAACACTAAAAAAAAATGTCCTCAGGCCTCTTATGTTCTAAGGGGTTCTGATGCTTTGTGCTCCGGCTTATCAGAATCAACAGCTTTATTTAGGTCACCTGTGTCGAAGTGGCAGCCAGTGGGAAGAGTGTGGCATCCTCGAAGTCCGGGTGAGGGTTATCCTTGCAAACAGCAGATTTAGCCAGCAGCGCACTTCTTGCATCCTGACTTCACTCCTCCATTCACTGACTTAACTAAGATTTACTGAGTACTTCCAGGGGTGGCTAAGATTGACTTGGCCCGGTCCTTGTAGAGCTGACAGCATAGCAGGGAAAAATGGGTATTGAATAATTACAAAAACAATTACTCAATTATAATTCATTCATCTGGCGAGAACTGGTTGAGTATCTAGTCTGCTAGGCCCTGTTCACGGTAGTGAGGATATCAGTGAGCCAGACCTAAAAGTTCTGAAGCTTATATTCTAATGAGACATACAATAAAGGAAACCATAACAAATAAGTAAATTTAATGGCATGTCAGAAGGTGATCAGTGTCGTGGGAAACAACAGAGGTAGGCAAAGGTGACCGCAAGTATGGGCTGGGCTGGGTGGGGTGTTGTGTGTGCTGTGGTCTGAATGTTTGTGTCCCCACCAAAATTCATGTGTTGAAACCTAATCCCCAGTGTGACGGAATTAGGAGGTGGGGCCTTTGGGAGGTGATTAGGTCGTGGGGGTGGAGCCCTCATGAATGGGACTAGTGCTTGTCTTAGTCTGTTTGGTGCTGCAACAACCGAACACCACAATCTGGGTAATTTATAGTGCACAGAAACTTATTGCCTCGTAATTCTGGATGCTGGGAAGTCCAGTATCAAGGTGCTGGCATTTGGGGAGGGCCTTCTGGGTGGTTATCACATGGTAGAAGGTGGAAGGGCAAAGAGAGAGAGAAGAGGGCTGAACCCACCCTTTTATAATGTCATTAGTCCCATCCATGAAGTGGAGCCCTCATGGCCTGATCACCTCTTCAAGGTCCTACTTCTTAATATGGTTACGATGGCAATTAAATTTTAGCATGAGCTTTGGGGGGGCAGTCATTCAAAACATAGCAGCGCCCTTATAAAAGGGGCCTTGGAGAGCTGCTTTGTCCCTTCCACCATGGGAGGACACAGTGAGAAGGCACCGTCTGTGAACCAAAAAGTGAACCCTCTCCAGGTGGGGGATCTGTTGACACCTTTATCCCAGACTTCCCCGGTCTCCAGAACTCTGAAAAGTACATTCTCGTTGTCTAC
Organism: Cheirogaleus medius; assembly: GCA_008086735.1. Classification (NCBI taxonomy): domain Eukaryota; kingdom Metazoa; phylum Chordata; class Mammalia; order Primates; family Cheirogaleidae; genus Cheirogaleus; species Cheirogaleus medius. The sequence continues at coordinate 2,790,637 of VBSM01002223.1, forward strand.
AAGCCGCCTGGTCTCTGGTATTTGTGATAGCAGCCCAGCCCACGTGGACTAGGGCAAGGTGTGCCTGTTTCAGAGAGCAGGAGGCCTGAAATGCAGATCATAGAGGGGTCAGAGTAACTGATAAGGACAGATTATGGCTGGGAGTTGGAGAGGCTGAGGGACGGACGAGAGAAGAGAAGGTCAGGAACTGGGAGCCCGGATGGAAGGGTGACCATCTATGTGTGGACTGAAATCACCAACACTCAAGACGGGAATAGTGTAGGAGATAGGGACTCTGATCGGAGCTAAAGTCCTCGAGAAACGAGGGGGAGTGACGGGGTGGGGTGGTTGATGGAATCTGATGACATGAGATGCAGGGCTGGAGAATTTGGGGAGGGGGCAGAGAATTGCCTGGAAGGGGCAGTGAGGAGCTCTGGTCCAGACGTGAGAATATGCTCAGGCAGAATTATGGGTCCCGTGAGGGCAGATAGTAGCAGTGTCTGACCTGGTTTGGAGGGCCAGGAAGGCTTCCCTGGGGAGGTGGTAAGTGGGTAGACATGGTCTAGAGAAGGTCAAAGGTGGAAGGAACTCTCGGGGCTACACCGTCAGGAGGACTCAGTTCTGGGGGCCGAGTGTGGGAAGGAGTGTGGGAGGAAAGGGGGTTTCCGAGGTATTTGCCTAGTGTTCCTGGGAGGAAGAGACCTGTCGTGGTAGCTGATAGCTACAGGGAGACCCAGGGGTCGCATGAGATGGGTGGGCTGCTAGTGCCTGCTGCCCCGTCTTACTGCCCTTGTCGTTGGTTGGTCAGTGTGGGCTGCACAGGCTGCGTAACCTCGGGCAGGAACCTGAAGGTTTGAGGAAGTCAGGAAGCCTTTTGGGGGCTTGCCGTTGACTGTGGGACTTCGGGAAAGGCTGTGGGGATACTTTGGTGAGCAGGACTCGGATTTCTGAATCCTCTCTTAAGGCCTGTGGTGACAGCCTTGGTGAGGGATGGATGAGGATGAACCTGTTTCCCCCAAGACCAGCCGAGTATCTCAGGAGGGCTTCAGCCTGAACATGGTGGCCGGGGGAGAGGAAAAGGGCTGAGGTGGTCTGGGAGGGGGGTGGGTAGAACAAAAGTGCGGGAAATAACTGTTGATATGCACAATGGAACAAATGTAAAGGGAGCCTGAAGCATCGTGTTGAGCTTAGGTGACTGTCACTTAATAGCTGTGTGTGGCCTTGGGCAAGTTACATAATCTTTTGCTCTTTTCCTTGTAAGGTGAAGGTACCTATGTTGATTGCTCAAGGTTGTTGGGAAAATTAGGTGAGATAATGTACATCAGGGCCCAGCACGATGCCCAGCACACAACAGGTGATCAATAAGCACCAGAACTACCAGTACCTTTTCCAAGATGCTGCTGAGATCTCAGCGGAGTGGATCTGAGATTTGCTATATACCATGGAAAGGCAGTTCCCATTTAGAAGACAGGTCTCTCAGGAGGGGAATGTGAATTGCCCTGAAGCCCTAGGATGTAAATGTGCAGGGAAACGTGAATATGAAAACAGAAGCTTGAAGAAGAGAGAGTGGGGGAGACAAAAACGAAGCGGGGAGAAGTCTACACACACAGGCCATCTGTCCCTTTGGAGGAGACAGGCAGTGTGTCCTTGGTGCACAGGAACAAGCACAGGCTGTTCTGAGGCCAGACTCAGGGCCGGCACACATGGGCCCCAGCTGTCTGGGCATCTGCTGGTGCCTCATTTTGCTAAAAGTTGAGCATCTAACCTTTTCCAAAAGAGAGAAGAAACTCTAGAAGATCCAGTACTATCGCCCCACAAATGACTGATCATAACCTGTTACCCACATGACAGCCAGAGCCGCCACAGAGTGACAGGAGAACATGTCATTCTTCTGTTAGTCATTTATTTCGGTCTCCTGAAGACCTACCCATACTTGGTACATTTTTCTTTCAAACTCAGAGAAGTATAAAAGGAACTTTCCTGGTTGTTTGCTTCCATCCCCTCACGTTCTTTCTGTCTCTCTCTCTCTCTCTGCACCCTTCTCTCTCACCCCTTTGTTAACACGTGCTTTCTGGGTGCCTGGCTCTGTCTCAGTTCTGGCTGTGACATGGCACGTAAGATGAACTCACCCGCAGAGCTGTGCTTTCCAGCCTCTTTCAGGCCGACAGGGTCCGTTGGGAAAGGTCACTGGTGCAGCCCACTGGGGCAATGGAGGAGCCTAACGGTGGGGAAGCCACAAGTGGGGCTTCAGCTGTCTTGGCCCAGCCTGGAGCTGGGAGGGTCAGTATACCTCAGCGTGTCTGAGTGTCTGTGCACGCACTTATGTGCACACCTGGGAGGAAAACATGACCTAGCAGTTCTGCTGGAGAGAGGGGTTCTCGTTTCCCACTACCGTTCCACAAGGATCTGCTTGTTTGCCTTTGGAATTATGCAGGGTCCCACTAGCTGGGAGCTGGTCACTGCAGCCCTCTGAGCATGGGTCCACTCAAAGCTTCTGGCCACAACTTCAAGCGCCTCCTCTCTCAAGGCATTGCAGGGGCCCCAGAAATGAAGACCTGATTCCTGCCCATGGGGTCTTGCGGGCCAGTTTGGGAGGGGGTGTGCAACACACCTGTAGCTACCAAAGATGAGGCCAAATATAATAACATATGAGGGCCACAGGGTGGGTACAGAGAGAGCCAGGCTCCAGGGAGAGAATCTGGTCTGGCGTTGGAGCCAAGTGCCTCTGATGGAAGAGGTGACCGGTTTGCACTTTACCTTGAAGGATGGTAGGATTCTGACCATGGAGGGTGGGGTGAATGGGGGGCGACGTGAGCAGGAGGGCACAGCTGGCCGGAAGGCACAGGTGTGGGGTGAGCAGGGTCTGTGGGGTGGGTGCGGGGATTGATGGGGAGGAGATCACAAAGCCAGGTGGAGGCAGAGGTTTCGTGAGGACTTGGATTGCAGCTCAGGAGGCCGCCTTCACAGCCTGCTTATGAATAGCTGAGCAGGGTGGACGCCTGTGGTTGGTTTGAATGGGGTGCGGCTGGCCTGATGTAGTACAAGGGAACCAAGCACAAAAAAAGCCTCCCTGCACTCGTGTCTCGCTCGTTTGAGGTCCACAAGGGCTGACTTGCGATTGAATGTGGCCTCTCTCGGCTTCCTCCGAGAGAGTCAGCACGCACCTAGTGCTCGGGGGCTCTGCAGAGCTGCGGGCACAAACTATTTTTGTGCTCCTTCAAATGTCCGCATTTATTTTTAAACTTGAGCCTTTGTGAAACAGGAATGTATCGTGCAGGCTTTGCTTTTCAGTAAAAAGGTTCTCTTGGGCTGCTGGATCCTGCAAGAGGTGTTCTTGATTTAAAGTTGTTGAAATATCATTCTGAAGAGTGTTAAAAATAAATAGACAAAGTTGTGCATTATTTTCATGTAATGCCTCAATGCATGCATTCTGGCATTATAGGGAAGGCCACCAAACTAATTTTCTTTAAAACAAATCCTGGAAAGAGGAAACCTGCATAGAGTTTGCCAGTTCCTTAATGTGTCCTGGCAGATCTGTGTCGGGCGGTGGTGCTCACACAGGGAGGTCTCTGGGTGTTGGAGGTGGGTCGGGTGTGACAAGCTGGGATGTGAGTCTGGACCTGCCAAACCCACCCCTCCTCGCCTCCCACGAATAGGAGCCCTTGGACAAGGGGCTTAGAATAGAATGTCTGTTATCTTTTGAGCATATGCAGGTTATAACTGAAAAATGAATGAGATTAGCTTAAAGTTCAAGATGGAGGATTCAGCACTTACGCTTATTTATACCTTCTCTCCTCAGAACCCATTAAAATGGTAATAAGGAGATTATTAACAGTATTATCCCAGGACAGCAAAATGAATGGGAGCGAATTATCAGTAGTTGAGAGATTGCAACAAATTTCTGGACTATGGAAAGCGAGTGAAGGAATGCCGACGCAGAGACCACAGCCAGAGCAGGCGTGGAGGGGCCAGAGGGGGGCGGGTAGAGCCCAGTCCATCCTGCAGGACTCCAGAGCCCCCCCCCACTGAGCCCGAGCACCCAGTGGGGGCAGGGATGGGAGATGGTGCTAAAGCTGGGGCTAGAGTTGGAGGTCTCAGGGCCTCTTAGGGGCAAGGGGAAGAGTGGACCTCACTGGCAGAGAGAGCCAAGCCTGGGAGTGTGGGTGCTGGCGTTCTGGAATAGTCTTCCTTGGTCTGGCGTGTATCCAGGGTAGGTGGATGGTATTTGAAAACATGGTAGCAGGTAGGATCAACTAGGAAGAAAGCGTGGAGCACCCCAGTGCCGAGGAGTCCGGAAGAGGAGGAAGAGCCAGCAAGATAAACTTCCCATCAGATAAGACAATTTGGGAAGACAGTGAATGACTCATAAGGGAAAATAATTTTTTAGCCATTTAAAAAAATCGTTTTAAGCTGGTCACAGTGGCTCTCGCCGGTAGTCCCAGCTACTTGGGAGGCTGAGGCAGGAGGATTGCTTGAGCCCAGGAGTTCAAATCCAGCCTGGGCAACATAGCAAGACCTCATCTCTTTAAAAAATATATATATATTTTTTTGTTTTATCGCCAGTGTGGTAGGCTGAAAAATGTCCCCCATAGATACCAGGTTCTAATCTCTGAAACCTGTGAATGTTACCTTATATGCTAAAGGAGTCTTTGCAGATGTGATTAAATTAAGGATTTTGACGTGGGGAGATTATCGTGAATTATCCAGGGCCCAGTGTAACCGCAAGTGTCCTGAAAAGAGAGGCAGAGAGAGATTTTACTACACACAGACAGAGAGAGAGAGGTGTGTGAGGACTCAGCAGGGAGCTCTGAGGATGGAGGAAGAGGATGAACCAAGGAACACAGCTCTAGAGGCAGGAAAGAGGGAGGACACGGATTTTCCCTTAGCGCTTCCAATCCTGCGGCTTCTGGAGGGAGTGCTGCCCTGCTGGCCTTGGTTTCAGCCCAGTGAAACTGATTTTGGACTTCTGGCCTCCGGAACTGCGAGAGAACACATTTCTGTTGTCTTAAGCCACCAAGTTTGTGGTCATTTGGTGCAGCGGCCACAGGACACAAATACCTCCAGCCAAACCGCTCCGATGGAAGGGGGAAGTCAAGGCCATTCCAGTTAGGCAGCGACTTGAAGTCGACTTCCCACTCATTTCAGGATCTACTGTAACAAAATGAGGCACAGACTGAAGGAGGTGGTGAGGGGGCAAGAAGCATTGGCGGCTTCTAGGAAACTGAGAGGAGCTCCCAGACAGCTCGCTGTGAACGGGCCTCAGAAGCACTCAGTCCAGGCTCCCAGAACAGCATCTTCAGGATGCCAGGTGGTGGACAGAGGGAATCAGCTGGAAGACCCTCGGGTCAGACGGGCTGTGTTCATTTTCTCAGTAGAAAAAGAAGGTGATAGCAGAACATCACACAAACAAAAACTATCTGCAAGCACGTTGTGTTCCAAATATGAAGCACCCGAAGGTTCCGCCCGCTCTTGAGCGACTGGGAGAGTGCTGGAAAGGAGACGCTTCTCTTTGATCTTGATGTCGAGGATGTTTTCCTTTGAGTAAGTACTGCCCCGGTCTTCACGTTGGACTGTACAGAAAGAACTCTAATCCTGGCACATTTCTTGCCTCTGCAGGGAACAATATCTGTATAGTCATAATAATGTTTTTTTTTCTTTAAGGGTTACATAGTCCTCTATTGTGTTCATTTATCGATTTGACTTTTCCTGGTGCTGGACATTCCAGTTAGTTTCCAGTTGACCTTTTTATAAATAAAGCTGGAACCTGAGGTTGGTTTGATCATGGAGCTTGTTTGTTGGCAGAGTTGGAGAATTGAATAATTCTGTTAGGAATGTAAAATGATGTATAATGAGGAAGGGCTCCACGTGTGAGAATGGTGGCTGAATTCCGAAGGGAGGTGGTCGATGGGCGTAATGACTCTCTCCCGTGCTGGGCTGGGCCCGTGCTGGGCATCCGGCCAACAGGCCAACCTGTCCCCGATCCTGTTCGGAGGAGCAGCCTGGCACGACTTCCCCGCGCAGGGCCTGCGGCAGCAGGGCACGCTGGGTGGAGCAGGCACGCTGACTTATAGGTCTGGCACAAACAGGGGAGACCTGAGCTTGTTTATATGCAAACAGAGAAGATCCGGCGACAGAGAGAGGCTATTGTTATAATCGAGGTCAGTGTTTCCCAATCGTTTTAGTGTCATGGACACATGGAAAATATTTTTACAGCACCCAGGCAAATGGACAAGACGGATCACAGTCAGTGCCCAGCCTTGGGACTCCAGTCACCCAGGCCCGCTCGGCCCCTGAGGGTGGAGGAGATCCCCTTCTTAGCAGGCTGCTTCTTCCCTGCCCAAATGACATCTTTGTACAAGTTATAAAAAGCCACTTCTTTCTCAAGACACCGTGTGGGTATGCACTGTCTGCCAGGCAGTTGACATAAGTATGCACGTCTTTCACGAGTGCACTGTGATCCACACTCTCGGAGTTGTGCACGGTGCAGCCGTTGGTGGGGCCGAGCTCCGCACATCTGTGGCCCACGGAGGACAGCTAGGCAGCAGGCAGAGGGCCTGGGCCTCTGGGGAGGGGACAGAGACGGGAGATGTTCCTGCCATTTGCTGGGCATAAGACTCCCAGTCTCTGCCATGGGGACAGGTCCGCTGATGTGAGTCACTGAGATAGGTGTGCAGGGAGATCAGCAGGGAGGGAAGGTGTGAGCGTGGGTTCGGGAGAGACACTCAGGCTAGGAGTGTGCATTCAGGCATCATTGTGTGGAGGTGGTCCCTGAAGCTGTAGGGGGGGGGAGTGTGTTGGAAAAGCCTCATGGAGAAACACTCGGGGAATGAGCCCCCAGTGGACCACCCAGCCTCTCTTGCTGAGATGGGGCCCGATATTTGAGTATCATGCAGAAATGAGGTCCCAGTGGGAGGGGAATCTTAGCACTGTGGTGTCCTGTCCCATGGCTTATGGGCACCGTTCCAACAAGATCATGCCGTCCTGAGAACAGCATCTGCCTGCCCTAGAGGATCCCTGGCCAAGACCTTTGGCTGTGATACCTGAGCCCGACAGCACCGTGGCCTGAGTGTCTGCACCCCCAGGTCCTGCTCACTCTGTGTCACTGCCAGTGAGTGCTGTCAGGGGGAGGTGGCATCTGTTCATCTTTGTGTCCCTAGGCTCAAGCGTTCAATTCTTTAAGGGCTCTTATGAGGGTAGAAGCTGGGACTTTGATGAGTGGGTGATGTGAGGCTCTGGCGGCCCTGCCTGTTCTCAGTCCCCAGTTTCCTTTTGTTTGTTCGTTGACTTGCTCTGAGCTGCTCCACGGAGCCCATGGCCCAGCTGGGACCAGAATCCTGCAGGGCTCTGGCCTCAGCAGCTGTCCCAGCCTGCTGGAGGTCTGCCATGGGGCCCTCATACCTGTCCTTTTAGATCAAATAAGGCTGGTTACACTTTTGCCCTTGACATTGTGGGAAATAATAGAAAGGAGTTTTGCCTTGCTGAGCACATGTGATATAATTCCCACATTACATCAAAGTCACATAATCTAGTTTAGCAAGTATTTTGGACCTACTGGGTGCACAGGGCTGCAGCAAATAAAGGGCTGGTGGGAGGTACCCTGTTTGGACATGCAGGAGTAAACTCACCATGCCTCTGGAGCGATGGGTTCATTCTTGTTGACTAGGTTTCCTTCCCTGAAAACTGCCCTTAACTGCTTCATAATACTAAATTCTTTTTTTTTTTTTGAGACAGAGTCTCACTCTGTTGCCTGTGCTAGAGTGCCGTGGCGTCAGCCTAGCTCACAGCAACCTCAAATTCTTGGGCTCCAGCAATCCTTCTGCCTCAGCCTCCCAAGTAGCTGGGACTACAGCCATGTGCCACCATGCCCGGCTAATTTTTTCTATATATTTTTAGTTAGCCAATTAATTTATTTCTATTTTTAGTAGAGACGGGGTCTCGCTCTTGCTCAGGCTGGTTTCGAACTCCTAACCTTGAGTGATCCACCCGCCTCGGCCTCCTAGAGTGCTAGGATTACAGGCGTGAGCCACCGCGCCCGGCCTCATAATACTAAATTCTAAGCTTGTCACTTCTCCCTTTCATGGACGCTGGGAATTGTTGCTGACCCCACGGGGGCAGAGCCTCCCTGTTTTCGCCTTCCTGCATGTGCCTTTGGTGTCATGTATCATTGGTGTCATTGATATGTCCCTGGGTGCAAAAGAAATGGCTGTTCCAGTAATTCCCACCCAGGTACCTGGGCCAGCAGGGACAGGTGCCCACCCAGTGTCATTATTTCCCCAAGACAAAGGGCAGCTGTTCTGCTTTCAGGTTGCTCAATCTGGTAACTAACATACCTTCATTTTTGGCTGGAATCCTATCCATTCTTGAGGCCACCTTGGTGAAATCCTGCAGATTAGAAAGCAGTTTGGCAGATAAAGTGTGACTTAGACCCACAAAGAAATGAGGAAATAAATTACCCTTCGTAAATTCTGCCTGGAAGGCCAAAATCTTTTAATAGTGGGTCTTATAGGGAAAATGCAAACGATGAATGGGTACTTCTTGGTCACTAGGTTGGAAACGAGGGGGTTA
>VBSM01002223.1:2806546-2816630 GCA_008086735.1 Cheirogaleus medius
GCTCCTGGAAGTAAGACTCATGAAAGCGTGGGCGCCCCCTGTGCCCGGGTCCCCATGGAGCTTTCAACTCTTAGACTTGTCCCCTATGCGCCTTCAGCGATTTGTGAATCACAGTTCAGGTGTCCCCGCCCCGGTTCCTGCTCGTGGATTTCTGCTCGAGTAAGTTGTGATTCTCTGTACCTGCCTGTGTTTCTCTCCAGTGTTGGGGGCAGTGGTTTGCCTGTGACCTCACTGCTGCGGCAGCTGAGAAGAGCGGTTGGTTGTTCAGTTTGTTCAGCTTTTCACTTGTTAGGATGGAGCGGCGACTTCTAAACTCTTTCCGTGCTGGGCTGGAAACTGGACGTTCTGACGCCACGTGTGGAAGCTCATGAGCCCGTTCCCTTCTTTCTGTCCCCACTGTGGTCCTCCAGGCGCCTGGGTGGTTGTGTGGTGCCTCATTAATAGCGTCCAGTCCCTTCCCCCTTCAATCCGTCCTCAATACAGGTGCCACGGGGGTCCCTCTGAACTGTAGTTCTGATCGTACTGCTCCTTTGCTCAAAACTCAGCATCTCCTAAACTTATTTTACCGTGGAACAATTCACCCATTTTGATATATTAGTGGAAGATCAGCTGATCTTACGATACACTCTTAGGTGAAAACAGCAAGATGTGGTCTCGCAGGTGGATTAGTTCCTGCAAGATTGTTCAGTCATATTGGAATGCTTAATTGCTACAGAATAAAACATCAAAGAAAATTAGCTTATTAAGAACAAATACACTCGTCGAATATCTAATTTCATTTTTATTGTAGATAAATATAAAAGCCATCAACATTTAAAATTGAGAATGTTTTTCCTTTAGTCCTTTAAAAAAATCCTATCTGGTTAATATTAGGAATGATGTTGCCAAGTCACGTCCTGGTATCAGGTATGGCATAAAGCCTTCCGTATTTTGTTTCATTGCAGTGTAATATGAAAATCTTTGTGCACAGATGTGTTAGAGCAAAAGGAAGAACACACACTGTTCCTCTGGCAAGATTTTGCGCTCTCTTGAATTAGGCTGTCCCAGAAATCATTAATCACGGTGACTCGGGAAGCTCACCACCTGGCTTTTTAGAAATCACCACTTGCATGTTTCCCAATTCTTGGCTTGTGGGGTTCCTGGCATGTGAATCATAAAACTCTGCTTTTTTGTTTAAAGCATCCTTCGTTCACCGTAGATTCAGCTGGAATGAGTTTTTATAGTGTTACGTGTTCACTATGCTACCTAGAGAATAAAATCATGAATGTGTGTTGAAATCCTAAGACGACTTCCATAGGCAACACCCCGGGAATAGAAGGTGTCCATCCGTGCACCGGCTAGCTCCAAGTGCAGACACGTGTGTGCGCCGCTCATTGTTTCCCAGCAGGCTTGGGCTGGGAACACCCAACCCAACACGAGGGAACACGTGGGAACACGAGGTGACGGCACGTAATTATGGGAACAACTGTCCAAATACATTTCCCATTTTTCCTACATGTATGTTTTTTGGAATGTATTTGGAAGAGAAAATGGCTTTGATGCAAACCTTCCACAGAGCATGGTCGGGAGATGCCGGCCCCAAGACAAAGACTGGTTTGCTCAGCATGGAGCTCAGGGTCCATGGCTGTCTGGCTTTGGCCCTCCCTCAGGCCTCATCTCCTGCCACCCACTCCTGTGGCCACAGGGTGGTCCTAGCTGGTCTCTGAGCACACCTCTGGTGCCTGGACAGCCGTGTCTCCCTCTTGGCTAAACCTAGCAGATTTGCTTGGCTCTGGGGTAGAGGGAGACGCACGTGTGTGGAGGTGGAGAGGAGTTTTCTGTGCAGGGGTTGAGAGGTGCCATTTGAACATGGGATGGTGTTGCAATATTGCTAGGGAGTTTTGTTTCGTTTTCTCCCTTGTCCTTTGCCAAAACAACCCCTTCCACCATCCCCCCATAATCTGTTTACCCATCCGGCATCCTCAGAGACGCGTACCCCACTCCCCCCGCCCCCAGCCCATGTACACGTTTGCCTTCCATCCCGGCTTGCCTTCTCTGCAGCTGTGCCTGTCCCCTCTCCCTGTCCCACCTGCCTGTCCACATCCTCACCCACTGCGCGGGGCCCACCCACCCCTTTCAGAGATGCGACCCTTTCCCAAAGCACATGGGAATGGATCCAGCAAGCCCTTTGGGGCAGCCCTCAGCCTGTGAACCAGCCGCAGAACGTGGTCAGGCCCGCGTCTAAGGAGGACCAACAGGACAGGGAGTGTTGGAAGATCCTTAAAAACTGTCAGGCACTCTAGGGAGTAAGGTAGTGTCGTTACTAAAGCCCCTCAGCATTCATCAGGGACACTCGCCTCATTCTATTTCCTGCTGTGAATGTGACCTGAAAAGGGAATCCCTAATCAGCAAACCAGAAGGATTTGGGACAGGTGTTTCTTATGTGGGGTCTTCGATTTATCAGGGCTGTTCATTGGGCAGCAGGTGGAAATGACAGGATGGGGCAGCCATGCCCCAAGGGGCCCCACCAGGCAGGAAGACACTTCTGGCGAAGGTCTGGCAGGTGCAGGGCCCCCCAGGTAGTCACCCATCATAACAGGTTTGTGGAATAATTTCTTGTGTCCCCACTAATGGGCGGTACTGCCTGTGTCACATGTGTAGTTTCTTGGGCTTCCGTTTCTGGGCTGTGCTCTGTTCCATTATTCTGTCTGCGTATTTGCTAAGACCTTCCTGTCTTGTTTGCTGTAACTTCACAATAACGCATTTCAGTGTCTGAGATGGCTAAACCTTCTCATTGCTCTTCATTTTCAGAATTTTCTTGGCTCTCCTAACATAATGAATTTTCTGCATGAATAACCCCGTCTAGTTCTAAAAATAATCCTACTGATGTTTTTATTGTATTAAATTTATACATTTAGGGATAATTGACGTCTTTATATTGACTTTCCCATTTAAGAACAGGCTATGTCTTTCTTATTCATTAAAGTTTTCCTTTGTGTGCCTTAGAAGTTTTTACTTTTATTTTATTTTAGAGACAGGGTCTTGCTATGTTGCCCAGGCTGGGGTGCAGTGGCTATTCACAGGTGTGATCATGGCACGCTGTAGCCTTGAACTCCTGGGCTCCAGTGATCCTCCTGCCTCAGCCTCCCAAGTAGCTGGGACTACAGGTGCATAGTACCATGCCCAGCTTATTTTTATTTTTTAAATATAGATCTTGTATGCTGCTTAAATGGACCCTAAGAAATTGTATCCTTTTGGTTGCTACTGTAAGGATTTTTAAAAATCCATTATATTTTCCCTTTGGTTGTTTGTGTATTTAGGAAGGCTATTGATTTTGTTTGTTGTTAATAATTTTATACCTTGCCACCTTACTGAATTTTAATTACTCATTTTCACTTTTTCAGCTGATTTCCTTGGGTGTTCTAGATGTATGATCATATTATCTGCGAATAACAATAACCTTATTGTGTGGAATGTGTACGCAAGTAGAACTCCAATATGCTTTTGAGTTACCTTCTTTGCATGGGAGGATGTGTGAGAAGAAACTTCTGTCTACTTCTTCTTTCTACCGAGTTTCCTGTCCTGGGCTCTGGGGATTTGGCCCTGCTGGCTGGCGAAGCCTGTTGACCGTCTAGGCCAGGGGCCAGGTGAGCCCGCGCTTCTGGTCCCTTGTGGCGGGGGCCCAGTCTCAGCCTGTGTCCTGAGAGCACAAATTAGACCTGACGAGATGCGGTGGCAAGACTTGAAGGACTAATAGGAGTTCTTCCGGCCTGCCAAGGGGAGGGCATTTCGGGCCCAGCAATGGGCTTGAGCGTTGGCACGGACATTTGGAAGTGCAGATGACTCAGAAGTGCTAGAAGGAAAGCAGCAGCGGTCTGGTGAGGGGGCAGAGCTGCGTGGTCAGAGGCCTGTGGATCGTTCCAGAGCACCTGGAGCTGGCCCCGTGGGGGACAGAGCGAGGGAAGCCTTCGAAGCAGGTGGGCAGTGCCTGACCCTTCTGGGCTGGAGGAAGACCTTTCTCTTGGTGCCGAGCCGATGGTGTTCGGAGGGGTTCGAGACTCAAGATAGATAAACTAATTAGGACACCTTATGAGACTTTGAAATGCTGTAAAATAATGTCTGAATGGTTTGTTTTAATTCAAATAGAAGTAGGAAAAATAAGAATCATGAAGTTTTACAGGTTTATGTCAGAGAAAACCTGGACCTGAGCACTGCAAGTGAAAAAATTATGATAAGTTAAAACATAATTTCTCTCTCTCTCTCTCTCTCTCTCTCTCTCTCCATTTTTTTCCTGCAAATAGTCTTCGTGCCAGTTCTTTGCAGAATCATTTCACATGGAGCCAGAAATCGTTCGAAGCAGGAGTGGCCTCTCTGCTGAGTGTTTTTCATATTCCGAACATACATATGTTGCACAGAGTGTCTAATTATTTTTGGAGACAATTACTGTCAGGTTCCAAAATGTGTTCAATGAACAGCAATTGGTGTTTGCTCAGCTCTAAAGAGACTATGCAAGGAACAGTAGGTTATATTGTCTGCCTAAAGAAGCGCTTTGCCATCCGGAAACATCTGCTTTCTATTTAAAGCGCTGAAGAAGGAATGGGAGTATAATTGAAATTTACTCCCTGAGCATCGAACACCAAAGAAAGGAGAATAAAATTGGATATGAAGGTAGCGTCTGTTCTCTGATATACACTTTCTTCAGCTTTTCCCTGCTGGGAAGGGAATGCGGCTTGGAAAGTTCTGCTTCTCTGGAATCTTTCTATTTATACTGATTTGCACACTCAGAGGAACTGATACTTCCGTGTCCTAGTTGCAGATCTTACTTTCTCAGGTGAGGCAAGATAGTCTTGCAAAGTCGGGGTCTGCTTTTCTCAATTTCGTGGTGAGGCTTGTAAAGTACTCTGATTTTGCCCATAAAGATATCCAGGTTTCTTGGCCAGGTTTCCTGAAATCACCCCGGGCCCCTCAGTTTTCCGTGTGGATAGCGCTGCCCACGCACAGCTCTGTCGGGAGGATCGAGTGAGCATGTGTGCAGTCCGCCCGGCGTGTTGTAAGCTGTCTGCGAAGGACGGTGTGTTATCTCTGTGTAATAAACTGCCACAAACTCAGCAGCTTAAAACACATTTCTGATTGTCAGGAGTCAGGGATGGCTCGGCTGGGCCCTCTGCTCACGGATCTCCCACGAGGCTCTTATCAAGGTGTTGGCTAGGACTGGAATCTCATCTGAGGGCTCGACTGTGGAAAGGTCTGCTTCTGAGCCCATGTGGTTGTTGGCAGAATTCAATTCCTCCAGGGATGTTGGACTAAGGGCCTCAGTTCTCTTTTTTTAGACTTTTCTTTTTTCTTTTTTTAGAGACAGGGTCTCACTTTGTTGCCTGGGCATGAGGGCAGTGATCATAGCTGGGCATGATCATAGCTCACTGCAACCTCAAAACTCCTGGGCTCAACTGATCCTCCTTCCTCAGCCTCCCAAGTAGCTGGAACTATAGGTGCACCCCATGATGCCTGGCTGAGTTTTTTATTTTTAGTAGAGATGGAGTCTCACTCTTGCTTAGGCTGGTCTCAAACTCCTGAGCTCAGGTGATCCTCCCACCTCGGCCTCCTAGGGTGCCAGGATTACAGGTGTGAGCCACTGATCCTGGCAAGGCCTCGGTTCTTGTCTGGCTGTGGGCTAGAGTCCTTCCTCAGTTCCTTGCAATGTGGATCTCTCCACCGTGGCAACCTGCTTCACCAAAGCAGCAAGAGAGTCTCCTAGGAGTCAGAACTCACAGTCCTATGTAACTTAATCACACATATGGCATCCTGTCACCTTTGCGATATTCTGTTGGTTAAGAGCAAGTCACAGGTCCCACCCACACTCAAGGGGAGGGGACACCTAAGGGCGTGAACACTAGAAGGTGGAGTTTGTTGGGAGCCACATCCAAAGCTGTCATTTTAGGAAGAGAGTATAACATAATGGTCAAGAGGGAGGGTTGCCACGTCACTTAGAAATGACTTCAAATCTCAGATCTGTCACTTACTGTGTGACCCAAGGCAGGTTGATTGGCCTCTCTGAGCCTGTTTCCCACCTGTATGGCACCTTCCCCATAGGATAGTTGTGATCCAATGGGAGATCAAGCCTAGCAGAATGCTAAGCACTCAGCAAATGTCAGTTACGAGCTTTTCATTCTTGTCCCCCCTTTTTAATTTGCCTTTTCTTGAAATACCATAGAGTTTTTGAACGTTAGAAGGACAGCAAATGGAACTCCCCAGTGCCCTCAGACTTAGTTATTCACGTGGGAACCCCAGTCCTGTGGGTTGTTAGTTCCTGGGCACAGAGCTGCTGCCAGCCTGGCGGTGCACACCCTCCCCGGTTTCCCAGGGCCTCAGGACTAAGGAACACAGGTCTCTGGCCTCAGGAGGTGACCACCCTCAGGATGGGGCTGGCGGGACTCCCTGCAGCGCCCCTCCCCGGTCTCTGCACACACCCCCACGCTGGAGCAGCCACTTCCCCTGTGGATGGCTTGACCATGGTGACCAAGAATGTGCCAACTGAGCCACTGTGCTCTCCCAGTGTCCTGCGGCTCTGGTTGGGGTCCCAGGGGCACCCCATGATGACTTCGTCCATCTGCAGAGCTAAGCAGGCAGGTCTGGAGATGGAGCCCTTGCTGCGGCACACCTTGGCCTGTGTCCTGCCCAGAGGTGGCTGCCACTTTGCGCCTGGTCAGCAAGCCTGCCATCTCCTCTTGCCTCCCCATTCTCCCCTCTGTCTCCCCGCTTTGCTTTCCTCATTCCTGTGGGCCTCGGGGACAGAAAGCGCTTGCAGAAGGCCACTGCTGGGCCACCACCAGCTGCCCTAGTCTCTACCCTCCTCCCTGACAGAGCACCTCTGCCTCCCTTCACACCCTCTCCCCGTCCTTTGCATCCACAAATCCTGTCTTTGGTCACACTGTTGGCCCCCCAGAGCTGGGGGAGGACTTTCTGGAGTCACTCTGTGTCATTCATGGTCAGCCGTCTCCTTCTGGAGGAGAAACACTGGCCATCGGGGCTGCTTCTGTTTCTTTTCTAGGTCATCTGATACTGTCTAACTCGAGTGTCTACCCAGCTTCCTCAAGGATAAAAGTCACCTGGAGCCCACCGGGCCCCTTCCCTGGAGAGCTAGGTTGAGGGGGCTGGGATGGGGCCTGGGAACTTGTGTTTTTAGTAGGCGCCCCAGCTAATTCCTGTCTCCAAGGGTGAGGAGACACTGGTCTAAGTGTGCAAAAACCCAGACCCAGTCCCTCCTTAGTGTGGGGAGTGAGAGGGAAGGTCTGAAAGCCTGGCCTGCTGCCCCCCGCACCCCCCCCCAACCTGCTCACTACTCTGCGGGAGCCGGGCAGACGTTTTAGCATAATTGGATTCTCCAAAAATTTCTCTGTGGTTACTGCCCTTCCTCTTACGATTGCGAGAGAACACTGTGAGGCTGTGTCTTCCTTGGCCGCGTTATCCGTAGATGATTAGCTAAGTGTGGTGCCGGGCTGACGGTGGCACAGCTGGGCGGCCCGGGCGCCAGGCTGCCTCGTGGGGACCTGGTCGTGGTACTTGCATCCATGTGCACACCCTCCCCACGGGCCGCCCTTGACAGCAGACGCAGGACATCACAGTGAGGACGTTCCTTTTGTTTCTGCGGCTGTCCCCCAGCCCCTGGAAGGGTGTTGGTTCCTGTTGAGGGAAGAGAAATGTCCTGGTAATCCACGTCCCCTGAGGTCCTTGTCCTGCCCCGGGGGAGCTAGAAGGGAAGTGGCGGGAAGCAGGGATGCCAGTCTCTGTCCGTTCTTTTGGGACGCTGGCCCCCGGAGACGGCTGCATGGGATCGAAGTAGCAGGCCCTCGGAGGGACAGTCAGGAAGGCCTCTGCGTCTATCTGAAACCACAGCTGACGGTTAGTGCTGATGTCCGTGGTGGTATTCAGCATTTGTGCATGGGGCACAAATGGTAAATTGCTCTTCCAGGAAAGAGTCTCTCCTAAGGGCTTTCTTTCCCGTAATGAGTCGTCTATAGTCAGGATGGACACAAAGACTGTCACCGAAAACCACTCCATCTAGAGAGCAGAACATTGAAAATTCACATTTCCCTTTTGGTTTTTGTATCCACTTGGGTGTCCTATTCTTTTATGTCATCTCTTTCGACATTGTAAGGATTTAAAAAATTAGTCTGTTACCTTTTTAATTTTGTATTTCTAATAAGTACTGAGTAAATCTACAGCATTTCATGAATAATGGGACTATTTTTTCATGCTGATGGCTTTTTTTTTTTCTATTTTTCATCTGATTTCTAACACTTAAAGGACTTTTGAGCCAGTTTGTCTAAGGATCCTTTCTTTAAAAATATTTTTTGTGATGAGTCTGTGTTTCATTTTGTGTTACTTTGTGAAGTAAATACACTAAAATATGAAATGTGGGGAAATCATTACAATTTTCATTCATCTGCTTTATTTCTTAATGCGTGTTGTCAAAATCTAATTAATTCCCCACTCAACAGAAAGAAACATAGGTAATGTGCTAATTCGGTTGATAATTACATAAAGATCTTACCGGCTTGTGGAGTGAAAAAGCAACAATACGAAGCCAGAGCAGCAAGAGATGGATTTGGTGAATTCCACATAAAACTCAAAAGGTTTACGAGTTGGAAACATAAAACCTGAAGACTTGACGAAGTTGTTAAATGGTTCCAGAAGTAGACTAAAGAGATATCTACAAGGATTTAAAATAATTCCACCATTCATAAAATGCTGCAACTTTGAGAAGTACTTAATAGAGGTATAATATTAAGCTGCAAATGCATTGCAAAATCCCAAAATCATTGCAGAATCCCCCAAAATAAATTTGTTCCCAAATGCTAAAAATGCCAGCAGGATGTCAAAAAAAGAATAGGACACTTGCTTGACAGGATGCAAAACCACTCAACTAGAAGATGTCTTAAGCCAATTGCTCATTAGGCCAGTGGCCCTGCAGCCTCGGGGTAATAGCAGCTCAATGGAGTGTGGGCTGCGGAAACTACTCAGTGGTGTCTTTTTTTCCCTCCTCTCTTCCCTTTTCTTATTTTAATTGTCCTCATGCATATATGTATCTTTCTCCATAAGCTATTTAAAATCTTTTGGGGCAGTAGGTGGCCTAGAAATCATAAATTATACATTGTCATGTTCTGCCAGCTCTCACGCCCCCGCTCTCCTGTTGCAGAGAACAGCCCATCTTCACCACCCGAGCGCACGTCTTCCAGATTGACCCCAGCACCAAGAAGAACTGGGTGCCTGCGAGCAAGCAGGCCGTCACCGTCTCCTACTTCTACGATGTCACGAGGAACAGCTATCGCATCATCAGTGTGGACGGAGCCAAGGTACCTCCCCCCGACTGAGTTTAACGTTTCCAGTTGCATCGTTTTCATTCAAAACGATGTGTACCCCAAATCCTGCTTTCTTAACACAGGAATTATTGTGATAATTGTTTATCCTGTTCTTTTTTTCATTTGAAATGATGGCAAACGGAAAGAAAAAAAGATTTACCTGTGACTACACAGTCTTCCTAACTAACATTTTAATGCTTAATAATTCCACCAAGAGCCTATAATGCTCTTAATTTCCCCCCTATGGTTGGGTATTTAAGTGGCTTCTGGTTTTTCGCCGTTATAGATAATGTGCATCTTCATGCGCTAAATATCCTCAGTTGTTCATCACATACCTATTGCATGCTTTTGAATGTTTCCTAGAAGTGATATTACAGGTCAAAATATTAACATTTTATGGCTCTCGATGCCAAGTTGCTTTCCAAAAGGGTTCTTTCTTCCAGCGTGAATGAGAATGCCAGTTATTGCACCCTTGCCAGCAATAGGTGTTATATCTAATCTAGTTGTGGTGGTGTTGGGCACAGGAGTTGAATTCTATTAAATAGTTTGAGAGTATTTCTTGAAATATTTTTTCCTCCTTTTATCATTCTGCCATCTCCCTTGATATTTTTGCCACATTATCATGGTAGCAGAATGAAGAAGCGATGCCAATAGTGGAATCACCAAGTCTTTAAAAACAAACCAAACAAAAAAAGACCTGATTTATAGCCTCTTTCCATCTTTAATCTGTGTTCGTCCTGCCGGAC
>VBSM01002223.1:2835118-2860356 GCA_008086735.1 Cheirogaleus medius
CCCATGTTCTCAATTATTTTCACAGAATAGTTTCCCAGAAGTGCTGTCACTGGGTCAGTAGATACGAACATTTCTTTCCACTCACAATATACATTTCCACGTTGCTTCTCAGCGGGGCTGTACCAATACGTAACCAGGAATATCTCGCCAGCTATCGCAATTGCCTTTAGTGTTTGCTAATTTAGGGGACAAACAATGGTGCCTCGTTAGTTTGATCTGCATTTCCAGCAAGGCAGAACAATCTGTTCTGCACGTTGTTCAGCTATTGTATTTTTTATTCATGCATTTTGCCATTTATCTATTGAGATTTTCATATTTTTATTTTCAGTTTATGTAAACTCTTTCTGTACTAAATAAAACAACCCTTTCCCAGTTGCGCTAGCCTAGCTCTGGATATTGTCCCCACGCTGTTGTTTCCTTGCTGGTTTAGTTTTTCTTTCCTTTTCTATTCAAAAGCTTTAAATTGTTATGTAGTCAAGTCTGTCACTTCTGTGATTTTCTTTTATTTCTTCCAAGTTTAGAAAATTACCCTCCCACCTCTCAAGCAGAAGTTTGATACATGTTCATTTCTGTTTGCATCCAAGTTTTTTTTCTTTAAATTAGTCTAAGAGCATCCAGACCTTTTAAGGCTTGATTTTTTTTTTTTTAAATCTTAACCCTTTAAGTTCTCAATAATTTATCATGCTATGGGTTTGCAGTTAAGGATTTAAATTCATTCTTCCTCCCCAGTTTACTGAAGTTATCTCAATCATATGTTGAATAATCTTCCTCGTTAATTTTTCATTCCTCCTTTGTCATAAGGTAATTTTTATATAATGCTAAGACCCATTTCTCACCTGTTCTGTTCCATCATACATCTACTAACACCACGTTTTGTTAAATGATTATTTAAAATATATCCGGCAGGGCTTATCCTACCTCGTTACATTTTAAGCTTATTGTCTGAAATTTTATTTTTGATTCTCACCTGTTTGAATGTAAAAATCTTCTACAGACTCAGAGTTCCTCTGAGGACAGGAACCAAATCTTTGACGTGATTTTTTTTCCTCTTTCTTGCACATGGGTGTGCTAGCCTGGAACCCAGAGTTCGTTCATCCTCTGAACAAACTTATTTGTACCGTGCCTGCTTTCTGCCAGGTGTGGGAGAAGGGTGCAGAGAGGAAAGGTGTGGACTCTGCCATCAGGGAGTTCACAATACGATGTTTTTACTTAAGGGGTCCCCAAAGAGGAGGGGGGTGACTTTGTCCATCCCTGCTGGACCTCACATATTTTAAGCAACAGGTAATGTGATTTTCCTCTGACAGTCTTGGAAAGGTTCAATGTGAAGCCCTGTGGCTGTGCCTTTATTTACAGGACTGGCAGGAGCTACGCAGGCCAGAACAGAAAGGCTGACCTTTTCTGCTTAGGACCAGGGTGCTAGGTTCACCCGTGTCTGGTACGTGGCAAGGCTTCCGGAAGCCGACCACGGTTGTCAGAGGATAGCCTCACTCAGAAATAAATGAGTTCCCAGCAAAACCCACAGACGTGTCAGTAGCCTTGCAACTCGCTAGCTTTTTTGTTTTGTTTTATAGCAACCACATTTAGCACTCTCTTGCTTTTTAATACATACCAGCATTACCTATCACAGGCTGTTCTCCGTTCAAACAATAAATTTGCTAATGAAAATCAGTTACCTTGTCAGTGACTATGAGCTAGTGATTGATATGATTGCCCTGGGATTTTAAGAATTTTTATTAAAGAAATATTAAAACATTAAAAAAATAGTAGATGGCATAGGATAATGAACACTCATATACACGTCACTGAGATCCAACAGTTATTAACATTTTGCCACATTTCTTCATTTATTTTGTTGGACTGCTTTAAATTAGACATATGAAGACATTTTACCCCTAAACATGAGTATTCATCTCTAAAAAAAAAAAAGACATTTTCCCACATAACTACAACATCATTAGCACTTATACAAAATAATAACTCCTGGATAACATCTAATATCCAGTCCACGTTCCAATTCTCCCATTCGTCCCCAGGAGTCTCTTAGAGTTGGTCTGTTCGGAGTAGGATCCAATCATAAGCTATATGCTGCATCTTGCTTTTTTACATCTTAAGCTTTTAAAATCTAGAGCAATTCTTCCCCACCCCCAACTTTTTGAGTATTTTTCATGACATTGACTTATAGGAGTTTTTGGATCTTTGCAGCATAGATTTTGAAGTTTTTCATGAATTCCTTTGATGGTACACCTAAATTTCTTTTGTTGCTTTTGCGTTACTGTTCATCGGAGGCTTTGGGGTTTGTTTTAATACTTTGTCATCGAACTAGCATTAGTAGCTTATAAATTGGTTCAGGTCTGACCTCGGCTAATAGTGTTTACTGGAAAAAGCATTCTTTATGTTCATTTTTTTTTAATCTCAAATGAAATTCTTCTGGATTTATGCAGATTTTATTGGTTTAAATGGATGCAGAATAATGGGGGTGGGTTCTGAATGTCAGCCACGAATAAAGTTAATAAAAACCTTAATTCTCCTGTTCAGTTTGCAGAGAAGTTCCAGGAGGTGAAAGAAGCTGCCAAACTAGCCAGAGACAAGTCCCAGGAGAAAATCGAGACCTCGAGTAATCATTCCCAGGTAAGAAATGATTCGTCCACAAAATACATCCAAGTGGGATCAGCGATCGAGACTCTTTGTTCCTTGTCACTTTGGGCGAGAAATAGGGAACTTTGGCAGTAGGGCAATTTCAAATTTTCAACTGTGAGCCTGATCACAGTGAAATGGACAAGACATGTTTTTAGGAGACTGTTGAATTTTTCAGGATGTGGTACTGTATTTTTGGCAGCAAACAGTTGATAAGATTCGAGTTATTACATGTCTGTGGCCCCCTGAGAGACGTTCTCTGGTCGCTGTTTAAATGCCAGGGGCAGGGCATTACGTTTCCCTGCTCTAGGTGGGAGGTGAGGCCTCTACGTAGGATGCTGTTTGGCAGAAGAGGGAAAACTTGAGCCAGAGAGCCCTTGTGTCCTTCCAGTTTTAACGAACGTCAGGTAGGAGATGATATTCCAACAGCTCTGCTTTACCCAGAGAAGATCTGGCTTTGCCAGGAATTGAGTGGTCTGTTTACTTAAAAGTGTGATGATTGACTGAAAAGGACCTATTTTAACCTGAAATAAAAATACCTGCGTTCCTGATGTCTAAATTAGTGTATGTGACGGGTAGGGGAAGGCCTGACCTAGTGACAAGGTCATATGTAGAGAGACAAGGAAAGGGGAGACTTCGGGAGTGATTCTGGGTCAGGAACAAGACAGTCAGAGACCCGCCCGGCAGGGCTGCGGCAGGGGAAGCACGAAGGTGTGCTTGCAGTTGCTGGGAAGGAACTAGCATTCTTCATCAGCGGGTGGTTGGTTATTTGTTAGCTGTCGGTTTAATGGTTTATAACTGGGTGGTTGGTAGACATTGGGAGTGGTTTTCGACTGTCGATCTGGAATGGACATGAGGGTGTGTGCGGGTGGTAAGGCAGTCAGGGAGTGACAGGGCAGGAAGGTCATCGAGGAGGCTGTGGGGTGGAGAGTGGCCGGGCCGGGGGCAGATGGGGACGGCACACAGGAAGAGAATCAGGAGGCCTGGGCATCTTGAGCAGTCAAGATCCACACCCTGGACTTGACCATCAGCCTCATGGAAGCAGTAGCCGGAGACTTGGGTGCACAAAGAAGCAGTGGGGAGAGGGGGGGACAGCTCGAGCCCTGGGAGATGAGCCCGGGTGTGGGAGGGGAGCCACAGAGAAGGCAGGGCAGGGACAACTTCAGCATCGCTGAACCCCAGGGAGGAGCACACTCGGTACATCAGTGCTCAGAGAGCGGATGCTGAGAGGGGCCCTGGCTTGTCAGCCGCTGTGGACAGGAGGATTGGTGGTTCGAGATGCTTCACGAAGGCAGAGTCTATGTCTGTCGGTCTTGAGTTATATCCCAACACCTCGTCCTGGACTCATCGTATGACAAACGCTCCGTATGGATGTATGGGAGCGAATGTATATTGGGCTTCAGGTAGATGGGAACTTCCCTGAGTCTTTCTAAATGATCTTTAATAAAATCTAAGACTGACACTGTTAATTTTGTATACTAATTAACTTGAGTAATCTCTGAGAGTCTGTATCACTGGACACTTGAAATGATCCATGGTCTAGAACATCTCTAATATCCTATCTTTTTCTCAATACCACTTATTACAGTGATACCTTCAAACGTCAGTATCTGAATTTCTTTAAATCAGGTTTCATTTTAATATTTGTCCCCCCAAAAGTATTTTAAACCTTTAAAAAGTCAAGTATACTTAATAAGATGTTATTTTATGTATATGCATTAATTATGTAGAAATTTTTTTGGCCTCTAAACTTTAGTTTTTATTTACCGTTCCTGATATTTCCCCCGATACAGATATTATTATACATTTCTTTTTCATTAGAAACCACACAATTGCTTGGTTTCCTGACCAAGGTTTCCAAATAGTTGAAGATTTAACCAACCTAATTTTAAAAACATTTAACGTGGGGGTTTTATGACTATAAAAGCAATACGTGTTTATTGTAGAAATAAAAAATATACCATGCTATAAAGAAAGGAATAAAAAATCACCTGCACTCTCACCATTCGAAGATTTATTTTGTTGATATTTTTGTGTATATCTTTCTAATATAGTTCTCTAGTATATTTTTATATTACCCTTTTCAAAACTTTTTATGTCACAATCATTCCTTTTCACAACTGTTTTAAATGGTTAAACAGTATTCCAGTGTGTGTGTGTATCAAAACTTATTCCATTAACCTTCTACAATTTGGGACATCTGTGTTTCTAATTGTTCATTAATATAAATAACACTGTGTTGAAGGTTCTTGCACATCTTTGTGTATATGATGATATCTGCAGGATAAATTCTTGGAATGGAAGTTCTGCGTTAAAGATATGGACATTTGTAAAGCTTTTGATGCTTGCCGCAAACTTAGCCTACAGAAATGCACAATTCTCACTCCCACAAGCAGTGAATAAGGCTTTTTCCTCCCACACCCTCATCAGCAAAGCTTTGTTGGTTTGACAGATGAAAAATGTATCCTATTGGCTTTTTTCATTTTATATTCTTTACTAGTGAGATTAAATATTTTTCATGTTTATTGACTGTATGCTTTTCTTCTTTTGTAAATATCAATTGCCTAGCCTTTTTTTTTTTAAGTTAAGGTGTTCATCTTTTTTATATTGATTTCTAAGAGCTTTGTTTTTTAACATGAAAAATTTTGAACATATCCAAAGCTGGGCGGACTTGTGTAATGAACCTCCACATAGTACCCATAGGTGAGCTTTAGCAATTAGAGTTTATGATCAATTTTTCCTCTCTACTCCCCTTACCTCTCCCCCATATTTAAAAGCAAATTCCAGATACCTTCTCGTTTCATCCATAAATATTCAGCGGGTAGCTCTAAAGGGTGAGGACTAATAGTTTTTCAATATAGGAAAGGTATTAACATTTTGCTTCTCATACATCCTGCATATATTTTCCCCCAAGTTTTTGTTTGCATTTTAATTTTGTTCATGGCATTTTTTTTGCAGTGCATAAATTTAGTCAGACTTATACATCATTGTCTTCTGGTTTCCTCCTTTGCCTGTGCTTATTGGAGGTTAAATGAGATCTAAGATCTTATCTAGCACAGATGAGATTTCCCCTCCCTGTGGTATGATTTATTACAGAAAACACATCCGAATATTCCTAACAGTGCTAAATAGTGAGGCAGCGGCTCACTATATCTGGTTCTTGTTTTGTTAATGAATGTGTTGATCTAACTCTCCATAGCCCGAAGATCTTTGTTGTCGCAGCTTCTAACATGCTCTTTTCTCCATCCCTATTCACTATTTCTGGTTCCTTGTTGTTTACGACAGTCCCTCCTCCCCTGTGACTTCCCTCCTGTGGTATTTAAGGAGACCAGGTATCCAAGCTTAGCAGGTTTATCTGTAAGTTTGAGCGAAGAGGCTCTGAGCATAGCCCCTTTTCCCGTAGTCAGCCCTCCTTAGCGTTAGTCTCCGCTGTGTTCTGGCTGGGGGAGTCGGCTTGGCCCCACTCATGACAGTTCCTGCTCACGCCTGATCTGCTGCCGACATGAGGCCGAGCAGTGATGTGTGCAGGTGATTGGCCCTGACCAGAATCTGCATGTGAAACCCCCTCTTCCGCTCAGGCATCCAGCGTCAACGGGACGGACGATGAGAAGGCCTCTCACGCGGGTCCAGCTGACACGCACCTCAAGTCTGAGAATGACAAGCTGAAGATTGCCTTGACGCAGAGGTAAGGGCTGTTTGAAATCCAGACCCCGTTTCCTCCGCGCTCGGCATTTCCCGGGGAGCCTGTCCTGGTGTGCAGGATTTCGGGAGATTGGAAGAGAGGAGACCAGATCCTGCTCAGAGCACCCAGTCTTGTCTTCTGGCAAAGGGAAGACCGGACAGCTTCCTGGCCCTTCTGTCTGGCCGACCACGTCACCGTCAGCTCGTGTGTGCAAGTGTCCAAGTGTGAGAGGTGTGATATTGTGTGTGTGTGTGTGTGTGTGTGTCCCTGTGCTTTGCTTTCTTTTTGTTTTCCAGGGGCCAGATTTCTCATTTATTCACATATAAGTCTGAGTCTTGGGCATCTAAGAAAAGCATATAAAAACCCAAGAAACTATTAAAAATATGAAATCACACAAAAATCAATGACTTTCCTATATACAAAAAGTCACATAGAATATATATTTGAAGAAGAGATTTCTTCTACAATATGATCTAGAACCATAAAATACACAGGGGTAAACTTAAATGTACAAGATCTACTTGAAGCAAACTTTAAAATGATTTTGAGGATCATAAATAAATCATTTCACAAACAGATATATTATTTGGCTGAGCACAGTGGCTTATGCCTATAATCTCAACACTTTGGGAGGCCAAAGTGGGAGCATCACTTGAGACCAGGAGCTCAAGACCAGCCTGGGCAACATAGCAAGACCCTATTTCTAAAAAAAAAAAAAAAAAAAAAAAAAGAGCTAGGTGTGGTGGTGCACACCTGTAGTCCCAGCTACTTAGGAGGCTGAGGTGGGAGGATCACTTGAGGCCAGGAGTTCAAGGTTACAGTAAGCATCATCATACCACTGCATTCCAGCCTGGGTGACAGTGTAAGATCCTGTCTCTTGAAAAATTAAAAATTAATGTATGATAAAAAGTAGAATTAGTGGGAAAAAAATTAAAAAGATATATTCTATTGAGAAGTGGTTGAAAGCCCTGATATCTTAAAAAGTATGTTTCCCCTAAATTGACCTATAAATTTAACACAATCACTACAACGATGTCAATAAGATATTAATTTTTAATGACTGTATGAGCCGTGCTTGGTTTCATATCTTGAGAACATGGTTCACTTCCCGCAGGCTGCACGTCACGATGTGGCCGGGCTCGTGCGCACACTCGGGGCTTTGCGCTCACCGGCCGGGGTTCTGCCCACCCTCCCCAGTCCCCCTGACACTGAGAAGCTGCCCTCCCCAGTGTTGCCCGTGTAAGAACTGGGTCATCTTAGAAGCTTAGCTCAGGCTGCTATGACAAAATCCCACGAACTGGGTGGCTTAGACAACAAACCTTTATTTCTCACAGTTTTGGAAACTGAGTTCCAAGTGACAAAGTGACTCCTTGCCCAGGGTCACCTGGCTGGTGAATCTTCCCGCCACCTTCTCTGCCTGCTTTCCTCTCAAGGCTGCGGTTGCAGTCTCAGGAACCTTCCCGGAGGCAGCCAGCCCATTGCTCAGCTGGTGCACAGCTGGCCTGGCCACTGCTCGGAGCTCAATCCCAGTCACCTAACGCGGGGGTTTTGGAAAGCACTTGTGACCCTTAGATCTGACTACCTGCCTTTGGACGGTGGGTCTTTTTCAGGTACTTCAAAGGACACAACTGTGACCAATCTCTTTCCTTACTCATCAGGCAATTGTGAGCTATTTTTGGTTGCTCAAGTCACAATGGGCGGCCTGGATGAAAGCGTTTCACCCCTAAAAATAAATGTTTTCAAAGCTGAGTTCAATGAACAGTTAGCTACGGGAATGGGCATGAAGCCGTTTCCCTAAATTAGCTTCAATGCTCAGTCATCAACTCTAAAATTCATCAGATAACACTTTACTATTTTTTCGGTTGGTGGTGTTTGATACTGAAACTAAGTATTTCCCACTTGCAGTCCTAGGTCCTCGAGGCTATGGGAGGAAAGATAACAGATGATTCAGACACAATCGTGTTTACTTAAAAAAAAAAAAGTAAAGCTTTTAGAAAGAGGACTCTCCTCTGCCCTGCGTGGACCTCCTGATGGGCTGTCCTGGGCAGCTCTGCCCTGTCACCTCAGGTCACAGTGGGCACCACAGATACGGGGGCTCCGAGGCAAGGAAATTAAAGGAGGGTTGAAGGGAACAGTGACTGAGGGGAACCTGATTCCAGTTTGTTTGGAACTTCGTCCTCACTGATCACGTAGAATAGAAGATAAAACACGAGGCCTTTGTGGGGACGACAGAAGTGTCCCTCAGGCCACTGGTCTCCTCACACCCCTGAGGGGATGTGGGCCAGCCAGAGCTCCCTCCCACAGCACGAGTAACCCGTTCTGCCTACAGTGGGTGGATTCCCTGTCATTGTCCCCTCGGTCCTTGAGAAGGAGCCGGTGTGAGAGGTTCTTTGGCAGCAGGTCAGCAGGGACTGGGGCTGGGTCTCCGCCATACTCTGTGGCCTTCACACTTAGCTCTGTCTCTTCATGCGTTAGGAACTCTGTTCTCCTCCAAGGGGATTCTTTAAGGAGACAGCCGGCAAGGTGACGTGCTCACAGCAGAGGGGGCCAGTCCCTCTCCGCACTTGGTCGGCGCAGCCAGGCCCAGCAGCCAGCCCAGTGGGGGAGGGGTGGGCCGAGGGGGCGGCAGAGCGGGGGGTGGAGGCGCCCACCGGTCCTCAGCGCCCGTCCTGCCCCGCAGCGCAGCCAACGTGAAGAAGTGGGAGATCGAGCTGCAGACCCTGCGGGAGAGCAACGCCCGGCTGACCACGGCGCTGCAGGAGTCGGCGGCCAGCGTGGAGCAGTGGAAGCGGCAGTTCTCCATCTGCCGCGACGAGAACGACCGGCTCCGCAACAAGGTGGGCCTGGGGGGCAGCAGCCGGCGGGAGGGGGCCTCCCGTGGTCCTTCCTCTCTCCCCTCTCGCTTTGCCCTCGTCCCCACGGCCAGAGGAGGACTTGCTGGCCTCCTGCGGAACGTCCTCCGTCTCCCTGCCTTTCTCAGTGGGGCGTAACCACGTAAATGACGTATTGCCTCTCCTGAACCAAGCTGTATGATTCGTGTTGCTGAGGAGGAGACAGACAAACCGGAGGTGTCAGCCCTGTCCCTCTCCCAGGGCGCCCTTGACCCAGCCCCAGGTTGGCCTCACTGTGGGGGGCCTCCCGTGGCATGTCTCTTTGGAGCAGAGGGATCTGGGGGCAAGTGAGGAACTACGTTCGGGAAACGATGAGGAGCATCTGCTTCCACGCCAGTCAGCGTTTCTAGACACATCAGCTTGGAAGTGAGGACAGGAACGTGGCGCTTGAAGCGTGGTGGACGTGGGGGGCACCTGCTGACCACGTGTGTGCCCTCTGCTCTCCGACCTTGACACCCTGGCATTTTGATTTTTTCAAAAGTCACCTGTAACCTTCCCTGTGATTAGTCACTCACACTCTTTGTAGTTCCGCCGAGTTGACAAGGTGGTTCTGGGGTGGCCAGAGGCTCCCCCATTGAGGCCTTGATGTTCTGCGCTAACCATTGAGGCCTTGATGTTCTGAAGGTGATCAGTCCCCCAGCCGCGAGTGCACCGGGGTCTGGGCCGTCAGGGAGGGTATCGGGGACACAACCCATTCAGATTGGCGTCCCCTCCCCTTCAGCCCCGTTTATGACCTGCCCTGCCCAGCTCGGACGGAGCCGCCGCAGGCCTCCATCACACCATCTTGCTTTGGTGCTGGTGGCCCGTAAAACCGCCTCGTGTCACTTTTACATCTCCACGTGGCAAGTGCTGACAGTCGGGCGCTAGCCAGTTGCTGACTTTGCACATTCCCGTCCCAGGCCTGGCAGAGCTGCCTGCCAGGGGGACCGATGGCCCTCTCTTTCATTTCTCAAGCAAAGAGCTGAGTTTCTCCCTGGGGCCTGAGCGTCAGGACCAAAGGCAGTGCGGGCAGTGGAGCAAGAACATCGCAGGGAACCTGCCCCTGTGGAGCAGAACTGACTTCCCTGGCGGGATGTGACCGAGCTCGGCTTCCAGGGCTGGAGGTGGCAGTTGGTGGGATCCCCAGCGGCAGCGATGGCAGGGGGTTCAGACCCTGAGGGTTGGCGCAGGCTGCAGTGCTCTGGTGCTGCACGTGGGGTCCATTCCTGCTGTCCACTCTGCACGCACGTTTTGGCCCCCACGAAGTGCCCAGCATCCGATGGCACTGTTGGGGTGTCCACACGGGTGATGCTTTTGTGGGCTCAGACTTGGGGAGGAGGGAGAGGTGCAGTCTAGGGATTTGCCGTTCAGCCGTGAGAGGCAGCCACAGGCCAGGCCCCTTCTGCGCACATCAGTAGGGGAAGGTCATCTCGATTTAGAGTGTTTGAAATGTCATCGCTTCCCACCTGGCAGCCGCGTCCCACAGAGTAGCTCCGTTGTCTGCCCTACTGGCTTAAACCCTTAAGATGAAACAGAATAATTCAGGATGTGATTAAAATGATGTAAAAATCATTCTGGGGGAAGCAGATGAATTCGGGGGCCATCTGGCTGTAGCCTGCGACAGATCCATACAGCAAACCTAAGGTTACTTCCGTGGCCGTGAACAAACCTCTCCTGAGCCTGGAGCATCCTGCAGCCGGGTGTCACTCCCGACCCACCGCGCCGGTATCAAGCGAGGCGTCCCGTGCACACGAGGGCAGACGGTCCCGTGCAGGAGCTGCGGGGAGTTTATCCCTAGCCACAAAGAAAAGTCCACGAGTGGGTTCGTGTATAGCTTGTTTTAAAAGAAAGCACGAACGCAGCTGCGCTGAGCCCTGTTCAGCGACTGCAGTAAACTAGCGCCCTGCTCTGGTGCGGTGTCCCTTAGATCGACGAGCTGGAAGAGCAGTGCGGCGAGATCAACAGGGAGAAGGAGAAGAACTCCCAGCTGAAGCGGAGGATCGAGGAGCTGGAGGCAGAACTCCGAGAAAAAGAGACGGTGAGTGACGCTGCCCTGAGCGTGGCCCCCGGCGTCTTGCGGATGATGGGAGGTGACCTCCACCCAAGGACGCAGCAGGTGGCTTGGGGCATGTGACCAGCCCTGGCAGCTGCCTGGATGCAGCACAGAGAGCACCAGGAGCCGCCCCGAAGTGCAGCTGTGGCAGGCCAGAGGCGTCGCCGTCACCCGGCAGCGTCCTCGTGCGTGTTACGCGGTCAGTCGCTCAGGCCCCAGAGGGAGCTACGTTTGGTAGGACACTCGGTCACTTCTGCGGGTCCCCTGTCAGCAGCTGAGTCCTGCTGTCCAGTCAGGGCCACGAGAGCCCCAGCCACACAGCCGTGTGTTTTCTGTGGGCGGCATAGTTAAGTGCACACATGTTGCAGACCACGGGCAAATTACTGCACCTCTCTAGGCCTCAGTTTCCCCATCTGAAAATGGGAATCGTAAGAACATCTGCCTTTTTACGTCAGTGTACGGATTTCACGCGATAACGCATGTCACACGGCCCCTGGGATTACCCGATGTTGAAGTATCAGCATTGTCACCACTGTCATTTGTGCAAATGGGACAGGTTCCAAAAGCCCCTTCCGTTAGGACATGCCAGGTCGATGATGTTCGAGAGCACGTCTTATCTGACTCGCTGTCATGTTCTCTCTCAAATTTCTGTCTCCCACAGGAGTTGAAAGATCTCCGCAAACAAAGCGAAATCATACCTCAGCTCATGTCGGAGTGCGACTTCGTCTCTGAGAAGCTAGAGGTGAGTGGAGGGTGGGGGCGCGTCTGTCCAGGCTCAGACAGGGACGCAGTCCTCGCGTTACCCGCTTCTCCGCTCCCTCTCGCTTTCGCGCCCAGGATGGGGAAGAAGCGCAACTTTCTACTCGTGAGAAGCTGCGGTGACTACACGCCAGATGGCTTGCGGGCCACCCCTGCCCCCGGGGGCAGGCTCAGCGGCGTTTGTCTTTTGGGCTTTCCGCTTGTACGAAGCTGTCCTGCGTGTAACCATAGTAGGCGACGGTTTCCCACCCACAGAAGTCCTGGCAGAGCCACAGGGGAGCAGGGAGCGGGAGGGTGGGAGTCCACCTTGGCTGCTCCCGGCCACTGACCTTGGGCACTGACCTTGGGCAGGGCTTCCTCCCTGGCCTCAGATTTCTGATCCGTAAAATGAGGGTTTTCAGGTCCCCCTGCCCCTCCGAGGGTCTCCTCCCTTCGGGCCCTACAGCGTCCCCAAAGAGCACTTCACGTAGTTCCGGAACCCGGCGTTGGAACAGGTCCAAAAAGCCTCACTTATGCCACGAAACAAACCTCATTTGACGCGAAGACTGCGAGGCGGAGGCCACTTGAGGCCTCACCGCTGTCCTGTCTGCTATGTCTGACTTACCTGGACCAGCCTAGGCTGGCTTGTGGGGCCCAACTCCACAGAACATCTCCATGGTAACAGCATGGGGGCACTGACTGGCCGTCCCTGAGTCACTACGTGGCCAGGGCTCCCTCACTGAGGACCAGCAGCCAGCCCCTGGGGCTGAGGAGGCCACGCTGCTCCTTGGGAGCGGGAGGGCAGGCCCCTCTCCCGTCTGCTCTGTCCCTCTCGGGATGGAACTGGAAGGTGGCGTCTGGTTCCCACCTTCTCTGCTGGGCCCTTGGCCAGGGCTCCCCCGGGCAGGGCCTGCATTCTCGATTCCGCCGGGGTCTTGGGGTTGCGGGCCAGGTGTGGGTCGCACGCTCAGCCCCATGGGAGGACAGGAAAGGAGGGGCACAGCGAAGTGCCCTCAGCTTCCCTGACGTCGCCCTGTGTCGGGGCTTCATGTGTCCCCGGGGAGCTTCGGCACCTGGTGGCCAGTGACGGGCTCGGCTCCAGCGGGTGTCGTGGACGACTCCCACCGCCGCCCCGTTTTTTCCAGACCCTTCTCCCTTCTGCCTTCTCAGGCGGCGGAGCGAGACAACCAGACCCTGGAAGACAAAGTGCGCTCTCTGAAGACGGACATTGAGGAGAGTAAGTACCGGCAGCGCCACCTGAAGGTGGAGCTGAAGAGCTTCCTGGAGGTGCTGGACGGCAAGATCGACGACCTGCACGACTTCCGCCGCGGCCTCTCCAAGCTGGGCGCCGACAACTAGCGCCGCCAGCCCCGCGTGCGCCAGGCGGGCCGGGCGGGGACCTCCCTGTCGTGTCGCTCCGTCGCCGCCCGCTCCTCCTCTCCGCGCAGACAGCTCCTCTCGCTTCTCGGCCTCGTGAGGCTGTGGGCGCCTGGAAGGTTCTGACTCAGGAATCCAGAACTCGGTCTACCTTAACCACTTACGCAGTCAGGGCAGGGATGTTTATATCTTTCCTAAGGGCTGTTGCAACCATAGGAACTGGAAAAAAAAAAAGTATTTTCTAATCCAAATATCAATATTCTTCGCACCAGGCCACGCGGCTCCTTTTATCGAATGGCGTTCAGAGTATCCGAACGGCCACCGAGGTCAGTCCCTGGGGCTGGAGGGAGCAACGTCCCTCTCGGTGAACGCTGAGATGCTTTAAATCAACCCTTCGGTCGAGTCTCAGCCAGGGAAAGAGAACCAGCTGCTGGCGGTGAGTTTCTGGCGTGGTGACCGCCTGCATCCACCGTACTGGCCAGTTCGAATGGTTGCGACGATGTCCCTTTTCTTGGTTTTAATTTCTGGGCAGATGACTATGCTGTGAGAACAGCACTCGGTGAGGGGCCTTGGCACGGTGCCTGGCACGAAGTAGGTGCTTAATAAATATTTGTTCAGTTAAACATAGAAACAGAATTTAGTGTTTTAATCAAACCCCACAACAGAATTCAAACCCCTGTTGAGAGATGCTCCGCCCCTGGGGGTCTGTGACCCTGGAACCGCCTTCTCCAGGCAGGGAGGCCTGTGGCTGGAGGATTCCAGGACCACCGGCTATCCCTGGTATGGGGGCTGCCTAGGGGTTGGGATCTAGGGCGGGATCCTATTGTGGTTTGCACAGTTGAGAAGAAATCACACCGGCCCATGACGGGGAGAGCGCGGTTGGCCGGCCTTGGCCTTCGCAGCAGAGAAACCCTGCCCAGCTCCGCCCTTTGCCTGTCTCAGTTCCTGCTAGGGAAGGGACTGGAGCCGTGACACCCCCCCCACACACACAGCTGCTCAGCGGGGCTAGCGGGCACGCGGGTGCTGCTGGCGTCCCCGTTAGGAGGGAGTGCCCGTGCACGGCACGAGGTCCGGATCCTTGGCCCCGCACGTTTCTAAATGCCTTGGGTGGGGGAGGCCTTGGTGCCCCCTTACCCCTTTGAGAACCACCTAAGAGAACTTCTCCCTCTGGAAACCTTTTCTCACTGGACAGGTTAGGGTGTGGCAGCCTGCGGAGGGGTCTACACAGGCCTGACCTGGGCCCCAAGGTGAGCGTCCAAGTCCTGCTGCTCTGCTTCCCTGCGCTGAGACGGCTCTCTGAGCCGGGAGTCCTGTTTGGAATGGGGATAGATGGGAAGGCTGGTGACCTGTAGCACCAGGACACTTTAGGGGAGACCCCGCAGGCGGAGTGGGGGGCTTTGGTTGAATACACGGGGCTCTTGGCAGGTAGGAAATGGAAAGCGTGGTCTGCCCTCTAGCTGATTCGAGCTAGGGCGCTGCTGGACCTGCCATTTCCCCAGAGCGCCACGTGGCTCTCGGGACAGTTGGTAGCAGCTCCCTACTGGCTGTGCCGGGAGACCAGAGAGCTGGCCTGGCCCAGAGTTGGCCTCACGGCCCTGAAGGGAATAGAGGGGCTGCTTCTCAATCCAGCCTGGGCCACCTGTCCACGGACTGGGCAGGAACAGGGGATGCTGGGATCCAGACACCCTCAGCTTGAGTCTTTGGGTGACCTCCACCTCTGTTAGGTGACTTCTTAGTCTAGAAGGAGCCATCTCGACTGACTGGAGCACACTCAGGTGCCGTATCCATCATAGGATAATTGCTAAAGCCGCTTACGCATCCGAGTATCAGCCACTTTAGAAAACCTTGGAAGTGGAAGCGTAGGAAACGTAGCAGGAGCCGTCGCCCCCCAGGGTGCCTGTGAGGTTGAGACCCCTGGTCCCCGCTCACCAGCCACTGCAGAGCTTGGTGAGCATCTTGCCCGCAGCAGGTGAGGAACGTAGGTTCTTCGTCCCCTGCGCCCCGCTCTGAAACTCGCAGCCCCGCAGCTGGGAGTCGCAGGGACTCCTCCTGCGCAGGCAGAGGTGAGCTGGGATCGGCAGCGAGAGCAGCGCTTTACGAAAGCGGTGAACTCCCATCCTTCTGCTTTTCTCTGAAGATCTTAGTGTTTCTTCATTTACTTTATTTAAAAAATAGTAATAATAATAATGTCCCAATAATGTCCAACAACGTAGGCAGTCGGAGACTGGCCCTCTCTGACAGCCTCCGGCGCTGTGGACGGTGGACTCGATTCAGTGAAAATGCCCCGCTGGGTTTATCCTGGTGTTCACCTGGCCGGTGCGACACGCCCTTGCGTGTTCCCACGTCCAGCCCCGTCTCAGTGCCACTCTGTGTACGGGCGGGCACAAGCCCTTCCCTCGTGAGCGTGGCGGCCACGTCGCGCCGCCGGGGAGGTGTAGCCAGGACTGAGCTTCAGTTTCCAGGTGGGGTCTCCCAGTTTTTGGCATTTCCAAGACTGGCTTTTTCTGTCCCTCGATGAGGCTGCTTTCTGCATCTGGAAACCTGGGGCGTAAAACGCGCCAATGAAAACTTTGAAACCTCTTTACCCATGAGGACCTTTAAAAATAACTTTTCAGTCTAGTCAAGACCCGACCGGCTGCATTTTAAAGCTGGGAGCAGTGAGGAAGTCTGCCCAGGGCCTGGGGAACGGAGACCACCCGTGTGGTCAGGCTGTGAAGGGAAGAGAACCGGTGTTCACGTGAGACCTCGAACTCGCGCAGTCCCTCGGTTCCATCTCTGCTGCGGGCGGTCGCTTTAGACCTTAATCGGGTGAGAGGACTGGGCAGAGATTGTTACATGTGTTTTGCAGACAGGAAGCGGGGACAGAGAAAGTGACGTACCCAGGGTAACCCAACTGTGACCAGTAGTGGGGCTCTGCATCCAGATGTCCTGGGCCTTGGTACAGTGTCTTTCTGAGCCAGATTGCTGTTCCCCTTTTTGGTGACCCTTGGGTGCTGAGAGAAAAAAAATTCTTATGTATCCTGATAGGAGCACATTGCAATTATATCATTTTAACGTGTGTCCATAGCAAAAAGCAGTTTACAAAGGCATGAATCAGAATCGCCTTTAGGAGTGTTCATTATAAACAGTTCCATTCTTGAATAATTCTGGTTTTGCAGGGATCTCTCCAAGAGAGTCGATTAAAATGACCATGCTCTGAGAGGCCGGTTGTATGGAACACAAACCCACCTGGAGTTTTATTGATGGCTTTAGCGGAGGCAGAGCAATTTGTTCCAAACAAGCGGGAGGCCCTGAGATTGCCGGACACAAACGGAGACCGGCTGGGAGGCGGCCTGTCCGCTGCCCGCCCCCTTCCTGGAGCTGAGCTCTTCCCGGGGAGGGAGGAGGCTCGCCCGGTGGGTGGAGCGGGTTCAGTGGAACCTGACCAGCACCCAGGATGACCGTCCGCAGAGGGAAATTGTCCCCACCTGCGGGCTCTGTGCACACAGCCTCATAGTGGTGGCCGGCAGGCCCCTGGCTGGTGTGGACTGTCTTCATGAAACATCAGAGGGTGGAACTTAACAGTTCATGCGCTGCCCAGAAGCCTCCCTCTCTATAGAAACCAGCACAACTTTGGATAACAGCCAACTGCGGCGTGTGCCGGGGACCTTGCGGTGTGACCTCACACGTGGCCAGGTGCACCCTCGGGGAAAAAGCAGCTGGAACGTGACTCAGTGCAGGCACTTGGTGCCGCCACTGCTCTCCGCTAGCTGCCCAGAGTGGGCTGCGTGTGCCATTCATCCTTCTAGAAGTGATGATTCTTTTATTCCCTTGAAATGCCACTGGGTTTGAAGCACTTGCAAACTAGAAGCTTGTAAATCAATGTCCGTATGTATTCTCAAACGATGTGCATGGTTTAAAAGGGCCCTCATTTCTGGGTACGTGGCTTCCCCAGAGAAATAGTGTGTGTTCTGGGCATGGAGAGGGACTCCTTTCTAGAAATGTGTGATTTACATGTCTCTTCCATGCACCTATGTCAAGAATATGGGTTTTCTAGTTGACTGGGCAAGCAAGAAGGTGACTTTGATTAGAATTTTGAGCGGGATGAAATGTTCTGGTGAACCTAGGACTGCGCGTGTGCTGGGGAGGAGGTCGCACGGGGAAGTGGGAGCAGCAATGAGGAAGAGTTTGTAATAACCAATGCGTAGACCTAAGAGGAGAACTCATTTTCATATGTGTGGTGGTGACGTTCTGTGTTCTGGAATCCGTTAACGAGGAGAGCGTGTGGGTCTGTGTTCGCGGTGGAATAGTGCCGCGCTCTGACGGCACAGAGCACCCTGCCGTGGCCTCCCGGGCCCCAGCACCCCGGCACAGAGTCCCAGCTGGTGTACCTTTTGGCAGGTGACTGGCAGGGCTGACAGCGTGCAGCTGTGCGCGGGTGTCCCTGTTCTTACCCTGCTGTTGCACTTTTGGTAGAAGGTCTTGACTTTACATCATTTGTAGCGATGCCTTGCGATGTGACAGGCAGGAAGACATTTCTTGCATCAAATGATAAGTACGGGGTGGATAAGTGGAGTCTCCCAAGAATACTGGGTTACTTTCCCCCCTTTTTTTTTTTAATGCTTTTTGGTACATAAATAATATATACCTTTTTTTAAAAAAAGAAACTGCAGATGAGTGGAAAGAAAAAAACACCTGTTATTACACCATCTGATTATAACCACTGTTAACATGTCAGTATAATGTCTTTCAGACATTTTTCTATGCATCTAGATTTGTTTTATTACTTTTTCCATGAAATATACATACTGTTTTATAACTTGCTTTTTCCCCTTTAAATGCTATATTGTGAATGTGTTTCTATATTAGTAAATATGTAATTACATCATTTTTGACATCTATGTAAGTTGTACCTTAGATACTTAGATTGTTTCCAGTTTTTCACTGTTGTAGTCAAGGACATGATGAAATTCTTCTAACATTTTTTGTGAACTTTTCAGACTGTTTACTTAGGATAATCGGACTTGCTGGCTCCAAAGAATGCCCCTAGTATCTGCGGCTCCTTTCCTTCATGGCCATACGGGAGACTTCACTCTCCAGCCGCTGTAGGCATTCAGGGTCCAGCGATCAATTCTGGCCAATGCCATGTGAGCAGAGGTGACATGGAACTCCAGGCTGAGACTGTGAAGTGCCCATGTGCAGTTGTGCAGTGTCTGTGTCCCCTTTTCTCAGCAAATGGTGACGTCCTAGGGGTGGAGTCTCAGCCTGGGTCCCTGAGTGACTGTGTGGAGCAGACAACTCCCCTCCTCCCTTCCCGTCACCCTCACTCTCCTCCCTGCTTGGACGTGTGGCATGAATAAAGAATAAACCTTGAGTGTTACACTGAGGTTCCAGGGTTAGTTTGTTACTGCAAACTAACGATAAAAAAGGTATGTACGTTTATAGGACTTTTAATATCTATTGCCTCAAATTGCCTTCCAGAAAGATGGTCCCGAATCACACTCCCACCAGCAGTGTATGAGAGTGCCCTGCTTCCTCTATAACACTGGTGTTACCACAGGCGCAGGGAGCTTAAAAAAAAAAAAAAAAATTAACTTTTTTATTAAAATGTGACCCTCACTAGCAAAAAAAATATTTATTTAACTGTATGTTTTGTAGTTTCCCTATTCATTACCTCTGGCTGTTTTTCTTATAAGGTATTTAGCAGTTTTATTGATTTCTAAGAGGGTTATTTTATAAATATTGTAAAAAAAAATTAAGTTGCATGTATGGCTTTTTTAAAATGTTCAAACATTTGGCTGGGTGTGGTGGCTCATGCCTGTAATCCCAGCACTTTGGGAGACTGAGGCACAGGGATCATTTGAGGCTAGGAGTTCGAGACCAGCCTGAGCGACACCCTGTCTCTATCAAAAAAAAAAAAAAAGCCAGACGTGGAGGCGCACGCACATCCATAGTCCTAGATACTCGGGAGGCTGAGGCAAGGGGATGGCTTGAGCCCAGGAGTTTGAGGTTGTAGTGAGCTATCGTGACACCACTGCAGTCTAGCCCAGACAATAGAGCGAGACCCTGTCTCAATTAAAAAATGTTTTTAAATGTTCAGACATTAAATAAGAAACTCTTTTAGTCAAGTATATATTTTCCTTTATGATTGCTACCTTGGCTATCTTGCTTATTCAGGTCTTCCCAAGTCTGATTCCAGCGCCGTATAAATATTCACCAGTATTTTATTCTTGCACTTTAAGCGTTTCTTTTTAAACACTCGAATATCTGATCCATTTGGAATTTATTTTCTAAATTGCCCCAACACTATTTATTGCAAAATCTATTCTTTCTCTACTCTGTATGAAACCCCATTTCTCTGTATGAAATCCTGTTTTTACTCTGTCTATTCCAAATCCTTCTGCTGGGTGCCTGGATCACACTGGCTGTCCTTCAGCATGCTCCGAACTCTGCTGTGGTCCCTTCTAGCACTGGCCCCACACCGTTTTGGTCATTATAGCTTTGGACTAAATGTCCCCATTAATCAAGCTTTTTCAAAAATTTCCTCACATTGCATATTAATATTTCCCAAAGGAAATTTGGGATCATGTCATGTTTAGAAAAACCAAAAATCAGATTGTGTAAAATTTATCACTATAGAAAGAATTAACATCTTTGTAATATTTAGCCTATAATATGTAGCCTTTCAGTAAATTTGTTTTATGTCCCTCAGCCTATTTTTTCTAGTATAGGTAATTTTTGTAGTTGTGGTTACTATTATAAATGAGGCCTTTTGTCCATAATGTTTTCCAACTGCTTATTGTTAGTATACACTACTTTTTTTAATGAAAATTAAATCCATTGGCTTTCTGATTTAAAACATTCAAAGTTATGTAAATTTAAACATTATGAAAAAACATAATGTAGAAAATGAAACTAAAATCTCTTTTCCCCAAGATAAACAATCAACAATTGATTCATATTCCTCCATTTTCTTCCTAAAATGTTTATCATTTCAACCATATGATATACCCCTTCTGCTGCTTGCGTTTTGTGCTTGGCAATAGATCTTCTGTCAGTACATGTCTATCTACCTCATTCTTACCTCTGCATTATAGAATAGTGTGTGGTTGTATAATAGTTTATTTAATTTGGCAACTGGTTATTTATTTTGTAACTAGCCAATTACTGAATTCTCTTCATTCTAATAGGATTTTTTTGTTGTTAATTTCTTTTCCCTTTTTCAGGTAAGTAATAGTTTTAGGTAGTGATGATAATTTTATCTCCATATTTTTAATAATCTTGTTTTATTTTCTTATCACATCGAGCAGCACTTTTAGAACAATGTTAAATAACACATCTATAACTGTGCTGGTATTGTACGTTCTTCTTTATATATATATATATATTTTTTTTTTTTTTTACTTAGCGAGAATACCTCTGGTGTTTCTCCAAAAGTATAAATTTGACTTTTAGTGTAAGATAGTCTTAATATTTGAATTTATATATTAAAGTTATGCTCTTCTATTTCCAATTTGCTGAAAATTTTATCAGTAATGGATGTTATTATTAAATGGCTTTTTTTCACATCTATCAAGAAGGCCAAATCTTTTTTCTCTATTATGACTTTAGATGAGTCATTTTAATAGATTTGCTACTGTTACAACCTCCGCATTTCTACGAAAACCTTATGTAGTCACAGTGCATCATTCTTTCAACAGACATCTCCTTTCCATGTTAACAGTGGTTATTTAAGAGTGGTTGGTCTATGATAGGTTTTTATTTTGTGTTTCTTATCTGTATTTTCTGATTTTTCTACAGAGATCATGTGTCACTTATATAATAAAAATGAGAGCTTTAAAATGAGAAAAACACTCTTCTGGATTTGGTTTGTTGATTTTACTTTGGAATTTTTCATCTCAGTAAGATGAATAGTTGTATAATTTTTCTCTGCTGTTTTTGTCAGGTATTGGTGTTGAGTTTAACTTCTTAAAAAAATTAAAGAGAACTTGGGACAGTCTCTTTTTCTATACCCCGTAACAGTTTAAATAGTATTTAGAATTTTTTGCTCTTTGAAGTTTTTATAATATGTATAAAACTATCCAAGTCCTAGTGCCTTTTTAGGAAATAATTGTAATATTTTCAGGTTTTTCCCATGTTCATTTGTCTCTTCAAACTACCTTCCTATTCTGTAAGTTCAAACTACCTTCCTATTCTGTAAGTTTTTGGCAACTTAAATTTTCCTAAATAGTGATTCTATTAAAATTTTCAAATTGTTGGCATGGTTACCCTTCTTTTTCACTCATGATGCTGTGTGTCTGTGCTTTTCCTTTTTGTTCTGATTAGCTTTTCCGGAATTAGTCTTATTGGCCTTTTCCAAGAACCAACTCTGGGATTTATATCTTAATTTACTCTTTTACCACTTTATGATTTTTTTGGTTTTGTTTGTATTTTTTCCTTTTTTATTTTTTCACCTTCTCAAGTGAAATGCCATTTTAACTTTTCCTTGCTTAATAGAAGACATAGTTAGGCCCGGCCAGTGGCTCACGCCTGTAATCCTAGCACTCTGGGAGACCAAGGCAGGATTGCTTGAGCTCAGGAGTTTGAGACAAGCCTGAGCAAGAGCAAGACCCCGTCTCTACTAACAATAGAAAAATTAGCCGGGCATCGTGGTGTGCACCTGTAGTCCCAGCAGGTTGAGGCAGAAAGATTGCTTGAGCCCAGGAGTTGCAGGTTGCAGTGAGCTACTATGACACCACTGCACTCTACCTGGGGCGACAGAGTGAGACTCAGTCTCTCAAAAAAAAAAAAAAAAGTTACTAACATTGTAAGGCTATGACTTTTCCTCTGAATTCATCTTTATCTGTATTCCTTAAATTTGTATGTATGATGTTCTAAGTTATAAATAATTTATAAATTCAAATTTGACTTTATTTTTTACTAGAGTTATTTGATATTCTACTTTTAAATTTCCAGGTAGTTTGATATTTGTTGTTGTTGTTGTTAACATTTGTTGCAAATTTCTGGTTTTGTTGCCTTGTTATCAAAGAGGGTATGGCCTGTATAATCAGTGCATTTTGGCATTTACTGATGTTTTCTTGGGACCTAATAAATTTTTAATTTTATCCCCAGGAAACTGGAGAAGAAAGTATGTTCTCTGAAGGGAACAAAATTCAATCTATTTGTATGAATTTGACTTTATAAAGTATAATATTATGGACCTTTAATTTTTATTTGATTCATTAAAGACTAAGAAAGGTATGTTATGTCCTACTACTGTTGTATTTCTATTTCTCTTGTGTTTCTAACCATTTTTGCTTTATGTGTTTCTGTTTGATGTTATTTGGCAAACGATCTTTTTATATTTAAGGGAAAAAATACTATCCTTTAAAGACTTGCATACTTTTGTGAATTTTACCTGCTTTTGTTGTAACTGTTGTTTATGTAGAAATACATAGTTCAGTAAAATATTTGTGTCTATTTTTTAGTGGACAAAAATCTTTTAGAAGCCTTTTGTGTCTTAAGATATTTTGGAAGTTGCTGATCGCCCTAAGTAGGCCGATGTCCTTCCTCCTGGGCCACTTCTTGAGCCCTTAAAGCCAAGAGCAGCAGTGTGGGTTGAGGTTGTATTAGCCTTTGTGGAAGAATGTAGGTTTTTTTGTGTGAACATTTCTGGTTCCTATCTTGGGGCAGCCCCGTGCATGGGGATGTTTAGGGGATGCCTGCCCTTCATGTGGTCATGTTTTGCCCCAGCAGGGCCCACACTAAACTCTTCTCAACCCAAGAGGCACATTTTTCCTGCGGAGACTGGCCTTCTGAGTAGAAGCCAGCAGAGAATTTATGCCATGTGCCTGGGTATTAGGGGAAAAAAACTAATCTCAGAGACTCATCCTACCAGAAAAGATTTCTTCAGAGCTGTTTGAACAGGCTATTCAGGTGGCAAAGTCTGTGCCAAGCACAGAACCAACTTTTCCCCAATGTGTGGGAGGGGTGGCTCCAGCCCCCAGCTCAGAAGTGAGAGAAATACGACTATTTTTCCTTCGTTCAAGTTAATTTGTATCTTGAGCCCCACCAGGCACGTATAGTTTGATCCCAGTCAATCCCGAGACTCCCTTTTCTGCAGAGGTGAGTCCTTGAAGGTTCTGGGGGTTACATATTACAAATTCCAAGGTGTGAGGGGGAGGGGCCCATGTCTCCTGAGATGCCCCCTGCTCTCTCCCCACCCCTCTGCATCATGCTTGGGGTGGAGGAATCACTCGGATGCTTTGTGCTGCAGGAATCTCCATAAGGCTCGACCCGGCCCTGACTGCCTAGGCCCTCTACGCAGCCATCCCCTGCCGGGGGCTGCAGAGACTTTGGTGGGGGGTGATTTAACTCAAAGAGACTACTGGATGCCTGTTTGCATAGGACACAAGACCACTAAGTGGAAGTGATCCTGTGGCCACCACCGATGCCGGTTTGCTTTGCTGATGGCTGCAGTCCCAGCCCCCCTCCCCCCACAGTGGCCTCACCACACCTCCAAGTGTTGGCACCATGCCTAGGCCCTTTCTCTTCTTCTTGCTCAGTGAGTTACACAGTCTTCTGTTCCCTCCTCTTGCCATTCCCATCTCTTTGCCATGGTCACTCTCACCAGACCGTCCCTCCCTATTCCTGGCACCCTTGCTCCAGGCTCTCCTCCATTTCCTGGGTCCTCTTAGGCAAAGCTGCCACCGGCTTCTCCCTAGAGTGTGGGGCAGAGTCCCTTCTCTTCCTGGCTCCCTCCCCGACATGAGGCCACCCCAGGTTCCTTCCCTACCCACCCATGCCCTGCTGCTTCTGGCTGTGTTCTTGCTCGTGCTGTTCCCACGGCCTGGAATCCTCACCCTGCTCCAACCCATCCCTCCTCTTAGGCCCAGGTCAGAGGGCTTGGACCTCTGGATGAAATCAGCCATGACCAGGGGCCTTCTCCTGCCTCTTGCACAGCTCTTTTCATACTTGGCTCT
Source organism: Cheirogaleus medius (assembly GCA_008086735.1). NCBI lineage: Eukaryota > Metazoa > Chordata > Mammalia > Primates > Cheirogaleidae > Cheirogaleus > Cheirogaleus medius. The sequence continues at coordinate 2,859,413 of VBSM01002223.1, forward strand.
TAAAAAATTAATTTATGTTTTCGTTCAACAAATATTCACGGAGCAGTGCTGCGCCCCAGGCCCTGGGAACACAGCGGTGAAAAGTCTCAGTTGCTTTCCACAAACCTGGCGTCCTGCAGGCGGCAGTGGAACCCAGCGGAGGGGACTTGAGTGGCTCCCCCTCCAGACAGAGCTCTCACAGGTGGCCAAGGACAGAGGCGGAGCACATCCAGCTCCTCCAGGGCTGATCACCCCAGGCCACCTTGGAGCGCTGGAAACACCAGGCCTCAGGATTGCTGCCCGCAGGAGCAGCCGCGGTGGCTCCAGGTACGCTCGCTTCCCACTTCCCGCTTCCCACATCACCAGCCCTCCAGGTACGCCCTCCCACTTCCCGCTTCCCACATCACCAGCCCTCCAGGTCCGCCGTGACTTTGGGTGGCAGTGTTTGCTACCGGCGGTCTGCGGGCCAGCTGCTTCGGAGCTATTCTGGTTGCCGTCCCGTCCCGCAGAAACCTGGATGAGGACCTTTGTGTTACGAGCCTGGAAATCTGCATTCTGGCAAGCTCCTTATACTAGACAGGATCATGGTCCCCAAAGATGTCCACACCCTAATTCCTGGGAACTGTGACTGTCACATGGCAGAAGGGACATCTGGGTGGGGAGATAATCCTGGGGTTTCTGGGTGGGCCCAATCGAATGAGTTTTTAAAAGCAGAGCAGCTTTCCTTGGGGCCAGAAGGAAATATGATGATGGAAGGAGGGTCAGGGAGATTTGTCATTGCTGGCTTTGAGGATGGACGAAGAGCCACAAGCAAGGAACACGGGCAACCTCTAGAAACCAGAAAAGGCAAGGAAGTGGCTTCTCCCCCAGAGCGTTTGGAAAGGAATGCAGTCCTGTCAAAACCTCAATTTTAGGCCGGGTGCCGTGGCTCACGCCTGTAATCCTAGCACTCTGGGAGGCCGAGG
>VBSM01002223.1:2872372-2884134 GCA_008086735.1 Cheirogaleus medius
AAAAAAAAAAAAAAAAAAAAAAGAATATTAATCTAATGAAGTATTAAAAAAGCATTTATATTTGCATGAAAGAGTAGTAAATGTGTTTGTAAGCTACAAAAGTCACAATCTTCATGTTTTCCTAATTCCAATAAGAAAAGTATAATAAATATAAGTAAATACATATAAAAGTCTGGATACAAATGAAATATAGGTGCTTTCTTTTCTGTTAGAAATAATTAAATTTCTTAGTGTATTACCTTTTATGTATTCATGGAGTTTTTAAAAATTAAGAAAAAATCACTTACCAAATATAATCTGAAATGAGCTGATTATTATATCTGATTTTTTGTAATCAATTTATAATAAAATATATTTTAGAATTTGCTGTATTTGATTATTAGAAATAGAGTTTCTACCTATTGTGATTTTAAAATCACCTGAGTATGCAATGGGCATTCAACAGATAGTTATTAAATGAATTAATTAAAATCTAGAGATTTGGGTAAATGCTTAAATCCCAAAAGAAACAAAGAATCTTTTTAAGAAGAACATTGTTAATGTATTTTAACTGTAGCCACTGATATATACATAAACATTCAAAAAATTAATCACTGTGTTGGTAAAACCTTATTTTCAATACCCCCTTTATCTTTCACGAAAGAAGAAATCCCAGAGGAGGAAAGAAACAAAAGCTGCTCTGGGTACACCTACCTTTCTGTTCCTGAGATAGGCCCTTCTGGCGCAGAGCCGGCCCCGTCTAGACTCCAGCTGCTGGCACCGCTGGCTGAGCTCTTGCACCTCCGAATTCTTCTCCTGTAGCCCCCCGACACGCTCAATGACTTTAAGTTCCTCCGGACTTTCACATGGATCATAATAGACAACTTCATCCTGTTTCTCTAAAAATGTATTAATGATTTTTTAAACCATGTTTTATTATAGAAAATAATGCATAACATTTTTTAACATAAGTAAAAATCACTTATAATCCCATCGCTCAGGGAGAACCACTATTAACATTTATGTACACATTTACACACATACTACTTTTATAGCTACACATATTGACAAAGTTCTAACAGAACATTTTCCATGTGATGGAAATATAATTTTAATGGCAACATAGTATTCTCTAATTTAAGCATTTCCTATTGTTAGACTGCTCCAATGTTCCATTATTCATTTCACCGTGATAAACATCGCTATATATCAATCTTTGTGTACATTTTTTATCACTTTCTTAGCAGATAAATATTTAAAGCTCTTGGTATCCATTGCCAAACTGCCCTCTAGAAAGGCAATTTATATTCTACTGAATTCTACTGAAATTCAGCAGTATTTCATTAAGGTGCCTTACTGATATTTAATCTTGATTACATATTAGTTTTTTTAAAAATATGCTTATTGTAACAAATTCAAACCCTACAGAAGTGCATAAAATAAAAAGTGAAATTTTTCTACCTCCTTCCCCAAATTTTCTGAATACCAATCCCAGAGGAAGACATTATGAACAATTTAATGTGCATCCTTCCAGATTAACTTTTTTGAAATAGACTTTTTCCCTAAATATGGAAAATGCTTACAACATGAAAATGCTTACAATATGAAACTACAGCAAAAAATTTTGAATATCTAGGATTAAACTAAATGTTCAGGATCTATATGAAGAAAATTATTAAATGTGGAAGAACTTTAGGGGAAACAAAAGAGATTTAAATAAATGGAGAGACATACCATGTTCTTAGGTGGGAAGATTCAAAATTGCAAAGACGATAATTCTCCCCAAAGTAATCTCTAATTTTAAGCACAATCCCAATCAAAATTCCAATGAATTTTTTGTTTGTTTTGAACTCGATTCTAAAGTTCATCTGGAAGAATAAAGGAGTGAGAATAGTCAGAAAACTTGTGAAGTACAGTAACAGGGTGGGGTGCCTTACCAGACACTACAATGTGCTTCCATGGCATAGTAATAAGAGAAGGAGCCAGCATCAGAAGCCACTCACCAATCAATGGAGAATAACAACTCAGAAACAGATCAAAGTTAATGTTTTTCAAATTGGTGATTGGGACTGCTAATAATTTGGGGGAGGGGGGAGTTCAGTCTCTACCAGAGTCAAAATTAAATTTCAGCTGGATTAAAGAATTAAGTTTTAAAAAAGCAAAATCATAAAAACACTAAAATAAAATGTAAATATATATTGATATAATTTAGGGAGGAGAACTTTCCCAGGCATTACACCAAAAGCAGAAACCAGGGGGGAAAAGATTGATAAATGTGACTTCATAAAAATTAAATATTTCTGCAAGGCAAGAAAATGCAAATGACAGGGAAAAATTATTTGCAACATAAGGCAGACAATAGAGTAAAATCCTTAATATGGAAAAGAAATATTCTAAGGAAGAATGGACCAAGACTATGAATAGGGAGTTCATGAAATAAATACAAATGGTCAGTAAACCTACAAAATTGTGTTCAATATCACTTGTAATAACTAAAAATTAGATGTCATTTTTTTCTATTAAGTAAGCAAAAATTTTTTCTAAATGGCATGAGTATGGGAAAACATACACACTCATACTTGGCTGATGCAAGTATCATTTTGCGCAACCTATCTAGAGGGCCATTATGTAGTATGAAATTAAGAAAATATAGGGGAAAGAAAAAAATGTATCTCAAATAATTGTTGTAGTGTTAACAGATATATATCAAAATGTAAACTATACATTGCCCTTGACCCAATAATTCCACCTTTAGAAATTTATTCCAAGGAAATAATCTGTCCTATACACAAAGACATGTGTAAAAGAAAGTTCTCCACTATACTGCTGTTCAAAACTGCAGAAAACTGAAAATCATGACATATCCATATAATGGAATACTATGCAGCCATTAAAATTTTGATGTTTTTTATTACTAAAATGGAAAGATGGTTATTATACATTAAATGAAAAGGAGGTTACTGAACAGAATATGTAGTTTTGGCTAAAAAAATTATTTATTCAGCACATAAAAAAGGCTATAAAGTTATACAACAAATCATTAACACTAAGTATCTCTAGATGATGGGATTAGGGTAATAGTTTTTCTTTCTTTGTTTTGCTATGTGTTAACAATGAATATATTATTTAAATAAACATACTGAAAGGAAACTTTATTTAGGAAATTTCAGATGTTATACATAACTTACAAGAAGTAACTGATAATAATGGTATTTCCTTACGTGTAATTTAAACATTTTAATCTATACATTTAAACATAAATTTTACCTTTCATAAGTCTTTTAATAGAGTCCAACTGTGTAATAAGCAGTATTTCTTCATTTTTTAATATCTCAAATTTAACCTCAAATAGTTCTAATTGAATTTCATAAAATTGTATTTCCAATTCATCTACAACATCTATATTTTTTTCTTCTCCTGGAAGATCTTCCATCTTGTTTACATGGAAAAAAGAATAAGTTAAAATAATTAGTATATTAAAAAGCAAACGTTAGAAGCATTCTAGCTATTTTCAATTCCTTGCTCATTACTAAATATAAAAAAGCAAATAGGGAAGAAACACTTTTCCATTTCATCTAGTGAGACAAAAATGCCTTATTCCACATTCATTACAAATACTTTATCTCATCCTTGAAACATACAAAAACATTTAGGTTTTGAGAATAACAAATGGCAATGAGGTATTATTATGAGCTGAATGTTTGTGTCCTCCCCCAAATTCCTATCCTGAAGCTGTAACTCCCAATGTGATGGTATCTGGAGGTGGGGACTTGGGAGGTGATTAGGTTTGGATTATGTCAAGAGGGTGGTGGCCTCATGATAGGATTAGCACCCTTATAAGAAGAGAAGCAGTGGGATGGTTCTTTCTGTCTCCATGCACACACACAACAAGAAGGCAACTGTCTACAAGCCAGGAAAAGAGCCCTCACCAGACAATGAATCTGCAGGCACCTTGATCCTGGACTTCCCAGCCTCCAAAACTGTGAGAAATAAATGTCTATGGAAGCCACCCAATCTATGGCATTTTGTTATAGCTGCCAGAGCCAACTAAGACAGGTATTTATAGTGTTTTCTAATTTAAAGTCATCAGATTACAAAAAATTAAAATGACTGTGATCCTAGGATGAAGCATCTTTTTGATTATTCTAAAGTACTGAAAACATTGCTGGATTGATTTTAAAGTATTAATATATCACCTGCTTGCATACTGAGCTCAGTGTTATGATACAGTGAATCCTACAATATAATATTTCAAAAACATTTTGACCAAAGGGAAACTTTATGGCCAAAATTCCATAGTCTTTAGATTCTTATCTACTAGAACTGAGGTCCCCAACCCCCAGGCAGTGGACCAGTACAGGTCCATGGCCTTAGGAACAAGGCCACACAGCAGGAGGTGAGTAGCTAAGCCAGTGAAACTTCATCTGTATTTACAGCCACTCCCTCTTGCTCTCATCACCACCCTTGCTCTGTCTCCATCAGATCAGTGGAGGCATTAGATTCTTATAGGAGCTTGAACCCTACTATAAACTGAACATGAGAGGGACCTAGGTTGTGGGCCCCTTGTGAGAATCTAATGCCTGATGATCTGAGGTGGAATCGCTGGGGAACGACTGCTAATACAGATTATCATTAACAGATTTGACTGCACAGAGACCATCATGAACCAATTGCTTGCAGACTCATATCAAAACCCTATCAATAAGTGGCAAGTGGCAATGTAATAATAAAGTGCACAAAACATAACGTGCTTGAATCATCCCGAACCACCTCCCAACCCCTTGTCTGTGGAAAAACTGTCTTCCATGACACCAGTCTCTGGTGCCAAAAACCTCAGAGATTGCTATACTAGAAGATGGTGTTAGAATAAGTGAAGAAAGGAAGCTCTTTAACAATGCCTGGCAAGAGTGCTATCTAAAATAAAAGTATATTTTTAAAACACAGTTACATTTACCTTTGTCTTACCTTTCTTTGAATTGCAGCTCTTTTGTGATTTAAACACAACTCCGTGGCTCTCATGAGTTGCAGAGTCTCTCGAGCTAGCATTAGCTTAAGCTTTTCTAACCTGGGACATGCTGTGGCCCAGGCAGCCTGGCCAAACCTCTTCCCATCCTGTTCCATTTGTTTCTGCATTCCTGATGAATTATAATTAATAAAATAAAATATAATTACAATTCATTAAAAAGGTGAAAATTTATCATGAGCTAATCCTTTATTGCCTCCCATATTGCCTGTAAAACATCCTTTTTAAAAGAACTTTTAACTTTATTTCAGTAACTTTTTTCTTTTTTTTTTCACAAATGACATTCATGGTGGAACAGTAACTTTTTTCTCATTACAAATATAATACAGAGTCATTGACATAAAATCTTAGGCACTCCATTTTTAAAAAGATAATAAATCATGATCTGACCTAGTTGAGGCAACTGCTTCTTACATTTTGGTAAATATACTTCCAGACTCTTTCTATGTCTAGCCAGACAGACTATATGGATAGTTGGACCAAAAAAAACAGGATCATCATTCTCCTCTATATCTTGTTTGCCTACTAAAGACTCTTTTCATTAAAAAAAAAAAAAAAAAAAAAGATATGGACAATCATGCTTAATAGCCACATAGTTTTATGTTTCATGAATATCCCATAACTTAAACTGACTGACAGACGTTCAGGTGTTTCCTATCTGAGGCTGTTATCGACAGTGACTTAAGATTAGAAAAAAGCCCTTCACCCAACGTCCTGCACCGTCTCACCCCTATCTTGCCAGTGTTCTCCCTCATACCACATTCTCTGCAATCCAGCCCCGTGGGTTGTAAGTTCCTCATATTGGCCAAGTTCCCTTAAGCCAGAGGACTTTTGCAAATGCTATTCCTTCTGCCTGGAACACTCTTCCCTCACTTTTTTTGCCTTCAACTTCCATTTACCCTTCACATATCAGGGCAAGCACCACTTCTCAGAAGCCTTTAGTAACCACCCTGATGGAGTCCAGTTTCTTTCTCACAGGCTCTCAGAGCCCCACGTTTCTCTTCTTTGTGTTACTTATTGCCACTGCCATTTCCATGTGCTTAAATGAATATATACGATTTCTCTCCCTCACCAGACTGTACAGTGTCTACTTATGCTTATCCATGCATTGAATTCCCAGCACCTATAAAACATAGTACCTGATGCTTAAGAGGCACTCAAATGGTTTTTGAATAAAATGAAAATTGTATTTATCTCAGTATTGCATTTTTTATTATCACCTGCTAATGCTTTTACTGTTTCCTTAAAATAATTCACTGTGATATCTTGAATAGAGACAACAGCTTCTTCAGCCCGTCTGGTCCATTCTTCGGCCTCCTTCTGCAGGACAGCTATCCTTCTGGGACCCAGGTCATCCTCATCCAAGGACTTCTACAGAAAGAAGGGAAAACTGTCTTAGTAAGAGATAACAGTAATGTAAAACTGTTAGGAAACTGAAAGGAACTTGGTCACACGGATTATTTTTACTACTTTTATTACTATTATTCAGTCAATTAAATTTTCATTCATTCAGCAATCCCTTACTGAGTATGAATAAGGCCATAAGCTGGGCACCATCCAGAAGAAAAAAGCCTATCTTTGCATGCCTACAATAACTCTCTAGAGAGGAATGCTGTCAAGTTATGCTTCTCTCTATTAATAGTAACAATTGTTTAAATGAGATCTGTGTTGTTAAGAACTCAGCATTGGGCCTGGTACACAGCACTCAGGTGTTAACTGTTGCTATGGTTTATTTTAGGGATACGACCAGAAGCTTTTCAATACTTTGGCTCTTTTCTGAAGGGCAAAAGTAATACAGCCACCTAAAAGATAGTAAAATCTGTATATTCATGATTATGACATGTACTGGCATAGACTGTTTTTGTCATACCCAAAATTCATAAATTGAAGCCTAAATCCCCAATGTGATGATATTTAGAGATGGGACCTTGGGGAAGTAATTAGGTCATGAATGGGATTAATGCCCTTATAAAAAGAAGAGGAGACACAGGATCTCTCTGCTCTTCATGTGAGGACACAGCAAGACAGTCATCTACAAATTAGGAAGTTGCCCCTCACCAGACACTAGATCTGCTGACACCTTGATCTTGGGCTTCCCAGCCTCCAGAACTGTGTGAAAAAAATTTCTGTTGTTTATAAGCCACCTAGTCTATGGTACTTTGTTATAACAGCCTGAACTAAGACGTGGATTGGTTGGTGCAAAAGTAATTGCTGTTTGTAATGCACATTTCTCACTTTGTTTTTTCGCTAATGACTTATTACTTGCTGTTTATATTTATTTGAGACTATGGAAATGATGTTAGACAAAAAGCTAATTCGAGCAAATTCTTATTCAAGTTCAAAATGGGTCGTAAAGCAGCAGAGACAACTAGCAACATCAACAATGCGTTTGGCCCAGAAACTGCTAACGAACGTACAATGCAGTGGTAGTTCAAGAAGTTTTGCAAAGGAGATGAGAGCTTGAAGATGAGCACAGTGGCCGGCCATTGGAAGTTTTGCCTCATCCGTCATATTCACCTGACCTCTTGCCAACTGACTACCACTCCTTCAAGCATCTCCACAACTTTTTGCAGGGAAAACACTTCCACAATCAGCAAGATGCAGAAAATGCTTTCCAGGAGTTCATGGAATCCTGAAGCATGGATTTTTACGCTACAGGAATAAACAAACTTATTTCTCGTTGGCAAAATGTGTTGATTGTAATGGTTCCTATTTTGATTAATAAAGATGTGTTTGAGCCTAGTTATGATGATTTAAAATTCACAGCCCAAAATTGCAATTTCTTGTGCACCAACCTTAATGCTACTATGTCATCCAGCATCCAATTTTTCTTCTACAAAGTATGATTCAGTAACATAAGAAATATGTACAGGTTAGCTGCAAGGAAATACAAACCAAAACCACAATGAGACACCACTTCACACCCACTAGGATGGCTGTAGCCCAATAAAACAGACAATAACAAGTGTGGTGGTGATGGCGACAAACTTGAACCTCACTCACTACTTTTGGGAATGTAAAGTGGTACATTTGCTGTGGAAAAGTCTGGCAGTCCTTCAAAAGGTTAAATAGTGAATTATCATATGACTCAGCAGTTCTACTCATCAGCACATACACAAGAGAAAGAAAACATATGTCTACACAGGAACTTCAAAACAAATGTTCATAACAGCATCATTTGTGATAGCCAAAGGGGAAACAACCTAAATTTCCATCAATTGATAAATGGATAAGTAAAATGTAGTATTATCTATGTAGTGAATATTATTCAGCAATAAAAAGAAATGAAGTCTTGATACATGCTACAGCATGGATGAACCTTAAAACACTGTGCTAAGTGAAAGGAGCCAGTTACAAAGGACCATATATTGAATGGTTCCATTTAAATGAATGTCCAGAGTAGGGAAATCAACACAGACAGAAAGTAGATTGGTGGCAGCCTAGGGCTGGGGGAAATGGGGAATGACTGCCAATGGGTATGGGGTTTCTTTTGGGGGTAAAAATATCCTAGAATTAGGTAATGATGGTTGCACAATTCTGAACATACTAAAAATCATTAAATTGCATACTTTAAATGTATGGTCTGTGAATGAGATCTCAATAAAGCTGTTCCTTAAAAAAAGAAAAAAAAGGTATAAGACATAAAGACTTTCCAAAGAACAGACTATCAAAATAACGAACAGGACAACTTCATCTAGAGATTAGAGTGGCGTAAGTTTCATCTAAACACGATGCCATTTTTATAGTACAATAACCTGTAGGGGTCATGAGAGCATGTGTGGAAAGATGGCTCGGTGCAGAGGGTAGAGATCAAGAGATCATTCTGCTGTCTTCTGATTCCAGTTGTTGAGACCCAAGGCAAGCTATTTATTAACAACTCCTCTGGCTCTAGGTTCGTGTGTAACACTGGAATAATAATAATGTCTTTTCTAAATAGTGTCACTGGGTCATTTGATGGCTCAATGAAATAAGAATGATGATAGCATTTACTATAGTTTAAATTACTGAATTACAATCTAGGGCCCTGCTATTTAAATTTTCATCCTATTTCTAAGAAATGTGCACGTGTCCTTAGAGGTGGAAAACAAGCTGAAGTAAATAAACATCACATCAAAATCAATTCATCAGCAGAAAAAGTGCTTAACTCTTTAAAATCTGCAGAAATCTTAAGGTATGAAGAGTGACCAATGTAAATGTCTTCATTTTTTAATCAATTTTAAACATAAATTCAATATTTAAATGTAAGAGTGAACCCAAAGTGCACAGACTGAACTTTAAATGTGACTAAAGAAAATGGCAAATAATATATCTTATAAAAAAAATATAAAGAAAACATACCAAAATATCAAGCTTACATGAAGTTGCAACTTCTCGCATATCCCTAAACGGCTGCAGTAAATACTGGAAGAACGTGGTTGCCGCAGTAACTAATTCCTGGTATGCTTCATCTTCCTCTTGATAAATTTTCATTAATGCTACCATGGTGTTGGCTTTTCCATGTGCTTGAAGAACCTAGAAGGCAGAATGTAAATAAAGCTCAAGTCTGGACAGTATTGTTTATAAGATCATACATACCAAACAAAATTAAAGAAACCTCAAAGTTCTCAACTTTAATACGTAAATTTTAAATAATGATTAAATACGAAAATGTCCTCCAACCAAAATACCCAATTAAACAAGAATGGTTAAATTATGATATATCCATGGCAGAATATTATTGTTGTCATTCAGCACTGTGCTTTTGCAGACTATTTAATAATATGGGAACTTTTATATTTTTAAATAGGGCAGAAAGCAGAGTGCAAAATTTTATCTTAACTCTATACTAAGTATACAGAGGACCCAAAAGAGTCATCAAACATTAACAGCAGTTATCGTTGGAACATAGATTGTGGATATTTTTTCATTTGACTTTTCTGACTGTAAAGGTTTTATGAGGCTGTACTCCTCTTTTAAAGGCTCATAAAGACATTATGGAGCTGTCTCCAAGCATTAATACTTCTCCAGCATGTTGACTCTTAAATATCTCAGGTAACATTCCCACCAAGCCCCCAGGTGAGTCCACTCATTTACAGAGCCTCAATGTGGCTCTAGCCCCTCCTGAGCACTGCTTCTGATTCAGGGTAGAAAATAAACAGTTTATAATCTAGGTGAACTCATTTGGTAAGATAATAGGAAATTATCTTACCCCCAGAAGAAGAGAAATAAACTCAAGTAACTGTAGATTTTATTTTCAACCAATACATTCTTAAATTCTTCTATTTCTGTCCTTCTACTTAAGGATAAAGTGATCTACTTTCAGCTGTAGTTTTATCCAGGTGATTAGGGTTAGAAAAAAAAGTGAATGGTTTGCTGAACAAAATTAAAACACACACATGCAAAACTAAACTGAAGGCAACTGATACTTTTCAGCGTTATTTCTTAGACTATTCAGAAAAATTCCAGAGTTAAAACATTCAGCTTCACTTTATGTATCCCAGCAATACTAGTAATTGGTCGAATTGTAGAATCAATTGCTTTTGTATTCTAAATATATGGTAATAAAATTATATACACTTCCACAGACATGACATATTCTGTATTTAAACCTCTCCCCCTGCCCATATTTAAGTTCCAGATAAACATATGAACTACACTAGTGTGAACACCTAGCTCAACAGTATGAAATAAATTAGTGCTACAATACCCCTGAATGAACTTCAATTTGGGAAAAGTGTAATTTTTCCAATAGTAACTACTGTATACATATCGTATAAATGTTAAGAGTTTAAGGAGAAACCACTTCTCTCTGAGAAACCAAGTGTCTAAAAAGCAAAAGTCTGACATAAAATGATAAAGTTGAAGATTAAAAGCTGACTGGCCTGAAACTCCCCTGTTGTTTCCTCATACGGTAAAGAGAAATCAACACATGAAAAGTGAGTGTGTAAATATTTACACATACAACCCACAGTATAAAATGATCCCACTAACCTCTTTTATAAAACCATTTTAATTTAGAAAGTTCATTCTATATTTAGCTTAAGAGGATATAATTAAAATTTTAAAATGTGGCTGAATTCTCTTACACCTCCTCTTTCTCAAAAGAATGCACAGAAAAATACCATTCAGGTTAATAATGGCTTAAAGGAGAAAGAGCAAACAGACATGTCCAGGTTGTAGAACAAATGACCAAATCTTGGCTCTCCTTAGTAAATTTTGAGTATCAGTATATAAGCCATATTTTCTCCTCAACCCTTCTGTGAACTTATACTTCCTCCTCCCCTTAGGCTCTGTAAGTTTACCATTCAAATAATAAATTGTTCTCTCTCAAGCTACCTGTTTCAAGCTTAAAAGGACACTCCTGTGGTTGCTTTTCAAAACTAATGAATAAAGCTCACTTTCTGTGGGCTTTCCATTTGACCAAGTCTTGATGACTCAAAAAACAAAACAAAAGCCATTTCATCCTTTAAAACATTTTAGCCCCATTCTAGGTCTTCCTTCATCTGCACAAGCTGGAATTGATTACATTTAGTCCCATGTTATTTCCTGCGTGGAAATATGAGTTCTTTTCAGTTTTGCTTTCACTATTTCTGTCACTTCTCCTCACAACATCCTGCTCAGCCAGTATCTTCGGGGAAAAGGTTAAAGGCCTGGCCTAGCCCCTACTTGCAAATAACTTTCCAGGCATCCTCAAACTACAGCCTGTGGGGCACATGTGGCCCGCCATGGACATTTATCCGGCCCGCCGGGTGTTTTTGCCCGTTTTGGTTTTTTACTTCAA
>VBSM01002223.1:2889012-2899310 GCA_008086735.1 Cheirogaleus medius
GCAGGCCTGTGCTCAGCCGCCTCAGTGATGCACAGGCACAGGCTGTGGTTGTGGGTAGGGAGAGCCTGTCCTCTAGGCACAAGCAGGTGCATGGGGACATTGCCGCTCCGTGGAGCAGGGCTCCTGTGAGTGGGAGTGGCCTCAGGCAGGTGGGTGGCTTTCAGGCTATGGGGAACTTTGCTGCTTTGTTTTCTCCCTTGAGCCATTGTGGTATCTGGCCTTTGACCTTTAGCTTTTGGATGATTTTACACTGTTGAGTGTCTATTGTGCTGATCGTGTGTGGCACTGTTCTGAGTATTTCCTGGAGGGAAGATCTTCTCTTGATGAATTCCCTCAGTGTTTGCTTATGTGAGAAGGTCTCTATTTCTCCTTCATATAAGAAACTTAGTTTTGTAGGATACAAAATTCTAGGCAGACATTATTCTGTTTGAGAAGACTGAGAATGGGGCCCCAGTCCCTTCTGGCTTGTAAGGTCTTAGTTGAGAATTCTGCAGTTAGTCTGATGGGTTTTCCTTTGTAAGTTACCTGCTGCTTTCACTTACAGCTCATAAGAGGGCCTCTCTTGTGCTTATTTTGACCAGTCTCATATCTATGTGTCATGGCGTTTTCCTCTTGTGATGAATCTCTCAGGAGTCCTTTGAGCTTCTTGTACCTGGATATCTAGACTTCTAGCAAGGCTAGGGAAATTTTTCTCCATTATTCCCTCAAATAGATTATCCAACCCTTGTGTATTTTCTTCTTCACTCTCATCAATGATTCTAAGATTCTCATCAATGAATCTAAGATTCTTATGTTAGGCCTCTACATAATCCCATATTTCTTGTAGTCTTTGCTCTTTCCTCTTATTTCTCTGCTCTCTCTCTGCAACTGACTTGTTTAATTGAAAGGTGTTGTCTTCAATCTCTGAGATTCTTGCTTCTGCTTGATCTAACCTATTCTTGAGGCCTTCACTGTGTTTTTATTCCTTGAATAAATTTTTCATATCCAGAAGTTCTGTTTGATTTTTCTTTAATATTTCAATTTCTTTAGTGAATTTTTCATTCATTTCCTGCATTCTGTTTGTGGTTTTTTTGTGTTAGGTTTCCATTTTATCTTGCATTTCATTGAGTTTTCCTACAAGCCATGTTTGAAATTCTTCATCTGTCATTTCAGTGTTCTGATTTTGGTTGGTATCCATTGCTAGAGAGCTGATGTTCCCTTTTGGGGATGTCCTTTCACTTTAATTCTTCATACTTCCAGAGTTATTTTGCTGATTCCTTCCCATCTGGAGCAGCTTCTTACCTTTGGATTTTCTTTTGTTTAGATAATGACATGCCCAGTTTAAGCTCTAAGCCAGTAGGTGGTGGCTTGTGGGTGAGAATCAACCACACCCTGTATAATGAGTCAGTAAATGCAGTAAAAGGGCTGCAAATTGACCTCCCTGTCAGTAGGCGGTGATTGCCAGGACAAACAAGCTGCAATGGGTCCTATGACCAGCTCTAGTTCTTCTGCAGAAGCCCTCTCATGCCCCAGGTCCTGGGTAGGGCCCTGGAGCTTCCAGGTGTGTCCTTATTCTCCACCTCAGCAGGGGCAGGTGGGGGAGTGAGGCTGGGCAGGGCTGGGTTGGGTGAGCCGGCCCTCTAGCTCCACACATCCTTTTAGCAGGGTCAAAGATCTATTCCCTGCCTCTGGGAAAATCTTCCAGGAAGGGGCTGAAATAGCCCCATTCAATCAGAAAGTCTGCACGTGGAGGTGGGGCTGTCTGAGACCTGAAGGCTAGCAGTCTGGAGCAGGCTCTCCTTTTCACCCTCCCCTATTCCAGGATTTCTTCCTGGCCTCTGCTGGCAGACAGGGCCCCAAGCCAGCCAAGCTCCCCCATGACTGTTTTATGGGCTGGGAGGTTCCATGTCCCTGATCTTGGCCTTACCTGGGAGTGCTGCCCTCCTGTGGAAGGAGGGATGCCCAGCAAGTGTACCACAGCTAGGACCCACTCTGCACTCTCATCCCTAATCTGCCTCTGTAGGCACCCCCATCTCAGGAGACTAATTCACAAATATCCCCTCTGTGCCCCCAGGCAATACCATCAAAACCTGGATGTACTGGATCTGTCCTGCAGGCCTGTCCCCCGGCCCTATGGATCAATCACTGACCATGCCAGGGAGAAGAATGCTGGTCCAAAGTAACCCATGGGGTTCCCAAGCTCATTCAATGTCCCTCTGCCTCAGGGTTTGTCCCACTCTGCTGGAGTCCCTGGGCAAGCAGCACCACGAAGCACTGGTGGGTAGGGAACTCACAGCCTGAGCATCCCTCAGTCCACTGCTCAGTCCACTGCAGGACCCCAAAAGGAAAGGGCCAAGTCTCATTTCCTGTGGATGCCTCTGGGTGGTGGCTAAATTGTCTCTCTCGGCAGCCGCAGGTCGGGGAAGGGAAGGGGAGAATAAAGAACTAGTTGGAGGAAGGTCTGCACACTGGTCATCCCGACCCTCTCTCCGGGAGACAGTCCACCCAGAATGACCAGGCTCTGGAGTCACACAAATCGTCCAGGACCCACTGGACCCCTATGGCTCCTGCAGTCTGGGCTGGAGTTGGGAAATGTCCATGTGGGGACAAGTAAGATGGATCCTGAGGGGTTGAGATCCGCCCCCCACCCCAGGGAGGACAAAAGTGCCCGTGGGTATAGAAACAACATGGCGCCTACCAACCAGCTTGGGTCTGTGGGGCAGGAGGCGCCCCCGGGGCAGCTGGGAGCCAGGTGCTCTGTCTGTAAGAAGCTTTCTGCTCACTGGGGGCAGCAGTCTCTGAGCTGGTCACTGTGTGTTGGCAGATCACTCCAGCAACTTGGGAGCCCACCAGCAGTTTGAGATGCAAGGGAGGAGAATTTTAACTGCTCCACCTACCCTTGTTGCTGGTCTCCAAGCCTCTTGGGGCTTAATCCCTGTTGATGCCATTCTCCTTACAGCTCTGCTCCGCAACCTCTTCCAGTGGAGTCTCCTGTAGGTTCCTTCCAACCCTCATCCGATCTGTGTTTGTCTGTCTGATTGTTCTTTTCTCTTTCATCTAAAATTTTTCCTTCTTGCAGAGACGCTCTGGCTGGTGGTGCTTCTCGTCCACCATCTTGCCTCCTCCAGTTTATATTTACTTTATGGTTCTTTCGTTGTATTTGCTTTTTTCTAAGCCAAATAGAATATATTACTATTATAATAAAAAATAAAGATTTAAAAATAAAAGATATATTATTATAAAAATAGACACTATCAAAGACATAAAGAAGAAAGTAAAATAGTTCAAAAGAGATAAACCCTGCTCTTGTTTTGTGTGTGTGTGTGTGTGTGTGTGTGTTGTCTTAGTCCATTTGGGTTGCTATGACAAAATACCATAAAGACCAGGAGGCTTACAACAAATGTTTATTTTTCATAGTTCTGAAGACTGAGAAGTCCAAGATCAAGACACCGGCAGATTTGGTGTCTGGTGAGGGCCTGCTTCCTGGTTCGTAGATACCTGTATTCCTACTGTGTCCTCACAGTAAGGCAGAAGGGATGTGAGAGTTCTCAGGGCCCTTCTTTATAAGGGCACTAGTCCCATCATGAGGGCTCTGTTTTCATGACCCAATCACCTCCCAAAGGCCACATTTCCAAATACCATCACATTGGGGATTATGTTTCAACATACAGATTTGGGAAGGACATAATTTATAGCATATGTTTATATATGTGTGATGGTTAATTTTATGTGTCAGCTTGGCTGGGTGACCAGGGTGCTCAGATATTTGGTCAAACATACTATACTACTATAATAATTTTGTAGCCACCTCCTGTTCCTACTGTGGTGAGCTCAAGAGTTGCAAGTATCTGCTTAAACACCCTGTGACGCTAATCACTTCCATATGAGCAGTTTATCTCTCCAGTAAATTACATATCACAATAAAAAGTATTTCTCTGGGTTCTCTAGTATTTTTCATCTTGTTTAGTGCAGTACCACAAACGAATAACATCATGGGACCCATATGAAATGCCACTAGTGATGCTGGAAGTTCTCCCAAGAATCAGAGAAAAATCCTGACAGTACAAGAGAAAGTTGCATTGCTTGGGAGGGGCTGTAGATTGAGGTCTGCAGCTGCAGTTGCCCCTCATTTCAGACAGAGGATTCATCTCATAAGCAGATGGTGTAAACTTACAGTATGGGTAAATACAGTACAGTATTATAAATGTATTTCCTCTTCCTTATGATTTTCTTTTTTTTTTTTTTTTTGAGACAGAGTCTCACTTTGTTGCCCAGGCTAGAGTGAGTGCCATGGCATCAGCCTAGCTCACAGCAACCTCAAACTCCTGGGCTCAAGCGATCCTCCTGCCTCAGCCTCCCGAGTAGCTGGGATTACAGGCATGTGCCACCATGCCCGGCTAATTTTCTCTATATATATTTTTTTAGTTGGCCAATTAATTTCTTTCTATTTTTTTTAGTAGAGACGGGGTCTCACTCTTGCTCAGGCTGGTCTCAAACTCCTGACTCTGAGCAATCCACCCACCTCGGCCTCCCAGAGAGCTAGGATTACAGGCGTGAGCCACCGTGCCCGGCCCCCTTATGATTTTCTTAGCAATGTTTTCCTTCCTCTAGCTTACTTTATTGTAAGAATGCTGTATATAATACATATAACACAAAAAATATGTTTTATTGACTGTTTATGTCATCGGTAAGGCTTCTGGGCAGCAGTAGGCTATTAGTAAAGCCATATGTGGGTTTTTGACTATACAGGGAGTTGTTGCCCCTAACCCTCCAGTTGTTTAAGGGCCCACTGTAAAAAAGGGTTAGAATAGAGAATAGAGAGGATGTTTTGGAGGGAGAGTGGTGGAGCAATTTCTCTGCAGAGAGGTGTTGTTAGGCTGGAGGAAGGGTTGGTCATGCCACCCTCCAGTCCCAAGCCCAGTTCAGGGGGAGGTCTTCAAAGGGAGCTTGCCACATTTCCTGCAGTTGGACTAACTGGTGGCCAGCAAGGAGAGCCAGGGAATGGCTGCATTGGGATCATCTGCATCCCAGAATTTGCTGGAACCAAGGATGGAGCCTCCTTTCCAAGATCCAGATGTGGGTCAACAGGAAGAAAGAACCAGAAAGGAGCCACTTAGATTGTGCCCGAGAGGGGCACCTGCATGGACAAGGAGCCCTCACTTGACAGACCTGGAGGTGGTCCCCCAGGCCCTTAAGGAGGGAAAAAAGACCCCTTGAGGCCAGGCACAGTGGCTCATGCCTGTAATCCCAGCACTTCCAGAGGCTAAGGTGGGAGGATCACTTTTTTTTTTAATTTCAGCATATTATGAGGGTACAAATATTACGGTTATGTATATTGCCCATGCCCCCCTCCCCCCTTGAGGCAGAGCCTCAAGCATGACCATCCCCCATACGTTGCACATCTCACTCATTATGTTTGTATATACCCATCCCCTCCTCCCCCCTCCCACCTGCCCAACACCTGACAAATGTTATTCCTATATGTCCACTTAGGTGTTGATCCGTTAATACCAATTTGCTGGTGAGTGCATGTGGTGCTTGTTTTTCCATTCTTGGGATACTTCACTTAGTAGAATGGGTTCCAGCTGTATCTAGGAGTATACAAGAGGTGCTATATCACCATTGTTTCTTAAAGCCGAATAGTACTGCGGGAGGATCACTTGAGGCCAGGAGTTTGAGACCAACCTGGGCAACATAGTGAGATCTCATCTCTACAAAATATTACCTACAAAAAAAGAAAAGAAAAGGAAAAGGATCCCTTGGAATAGAAGGGCTTTCAGCCTGGTTGTGAGAACTTCAGGGAAGAGATCTCCAGAGATTTACAAAAGTTCCCCATGACAGAGAGAGTCAGTTGTAAGTACCTTCCAGGCCCAGAGATCCCAGAGTCAACACCCACTGTGGCATCTACTCAAATAGAAGCCATCGTTTCACCTTAGCCCTCCTGCCCTGGCATCCAAACCAGCAGCTCAGTGTGCATATGGGAAGGGCAGGCCAAGCCCAGTCTCCCTTCCCCAGGGCAGCTTCCTTTTTATTTTTTTTTCTCTCTTTTTTTTATTAAAAAATTTTAATTTCTATATTTATTTTAAAATTGTATCTTTGGTTTCTTTTTCTCACAAGTGGGAAATAATTCTTTCTTTTTCTTTTTATTTATTTTTTGTATTTTTCTTATTAAAAAATTTTAATTTCTATATTTATTTTAAAATTATGTCTTACTTTGAGCTTCCTGCTGAGGCCCGAGCTGCGGGGGGAGAAGATTTGGATGCTGGCTAAACCAAGTTTGGCTTTTTTGTTAGTATATTGAACGTTCAATTACTGAATTTGAAACTATGACTTCAAATGATCCTAAGGACTATGTGTCACCTAAGAGGGAGAAGAAAGCCATCAAATCTGCTGGATTTTCATCCAGAGAGGGGAATAATTCCCATCTTGAGTACACTCTAAAGGAATGATGGGAGAAAACAATTAAGTTGCATTTGATTAACTCCAGAGTTGTGCTTTTTCAAAACACCTTGGAAGAAGACCCCGGGAAAGCCCTGGTGGAAGGCCACCGCCCGAGGGCTGTCAGAAGTCTCCTTCCTGGCCTCGCTGTGACAGCGCCCAGCCCTCTCTGCATGACCAGCTGTCTGAGTCCCTGGGGCAGCCACAGGTCTCAGACTCCAACAGTAAAGGAAGTAACCCAGAGCACAGCATGTGACCTCTCCTGGTGACACTTGAGCAGTAGGAGGTGGCAAGACAGCTGCAGCAGGTCTATATTTGGACTTTCACTCAGGGCAGGCCTGTTGCTATTTGCGGCCGGAGCCGGCTCCTGTTACCATCCCGCTCTGGTGCCCGCTCGCGAGCCCGGGTGGGAAACCGGCAGGGGCAACCTGTGGGGCGTGCAAAGGCCGCCAGGGAGGAGAGCCTGTGCCGAACACAGACCCAGCTTTCTAGCAGAAATCCGGGTCCTATGAGTTAAAAGAAGCATTTATGGACCCTTAGCAGGCAAGTTTTTGAATAGTCTTATTTTTCCAGGAGAAACTGTATTATTAGAATCTCAACTAAATGCCACAATGTACGTGCAGTATCTTCCCTTTAGGTGGGAGGAGATACCGTGGTACATTGAAGATGTTCAAATTACAACGACAGTGTGAATGTTTTCTGTGTTCTTGTAGCAAGGGTTTGTATTTGGTGCGAGGTGTGAGAGGCTCTGATGCGGGTAGGGAGACGCTGGTGACCCTTGGCGATGTGTCTTTGTGGTATTTCTAGTTCAGGGGCCCATTTACTAGAACTGTTTGGAATCCTAGATGTTGATGTTATCTGGCTATAGTGTTGTGTTGATAAATACTTTTTATTTTAATCTGCATGTACGTGCTGACACATCATAATTTCATGCTTGGAGTCAAATACTGGAGAACAGCATCGCAATCATTTCTCACTTGCTATGCACACGGCTTCCGGTAGAAAGTTTGCGGTCGGAAGTTTTCAGGTTTGAGCTGCTCCTACAAAGCTGCTCTGAACCATTTTGCATTACCGTGCAGCTAACACTTGAAAGCACCTTTTCTTTATGTGTCTGGGGAATTTGTAGAAGCTACATGGATATACTTCTAAAATTATACGCAAAATTATGTTCGTGCTCCTGTGGTATCACTTCTGGGAAGAATTCACAGGTTTCAGTAGATTTTCAGAGGTGCCTGTGACCCATAAAAGGTTAAGAAACATTTTGGGAGGACTTTTCTAATTAAAGCACATATAAGCCTTAAGCAACCACCTTTTTAAAATTTTTAATTCCCGCCCTATGGCATAGAGGTGAGGTTATCCAGCCAATATGGTCATTATAGATTGCTCCAGGCTTTAGTTTCATCATTTATAAAATGACAATTTATTGTCCATGTTCCTTTCTCCCCTAATTCTGATCCTGTTCAGAAACTAGAAGAGTCTAAGTGTTGAGGAAAAGAGCATTAGCTGTGGGGTGTGTTGCAAAATTCCTACTCTGATGCCGAGCGCACAGACCAGTTTGTGTTTGTGTGTTCAAAGGGCAAAGGCTGGCGGGAAGAGCGTCTTCTTACTAGTGTTTGTGCTAAATGTCAGCCAGCCCTCTTGCAAGTGTCTTTCTAACTGCTCAACTTGGTGTTTCACGTTCCAGCTTCTAGTCGAAGGGTTCCCACGCTGATTTGTTGGTAATACAGAACTGCATGGAAACGTAAGCGGCATTTTTCGCGGGCTGCCCGTCTGCCTGTCGGTGGCATGACCTAGTGGAAACCTGGGTTTGGAGCCAGGCTCTCCACCTGACCGGCGGTGTGTCCAGCACCCAGCACAGGGCTAAGTACAGAGTGGCCCAGATAAATTCTTATTGAAGTAAAATTGGCCATAGGAGGCCTTTACCCCCACAGGAAGCCAGTGTTGCCATCTGAAAATTGGGAAACTGAATGAGATGCTTTCTAGGGGCTCCTCCATCCCCACAACACCACAGCTCCGCCCGGGCCCAGGAAGCTCTCGCTGCAGGGCAAGGGCTGCCCTCACAGCCAGCGGCCGTGCCTGGTTAGAGGCTGTTCTGCGTTGGTGCTCCTGCCACCATCAGCTGTTTTCGAGGGACAGATGTTCCCACAGTGGCCACAGATTATTCCACACTGCTATGGCCGCTGTGAGCCTTCACTTTCCATTGCTGGCCCTAGCCATCCCTGAGTGACCAGGTAGGAGGCTTCTTAACCCAGGTGGGAGATGCTGAGGCTCAGATAGTGATGATAACAGTAACAACAACAACAGCTAACGTTTATTGAGACTTACTTTAAGCCGTGTCCTATGCTAAGCATTTTTATGTGCATTATGTTATTTCATCTAAATGTCAACCTGATGATGTAGACACTGTTAGCAAAATTATTTTCTAGTCCATGAAACCGAGGGCCCAAGAGATAGTTTTCCTGAGGTCACACTGCTAGGATGCAGCAGAGACCGAATGCAGACGCGGGATCCCGTCCGAATCCAGAGGGCAGTGGGGTGGGGAGGGGGGGGATGTCATCTGGAGACTCAGGAGGTAGAGTTGGAGTCAGCATCAACTGGTTACTAACTAGATCGGGTCATGTCAAGGATGAGCTTCTGGTCTCTGGTCTCTCAATTTCTTTACATCCTCCCCAACCATTGTTATTGACTATCTTTTGATTAGAGCCATTTAGTAGGTGTAGAGAGAGTGATGCCTTATTGTGGTTTGATTTGCATTTTCCACATGGAAATTGGAACCTTCATACACTGTTGGTGGGAATACAAAATATTGAAGCCACTTTAGAAAACAGTCTGGCAGTTCCTCAAAAGGGTAAACACAGAGTTACCACATGACCCAGCAATCACTCCTCAGTCTATACCCAAGAGAAACGAAACCTGTGTCCACACAAAAACTAGTACATGAATATTCATAGCAGCGTGACTTATAGTACGCAAAATGTGGAAACAACCCAAGCGTCCAGCAATTTACGAACGGATAAACAAAATATGATCTATCTTTACAATGAGATATTATTCAGCTATAAAAAGGAATGAAGTTCTAGTACATTCTGCAACATGAATAAACCTTGAAAACATGCTCAGTGAAAAGCCAGATTAAAAAAACACATATTGTATGATTCCATTTATATGAAATATCCAGAATAGACAAATCCATAGAGACAAAAAGTAGATTAGTGGTTACCGGGGCTGGGAGGAGAATGGGGAATAATTGCTAATGGGCATGTGGCTTCTTTCAGGGGTAATGAAAGTGTGAACATTCAACTCTGTGAATATGCTAAAAACTACCAAATTGTACATTTAAAAAGGTGAACTTTATGATGTATAAATTATGTCTTCATAAAACTATATGAAATATGAAAGTGTAAAATGGTTGCAAAAGATATACTTTCGGGCATATTATAAATATTCACATTTTTTGAAAAACTACTTTATAACCCTTTTTAATTTATTCAATGGAGACTCTTAAATTCTAGCAATTTGATGCCCATCATCCAGTATCTTAAAAAATGCAAGAACAAACTCTTCTATAACATTAGAAATTTTACTTTCTTCTTTTTTTTCTCCTTAAATGTGTATTTCCGTTTCACTTCTCAACAGAATTTCACCCTAATGTAATGTTTTCCTATGATTGGAAAGTCTCTCATTGATCACTTGTGATGATTCTCCACAAAAATACACATATATAACTTAAGATTTAATTTTGTTCATATTTTCCTAGAACCACAAGTCTCTAAATAGTAAGCTCTTTATTCTTCAGGATTAAGTTACCAATATAATTTTTAGTCACATCTAAGAAAAACAACATAAATACGTTACACATTTTTTTTTTTTTTTTTTTTTTT
>VBSM01002223.1:2901322-2911387 GCA_008086735.1 Cheirogaleus medius
CGCCTCAGCCTCCCAGAGAGCTAGGATTACAGGCGTGAGCCACCGCACCCAGCCGGGACATTTTATAATTATGAAAGAGTCAATCCACCAGAAATACATAACAATTATATGTGTGTGTGTGCATGTGTATATATATATATATATATATACATGGATCAGACCATGATCCAAGTCTGACCCTGCGTGAAGGAGAGTGGAGGGAAGCTCGGGGAAGCGCCCCGGCCTGCCATGTAGGTGTCAGGGAGTCCTCCAGCCAAAACTGGCCATCAGAGGAGTTTTGTGATAACCAGAAATGGATCTTCCTTTTCCGTAGCCTTGCTGCACCTTGTGGTTGGATGGCAGATGTGTGTGGGAAGCGTGTTCTCCGTGCAACGCGGCGGTGGAGGTCAGAGTGCAACTGAAGCCTCTGTCAATTACACTCCCCGCAGTTGGTCATCTGCGAGGCACAATCTCACGGCCACCGCACAGACTAGGGCTCAAATCCCATTTTAACAACTTGCTAACTGTGGGACCTTGCACAGGACACACTCTGAGCCACGGTTTTCTGCATCCATAAAGTGAGGAGAATAGCAGTGCCTACCGCATGGGGTTGATGCAAGGGGAATGTCACGTACATAAACTGCCCGGCACAGAGAGAGCACACGCTAAGTGTTCAATAAGTGCAGCTATACTAATATTGTATTACTACTACTGTTATGGTTATTATATTTTTTCTAGATTTTATATACCTTCATTAAAATAGTGAACATCATATTCTACATACACTAAGTATTCTGTTCACTTTACTCTCCAAGTTATTTGCTCTCCATGAACATCTTAAAGGCTGCTTTGTATCCCATGTCGTGTACATACTCCGGTTTGCCTAGCCATTCTCATCATCAGACCTTTTCAAAAAAGTTATGAAATTTTTTGTGGTTGACATTTGTACATAAAAATAATTTTTTTCCTTGTATTTGGGATTTTTCCTCTAGGCTTCAGAAGAGGATAACTAGGTTAAAGAGTGTGAACTTTTTTAAGGCTCCTTAGCCAGGTTGCCAAATTTGCTCTCCAGAAAGGCGAGGCCCGTTCACATTCCAACCGGCAGCATATGAGAGCGCCCACCCTTGCCCGGCCTTGGGCATCATTTTTATTAATATATTTAAAAATATTTGCTAACTGGAAAGGCAAAATGGCATCTTATTTATTTTTTCTCTGCCGCTGATAAGTCCAAACAGTTTCTCGGATGTTTTTGTGCAGGTCACGTCACATACAAAAGCAATTGTTTTGTGAACTGTGTGTACATTCATCTGTGGAAATCTTTTTCAATTAATTTATACAACTTTTCTTTTTCTTTTTTAAAATTTTTTCACTGAGTCCATTCTTCTGCAGAATGATGTATGCAATTTTTAAAAATAATAATTGCCTGAGACTCTTCCCATTATTTTGCCTACATTTTAAGTCTTTAAAAAACATGTATAGAAGTCTTTGATTAGTCATATCTATTGACGTTTCTTTTGTGATTTCTCTTGTCTTGTAAGCTTAGAAAGCTCATCCTTGTCTACGGCCATACCACCCTGAAGGCGCCCGATCCCGTCTGATCTCGGAAGCTTAAGCAGGGTTGGGCCTGGTTAGTGCTTGGAAGGGAGAAAGCTCATCCTCCCCGAGAAAACAAAACTTTCTGTACAGATTCGAAGGTGTGGTCAAAAATGACACCATCCCCAGGCTGCTCAGGTGGTTTCTTTTCTAAATGGTGAATGAGCAGAGCCCACCCTAGCCACCATCCACCGCAATGACCTTCTCAGGAACTGATGTTTCCCCTCTTTTTGTGTCCCAGGACCCAGGATATTCACTCTCAGCTATCCAGGAAGGAACCTCTGGCCCTTGTACTCCCGGAACTTCTAGAGTCACAATGGAGGAGGAAGCCGGGGAGGAGCCGGGGATGGACAGGTCTTCTCCCGGGGACTTCCACTTTTATCACGCAGATCTGTATGACCCTGAGGACAGGCTGCAGATCTTCCCGGGACAAAACGTTAGGGTGAGGAGGGAAGTCGTCCAGGCTGAAATGAGCCATGAGCCAAGAGGGGCAGGGGATGGTAAGGTTCAAAGAGACCTTCAAGAGGAAGTGGATGAACTTGTCCACTTATATGGACTTGAAGATGATCACGAGTTAGGGGATGAGTTTGTTGATGAAAACTTGCCCAGGATGGGAGTTTCAGAATATCCTCCTCCTATGATGAAGAGGAGAGACCCAGCCAGGGAGCAGAGAGACTGGAGACTCGCTGGAGAGGTGGCAGAGGCCGAGGACCCGGGAGGGTGGGGATCGGCAGGTCAGTGCCAGGACCTGCGGGAAGCGTACAGGTACGCACACGGCCCGGCCAGTGAGGAGTACGAATGCTATGTCATCCCCGAAGAGGAGGATGAGGAGGAAGCTGTGGATGTCTTCTGTGTCACTTGCAAAACTCCAATAAGAGCTTTTCAGAAGGTTTTTGATGAACACAAGGAGCATGAAGTGATCCCGCTCAATAAAGCCCTGGAAAGTGCCAAGGTAAACAGGTCTCCTCGGTTCTTCTTTGTCTTGATGGCGCATTTGTGTCCCAAGGATGTGGGCAGGGAATACATTTAAAAATGCCTTCTACGAAAGAGAGAGAAAACATTAACACCTTCTTTGTGATCCTCTGTCGGATAGGATGAAATTCACAAAAACATGTACAAGTTGGAAAAGCAGATTCTCGAGATGGAAAACTTTGCCAACCACTTGGAGGAGGTTTTCATCACGGTGGAGGTAAGAGCGCACCTGAGCCCCTCATCAGACACACATTGCCTGCACCACGGCTAGGTCAAGAAGCTGTTTTTGGTATACATTAAAATAGCTGTTTTCTTAGAATGTGAGAAGCCATCACTGCCCCTCTCCCCTCACCCCTACCCCACTCCCCACAGCAGCTGGGTGCACATCTGATGGAACTGATTACCTGTCAGCTGTCCCTGCCGGACTGTGATCTCCCCATGGGGAGGCTGGGTCTTCTGTGTCTCCGTAGCCCCAGTCCTACCACGTGGTACGTTTCTCAGTAGACATTTTATACACGTTTGTTATATGAAAAAATAGGGCAGGAATTTTCCAATCACAGTCCTTCTCCGTCACTAGCTCCTTTTTCTCCTCATGCCCCTTCAACCAAATCACCAATAGACATCGCTTAGACCACATGGTTTAGACCCTTATTCTAACAAAGACGACTTAACGGTGGCGTCATGCAGTGGAAGCCCCTCGTTTGAGCTCAGGTGGTGAGGTGAACAGCTTTTTTTTGCCCTGGTTTTGTTGCTGTTGTTGTTTGTTTGTTTGTTTTGTCTCACTGACAATCCCTTGGGCACTATCTGGTGCCCTGGCTGTGTAAACAGAGAGTTTCCATGTTGTTTCCTTGTTCTTTGGAGCTGTTATTTCTAGGCCTTTGGGGTACCTATAATGTTGACTGCAGAACGTCAGGTGTGGACTGTCAAACAGCTTTTAGTTGTTTTAAGAGGCAAAATAGCCACTTCTGCCTGTCATTGCTGCTCAAGCACAGGCAGACTTTTAGCTGTGCACGGGTAAAAAAAATATATATATATAAGTGTATGCGTTGTCTTTGTCTAGTTAGAAATTTCCATACTTTCCTGAGAGATCAGTAAGAATTTAGAATTCCAGGATTAGAAGGGACTTTTCATCCTTTGACGAACTCCGCCTCTCCGTCCTGACATGGGAAAGAACATGGGCTCCTGGTCCCGAGGCCGAGGCCACTGAGCTAGACGATACTGCTCCGTGATTTCTGCCAGCTGGTCCTATGGCCCCCCAGGCCCCAGAGCCTCACAGAACAAGGCCAGTCTCTGGTTCATAGGCCAGCCTTGACACGGCATTGCAAGACACCCGTTCTTTCTTTGAGAAATGTTCTCTTCCTCAAGTGTTATCTACTTCTCATAAGGTTAATGTTTCCATGCCTGTCACCAAACATGTCACAGTCCCCTGGGTGTTCCCTAGTAGGAACGTAGTATACCACTGTGAAGCCCGACTTTCCAGATGAGGGAGACCAGGGCTGAGGACCTCAGGAAGTCCCTCTCTTTTCTCGTCATGTGGATGCTCTACTTCTATTAATGCAGCCTCAGACTGCATCAACTGGAGCACCTCATGTGAGTTAACTAGGACCCAGGTGCCTTTCCCATGAACCTAGGCCCTCCTCACCCCCAGTCTTAGAGGGGAGGAGATCTATTGCACTAATCCCCTGTGGAAGGCACAGAGAGGGGCAAGCCCTTCGCTGCCCAGCACGGGGTGGTGGTAGAGTGGGTCGCGCCCAGGACGAAACTCCTTGCACTGCTCACCAGCCCACCCTCAGATCAAGTATCCTCAGCCTGGACTCTGAGGCCGTCCTTTCATACTCAACACTGGGGAGTCATCCATGGCTTTCCCCTCTCTCCCACCATTCTTAGCAAGTCCTATGCACATAGAGGCGCTCATAATACTCCCTGAATGATTGGCAAGAGCCTGTTCTTTGGAAATGTCCCCATCATCTGATGAAGATGACATCAGAACCTTCAGAGCTCTCCTGGGCTTACAATATAAGTGGTGGGGGGACCAGGAGACATTATACTCTACCTAATATTTCTCATCTATTGTGCTCTTAGGTTAAGTCCTGCCGGAACCCTCCCCTCTACCTCCCTACGTTTTCTGGTCTACTAGGTAGTGCCACCAGCCACAAACTTTGTTCCCCTCTGCTTTCCTCATTCCCTTTGTTGATCCTGGTTGATGTAATCTTGGTATTTGTATGATCCAAGCACCAGGGAGTGAAGATGAGCATCTGAGATGTTGAGATATCAGAAACGGATGACGGGTGGGAATCTCTCAGGGAAAGTATTTCTGTGCTAAGGTCCAAGGCACAGTAGCAGGCTGATTCATTCCTGATCACCCCCGCCGCCAGTTGTCATGGCGACAGGAGGTAGCTGGAACCAGGGCAGGATTGCAAACTGCTGCCAGGAGAGAGAGCAGTGCTTTTGTTAAGACTATTCCTGGGGTTCTAGGTTGAGGACTCCTGGGTCCCAGCTTCTCCAGCTTCCACCTGGCAAGAGAGGATGAGACAAAGTGGAGGGACTAAAGCAGCTCTGCACAGACACATTGTCATGCCCCCAATGACTCTAATCAACACACTACATGCACTGAAATGATGACTGAGGTCAGCTGTCTTGCAGGAGAATTTTGGAAAACAAGAACAAAATTTTGAGTCACATTACAACGAAATCTTGGAAACACTTGCTCAAAAATATGAAGAAAAAATACAAGTTCTAGGGGAGAAAAAGAAAGAGAAGCTGGAAGCCTTATATGGACAGCTGATCAGTTGTGGAGAAAACCTGGACACCTGCAAAGAGCTGATGGAAACCATAGAGGAGATGTGTCACGAGGAGAAGGTTGACTTTATAAAGGTCAGTAACGAAATGATCGTAAAGGACAGACATGGAATTATGAACTGAGATGACAGGTTTGGCTCAGGTGGGTCAGGCTGCTCTTTCTCCTCCTAGAGAGGAGGAGAAATCACATGCACCCATGTGACTCCAGCAGATTGGTGATGGGGAGGTTGTCGCCCCATCTCTCTGCTTAGCTTCCACACAAGTGGCCGAGCAGATTCACACATGCTGACTCCGTCCTCCACCATTGCTTTGCTCCTCTGTTCTGGTTACCCAGAGATCTGTTCCCTCACAGAGCCAGAGCAGACACTGTGCTCTGGCCACCTCAGATGGCCTCTTGGAGCTCTGGAGAGAAACTTGTCAAGGCTAAAAAGGCCCCTTAAATTTCCCAGTTACAAGTGTAGCAATTAAACATCTTTAGAAACTCAGACATGCAAAAAAACAAACAAACAAACAAAAAACTACTTCCTAATTTACTTGAAATCAGATGAAATCTGACCCAATCCTCTATGTGGCTGGGTGTGGAAATTTCAATCTCAATTACAGCCAGAGTCCCCTTTCTTCACAAGGTCCCACAGGAGTGTAGGGCAGATGTGGGGTCCAGGATGTGGGGAAAATCCAATAAATCGTTGCCAAGACCTTCCCCATTGCCAAGTATGGGCCCTGCCTTTTCCAAGCCCACAGTCACCCCTCAAAGCCCAACAGCGCCTCCTTCCTGCTGTGCTCGGGGTGAGGGACCCGTGAGTGAAGCCAGGGAGCCATTTGGCAGGCACCGTGAGAGCCATGGATGCTCATCCCACGGTGCCACTGTGCCGGGAATGTGGACAAAGGGACAGACGGGAAGGCGTTCCTCTCACCATTATAGATGATGGTAAGAAATTGGAAACAACCAAAAATATCCAGCACTAGAGGAACAATTAAGTAAATGATGGAGTTTCTATTCGTCAAGTGTTCGTAATTAACTGTTGTACGAGTTTGCAAGTTGCTGTCCCCACAGACCGTGAGTGACGTGGAAAGTGCACACGGTGCTCACGGGGAAAGCAGCGCCGCGGCGAGGAGGAAAACCCCTGGGCACAGGGGGCTTTGTCAGGGTGTGGGCTGTGGCTGCCTTTTTCCTTTTTCCTAATTTCCAAGTTTTCTAATATGTTTATGTTACTATATAACTGGAAAATGAAATTTATTTCCAAAATCAATTTAATATTTCTCCTTTTCCGTTTTAGGATGCGGTGCTTATGGCCGACAGGTAATACGTCTGTTCTGACGTGTATTTTCCTTTTCTGTTCCTTGCACCTCTGATATCCAAGTAGAATCAGTTCCACTTGTTACACGCTCCCAGTTTCAGCTTTCATGTCTGATCCTCTGAGTGAAATAGCACCGGCTTCAGAATGACGTTGTGGGGTCACTAGGAGCCTCTAGTATTGAGCCTCAGGTACTCGGGGACGGAAGGGGCGAGTACGGTGAGGCCCAGCCCGCGAGCCCAGGGTCAGCTCTTCCACAGCCCCCCATTTCACCAGGAGAAACCGAGGCCTGGTGGCACCCCCAATGTCCTCCAGCTGTGCCAGGACCCGGACTGGTGGCTGCAGAAGACATGCCCATTTTAGAGTCAGACAGGCAGAAGTTCGAATTCTGTTACCCCCGTGACCTGGGGCAAGTCCAGCCAGACTGGGACCCACCCTGTCTATAAACAAGGATAGTTTTGGGAGATGTGAATTAGGTCATGTCTATACAGCAGCATAAACATAGAAGCTTAATGATGCAAGGGTTAAATGCATGGGTTTTGGCAAAGATAGACCTGGTTTCAAATGCTGCCTCTGCCACATGCAAACCCTGTGGCCTTCAGGAAGCAGGTGGAAGGAGACCCAGAGTCCCATGATCAGAAACTTGAGGGCAGGGGCCCACGCAGAGAGGAAGCCCAGAGAGTTCAAGCCTTCATACCTTCTGGGGCCTGGAGTGACTTGGGGGTGGGAACTTCCAGGTTAGCAACTGAGAGATCTTCCGGAGGGTGTGGATCTGGATCTTGCTGGCAGATGTCCCACAACCCGTCCTCTGACATGACCCCACCCTTTCTCCTCCTCCTCAAAGGCACAAACCAATCCCCCCCACCCCTACTGGCAACCCCTAGGTCAGTCACCAAAGCAGATAGTGGACAGCAGTAACCGGTGCACTACAGATGCACCCTAAGGAGAAGCCCCTGTATTCCTCTTGGCATGTCTTTTTACACCAACAGACTCGGGAAATTCCTGAAAACAAAAACCGATGTGGAAATCTCTGCACAACCTGACTTTGAAGACCAGACCCTGGACTTCTCTGACGTGGAGCAGCTCATGGGTTCCATCAACGCCATTCCAGGTGCGGCTCTCACCTGTGTGCGTGCTTCTCCGCAAGCTCAGGTTTCCTGGAGCTGTTGGTTTTTTTTTCTTGTGATGAGACCTCTTAACATGAGATTTATCCCTTTAACATATTTTAAAGGGTACAATACAGTATTGTTCCGTGCAGGAACTATGTCGTACAGCACACGTCTAGATCTTACTCATCTTGTATAACTGATCTTCATACCTATTGAGCAATCAGCCTCCATTTCTTCCTCCCCTCGGACCCCAGCAACTGCCACTCTGTCCTCTGTTTCCATGAGTATGGCTGTTTTATGTCACTCTTGTAAGTAGAATCATGCAGTGTTTGTGTCTGTGACAGGCATATTTCACTTAGTATAATGTCCTCCAGGTTCATCCATCTCACAAATGGGTGAATCTTCATTTTTAAGGCTGAATAATATTCCTCTGTGTGTGTGTGTGTGTGTGTGTGTGTGTGTGTGTGTGTGTCACAGTTTCTATTGGCATTCATCTGTTGGTGGACACTTAGGTTGTTTTCATACCTTGGCTATAATGAATAGTGAACACTATAATGAACACGGAGTGCAGATCTCTCCTCGAGATCCTGATTTCCATTCTTTTGGATATATACCCAGAAGTGGTATTACTGGATCATATGATAGTTCTATTTTTTAATTTTCTTTCCTTCCTTCCTTCTTTCTTTCTTTCTTTTCCTTTCCTTTCCTTTCCTTTCCTTTCCTTTCCTTTCCTTTCCTTTTCTTTTCTTTCTTGATGTTGCTTGTTCTCAGGCTGGCCTTGAACTCCTAGGCTCAAGCAATCCTTCCACCTCAGCCTCCTGAGCAGCTGGGACTACAGGTGTGAGCCACCATGCTCAGCTTATTTTTAATATTTTTGTGGAACCACCACACTGTTTCCCATGGGCTGTATCATTCTATGTTCCCACCAACAGTGTATGAGGGTTCCAGTTCTGTGCATCCTCACCAACAAGGATGCTTTTTGGTAAAAAGTGGTACTACAAGGAAATTCATAGTGATAAGTGCCTACATTAAGAAAGAAGGAGCATCTCAGAGCCCAGAGTGCTAACCATCACACCATGGAACCCTTTTCAGAAATATCTCAAATAAACAACGTAACTTTACATTTCAAGGAACTGGAAAAAGAAGAATAAGCTAAGCCAAAATTTAGGAGAAGAAAGGAAATAATAAAGATTAGATCAGAAATAAATGAAACAGAAAACAATAGAAAAGATCAATAAAACTGAGAGCTGGTTTTTGAAAAGATAAACAAAATTGAAAAACCTTTAGCTAGAGTAAGGGAAAAAAAGAGGATTTCAAATGAATATAATTAGAAATAAGAGAAAATATTACAACTGATGCTACAGAAATGCAAAGGATCTTAAGAGATCCTTTGATCTATGAATATTGACACACAAAAAAATTAGGTAACCTGGAAGAAAGGAATAAATTCCTAGAAACATGCCACCTATCAAGACTGAGCCATGAAGAAGCAGAAAATATGAGCAGACCAATAATGAATAAGGATTCAGGCTAAACTGCAGTAACAAAAAGAAAAAAAAAAATGAACAAGGAATTGGATGAGTCATCAAAAACTTCTCAACAAAGAAGAGCCCAGGAGCAGATGGCCTCACTGGTGAATTCTAACAAACATTTAAAGAAGAACTAATGCCAATCCTTCTCAAACTCTTCCAAAAAATTGAAGAGGAGGGGACATTTTCAAATTCACTTTATGAGACCAGCATTACCCTGATACCAAAGCCAGACAAAAACGCTGCAAGAAAAGAAAATTAAAGGCCAATGTCTCCGATGAGCACAGATGCAAAAATCCTCAACACAATTTGAGCAAACTGAATTAAACGACACATTAAAAGAACCATACACCATGATCAAGTGGAATTTATATCTGGGACTCAAGGATGGTTCAACACAAGCAAATCAATAAATGTGATACACCACATTAACAGAATGAAGGATTAAATCATATGATCATCTCAGTAGATGCAGAAAACGTATTTGACAAAATTCAATACCCTTTCCTTATTAAAAAAACACTCAACATAATACACCTATATGACATCCTACAGCTAATATCATACTCAACGGTGAAAAGTTAAAAGCTTTTCCTGTAAGATTCGGAACAAGACAAGGATGACCACTCTCAACACTTCTATTCAGCAAAGCACTGAAGTCCTGGTTAGAGCAATTAGACAAGAAAAAGAAATAAAAGGAATCCAAACTGGAAAGGAAAAAGTAAATTGTCTATTTGTAGATGACACGGTATTATTGTAAAAAACCCTAAAGACTCCCTGAGCTTTGAG
>VBSM01002223.1:2921038-2947377 GCA_008086735.1 Cheirogaleus medius
AAAAAAAAAAAAATAGTAATGGCTGTCAGCTGGTAACAGAAGTGGCTATGGACTAATTAGCAAGAGGCAGCTGGCAGCCATTTCTCCTTTTTTCCCCCTCCTTCTGGAGACCTGCTCATCAACTTCTCTGGAATGTGGTCTTGTCCCAAGGTCTTGGGAATGCAAAGGAGAATTTACACTTTCCTTTTGTCTACTCAGCTCCTTTTAATTGCTGTAAAAACATCTCTGCAGGCGATCAATTAGCGAGAGAGCTGGGGTGATTAATTTTAGAGACAGGAGTTAAGGTACATGCTGCTATTTAGAGACTGTGGGTTAGATAATTTATTTTTCCCTTCCGTTTATTAGCAAGGCCATCCTATCACTTCCACTTTCTAAAACCAGGTGTGTTGCTGTCATGGGAAATCTAATTCCAGTCCGAGGGCGCCATTACTGGGAGGTGGAGGTGGATGAGCGTTTGGACTACACAGTTGGTGTGGCCTTTGAGGATGTCCCTAAACAGGAGGACCTGGGAGCAAACCACCTTTCCTGGTGCATGAGGCACACATTTGCATCATCAAGGTAACGTAAAATCTGGATACCCAAGATTAAAATTTGTTTTTGAAATATTAGAGCAAGAGGTTTTCACTAATAATAATTAAGGCCCATATTATGTTTTACAAAATGTTCTAAGATATTTCAGGAGTTGTTGCCAGCCACTTTCCCTAAAGTCCAAATGAGAAGAGAAAGAACAGCTTTTCTTTGAGTAAAAATAACTAAAATTCACGGAGAGATCATTATGTGCCAAGCACTATTCTACTCTTACATGCATTATCTCATTTACTTCTCAAAACTGTACTATCCCATTTTACAAATAAGAAGGCTACACCTCACAGCAGTTAGATAAGCTATCCAACAGAGCTTGGATTCAATCAACAAAAGTCTGGCTCCAATGACTGCATTCTCAACCGCTAAGCAACTGATTTTTCATTTATGTTCCATTTCAGTGTTATTATATGGATAGTTTAATTTGAAGCCCCAATTCCATCTTTTTAAGTAAATGTGGGTAAGAGGCTTAATGGTCATGGATAATTCTAGTTGCTTCTGCTGCTAAGCACTCGGTCTCCACACATGGTGTAGTTCCATGTGACTGGGGGAAAAATTCTTCAAAGCCCAGGGCAATGGGCAACATTTTCAGACTTAGAAGGCCATGGTTATAACCTTCACCTCAAAAACTGGAAAAAAGAAACCTCCAAACCACACTGCTTTTGTAATATGGGGCCTCTCACCCTCCTTGGCTTGATGGATCCTATTAATTTTCATCTAGTGTTCTCTGCCCATGAGCCTCCAACATGGTTAAAGATTATCTGTCATACTGAAGCATAAGTGGGAAGACCAACTTTTCCCCCATAAGAGACTGAAACTATAATGAACTCTACTAAATCTCAGACCCAGTTTGGGGAATGCAAGGATTACTATGCACTGAGCCAAATACTTTATTTGGGGATTCTGCCTGAAATAAGACTAAAGAGCAAAGTCTCCTATTCTTTAGAAAGGTAAGGGGCAAGCCGGGTGAGGTGGCTCACGCCTATAATCCTAGCACCCTAGGAGGCCAAGGTGGGAGGATCACTTGAGGTCAGGAGTTCAACACTAGCCTGAGCAAAAGCGAGACCCCCGTCTCTACTAAAAATAGAAAAATTTAGCTGGGCAACTAAAAATAGAAGCTGAAAAAAACTAGCAGGGCATGGTGGCATGTGCCTGTAATCTCAGCTACTCAGGAGGCTGAGGCAGGAGGATGGCCTGAGCCCAGGAGTTTGAGGTTGCTGTGAAGTAGGCTGATGCCATGGCACTCTAGCCCAAGTAACAGAGCAAGACTCTGCCTCGCAAAAACAAATAAAACAAAACAAAACAAAAAAGAAAAGAAAAGAAAAAGCAAAAAAGAAATGTAAGGGGCAGAGTAAAACTGAGGGAACATAAAGGACACTTAGGAGCGGGAAGAGTCGGGGGCAGAAGACATTATAGAAGAGGCTGGAAACATGAGATAGAAGACAAAGGAAGGGCAGAGGCAAAAGGCCAAGTGCTAGAGCAGTTTCTTGTATCCTACCTTGGAAAAATGTAGGAGTGTGTGTGAGTGTGTGTGTGTTGCGAGTGGAGGATGTGGGTACAGTACCCTAGGATATGATCGCCCAGCAGACTCGTATCTTTTGTTCCATAGTCTTAGACTGTTGGCGGTGGGAGGGAAGCTGGAAGGAAGGACTCCTAGCTTATGGTGGCTGCTTAGTTAAGAAGATAAGGTGAACGGAGATGGAGACAGGCTGGCTTGCTCCGACACATTTAGATCATATTCCAAGTGTTCATCCCCATAGCCTGGACCAGTAAGCTGGCACACAGAGCTCTGCAAATGTCTGCAGGTGGCTGGGTTAGGAAATTCTTGTGGCTAGTTTTGGTTTCAGCCATTTTCAAAGCACACAGGATACAGAGCACGGTTCAAAGGTACTAGTGCCATCAATCAGTGACAGGCTCACCGGATGCCCGCTCAGTTTGAAACTTTAAGAACTGGAGTACTTGTGCACAGAAGAGCCTATACCAAAAGGCCCATTTTATTACATGAAAGATCACAGGTTCTCTGTTTCAGATATCTTTATTACAAAGGAGTTACACATTTGAGCCTTGAAATCCAAATTTTTAAAATGTGTTCTATTTCCGTGCTAATTTTGATGCAATATGAGTTCATGATACTGTATGTGAGTTTCTTAGGTTGAGAGGTTGCTCAAGAACAGAGTTTGAAAATGTTTCTTAGGACAAATTTTAGAAAAGAGATATGGTTTAGAGAGTATAGTTTTGGAAATGGCCTGTTACTTTGGTAATCATTTAATACAAGAAAATAACAAAATCATAGGAATATGAATAAAATTAATATGAACTGTTCTGTAAATAGTCCATCTGAAGAATTTCTGAAGCTTTGTTTTATCAACATTTGACTTTCAGGCATAAGTATGAATTTCTGCACAACAGAACAACTCCAGATATAAGAATAACAGTTCCACCAAAGAAGATTGGCATTCTATTAGACTATGAAAATTCAAAGTTGTCATTTTTCAATGTGGACATTTCTCAGCATCTATACACATACAAATGTCAGCTTCACCAATTTGTACATCCCTGTTTTTCTTTGGAAAAGCCCGGGTGTCTAAAGATACATAATGGCATTTCAATGCCAAAGCATGTCACTTTCTGACCATTCTGATGTCCAGTTTCCTGTCTCTCTTGTATACCTACCCCTCTCGTAGCCACTCCCACCTCAGCTGGCTGAACTTGGCATTCAAGCACCACGTGCCCAGCAGTTTATGGCTCATGTCATTACCTGGCAGACTAGCGTGCTGGCATTCATTTCACCTGACCTGGATTCTAGCCCTGTGCACTGCTACCTGTGTGATGCTAGGGTAGTCGTTACCAGGCCTGGCTACAAAATGAGGGCTCAGACTAAACTCAAAAGTCTTTCAAGTTGTCAAACTGTATTTGTCTACTTGTGTATATGCAAAGTCTCCTGAGTCTCCAAGGCCTACAGAGCTTGGGGGAGGGGCATGGGGAGGGAAGTCTTACCGGCTCCAGCAGCCAGTACACTCATGACATTTCATGAGTCAGCGAGAACAGACTTGAGCGGGTAAGAGGCTGCCCAGAGAAGCAGGGATGCCATGTCCCCTTCCCGATGCCTCCTCCCCTCCTGTCTGCCCGACAGCGAGCAGCGCTGTGGTGAGGTTGCCCACTGCCACTCTTCACTAACACCCTGTTCCGCTCCTTCATAGTGCTCGTACTGCTCTCCAATTTGAAATTCCCTCTATGCTGCCTAATTCCATGCAGGCAGGGATAGTACCTGTTTTGTTCACCCCTTGATCCTCAAGGGCTAACATATAACAGCTGACACCAAGTATTTGTTGAACAAATGAGAATCTTCTTCATCCAGCCACCGCTGTGTGGCCCCTCACTGCTCTCCATGTGAAGGATGGCCGGGCTCTGTCAAAACTACAGCAAAGGCTCTATGGCCTGAGATGGAAAAACCCAGAGGGGAGGCAGTATGAAGGAACGGAAGGGCGCCTGTGGCTTGATGGCAAGACGGGGAAACATGGGACACTACTACTACAAGCAGCACACACGTAAATGTGGTGCTTTTGTTGTGTGTTGAGGAGGGGGGACAGAGATAAAATAGAAAAAAGATTAGTTACAACCGACTCTACAAACTGTCCTGCAATGTAAAAAGAACCAGATTTGAAATCGGAAGACCTGTTTGATTGCTACTTTGTAGCTACTTTGCCTTATGACTCTGGAAAAGTCAGCTTATCTTACAGAGCTGCTGTTTCCCTTTAAACAAAAGGAAGAATACTTGTCGCACAGGTCTGGGAGACTTAATGACAAGCTCAGAGCACCTAACAATATATGGTATATTGCAAGTGCACAACAATTTTTTAAAAACAAATAGCCCCTCAAAGGGCACAGCTGAGCACGGATGGGCAGAGTGGTGTTTAGCCAGCAGCCCTAAGGCATCCTGCCTCACCGCCCCCTGCCATTCTGTGACCTCAATGCCCAACCCCATTGGCTGCATTCCTGGTTCTCCACTTCCAATTTCCAGCTACCATGTAAGCTCTGCACAAACAGCATTTTCAAAGCTTGTGAGTCAACAGAGAACTCATTTGTGAAGCAATTATTAGAGACAATTCTGTATCATGCCCCATGGATGCCTCTCTAAACCCAGAGATGCCCTCATCTCATCACTTAAGGTTTTGTGTTAGCTGAAAAAGTCTTTCACTTTAAAACTTTCATGTTTTCCAGTACATGTACAATCTAACACACAGAACACTTCTCACCTCCTACTGAACTCTGCCTACTGATATAAGCAGCAGCTCAGGTTCCTGAATTAACAAGTCATCCTGACAATAGCTCATTACACGACCCACCCACCCCACCCCCACACACACCTGCTGTGCTAAGCTGGGTCACCTACCCTGAAATAAGGAAGGTACAGCAGATGTAAACACAAAACGGTTCAAGTTATGAACGATTATATGTGTGTGTATACTCAAAAATGTTCTCAGCTACTGAAATAGAACCTGCCAAGTAAGAAATAGGATTCACGCAGAAGACAGGTTTGAATTCAGGGTTCTAACAGGCTTTATGGAGTACTTCACATGTTAATATCAATGTGGATAAATGGATAAAAACTGGACCCTTGTAAGGTTTTAGTAAGATTTTTATTTGACCAAGAAAGAAGTGTCTAGAATTGTCTTTGACATTTAAAATCCACTTACACAAGGCAGATGACCAAGCATCGCAATTATTCAGCATAACGAACCTTTGTTGAAACATCTTTCTCATTTATTTAGAAGAAAAAATAAGTCTAGAACAGAACCAAACGGAACTTTTGTTCTTTGTGAAATATTCTAATTCCTTAAAATACCATGAATAATCTGCTGAAATTAAATTTCAACAAGGGGCAGGATTTACCTCAATGCCATGTTCACCTGCAACCTGCTGATAAATCTGTTAAAAAACAAAACAGAAAAAGATTTTTTAAAACTTAGACCATTGTAGGCACAATCCCCAATACCGGGCAGTTAAAATATATCAAAATCTGTTCTTTTCTCAGCTTTACCTGCATCACTTGATAACCCTTGAGCAAGTCATTAACATAAGCTTTGGCCTCCCCACCTTAACAAAGGGGAAAGAGAATAAAACCACAACAGAATCTTGATTTAAACTAACATGGGCTTAGTAATGCAGAACACAGTATTTAGAATTGAAGGCACCCTATCAGATAGAATCGGAAAGTTGGTTAAATAAAATTACATTGGTTTCTGATAAAATTGTGTTCTATTTAGAAAAGTTTGTTTAATAATCAACTTCCTGCTGGTTCAAACGATACACAATCACATGTATATATCTAATAAAAGATTTCTGAAGCATGTACTTGGTCATCAGTATAAAGCAGAGCAAATGCATGGGCAGGGGTGCCTTTTTCTTAATACTTCCAATCCTTCAAAAGGTGTTAAAATCACAATCTTGGCTGGGTGTGGTGGCTCATGCTTGTAATCCTAGCAATTTGGGAGGCTAGGGACAGGAGGACTGCTTGAGGTCAGGAGTTCAAGACCAGTCTGAACAACATAGCAAGACACTTGGCCCTAAAAAAAACCCAGAAAAATTAGCTGGGCGTGGTGGTGTGTGCCTGTAGTCCCAGCTACATGGGAGGCTAAGGCAGGAGGATCACTTAAACCCAGAAGTTTGAGGTTGCTGTGAGCTATGATCATACTACAGCCCTCAATCTCATACAACAAAGCAAGACACTGTCTCAAAAAAACAAAACATAACTTTACGTAACTCATACGCTGGAAGATGCCCACAGTACAACTGACTGTGATGTGGCATTCCGGAAATGAGACTATGTTGGTCTCTATGCAAAAAGGTTCAGCTATTAGAAAACTGGACTGTACAAAGCCTGCACTACAGAAAGAGTCCTCTCTCCTCAACTTACCAAAACAACTTCTCTAATTTCTAGTCACCTTCCTATCAATCAGTAGAGTAAGATTCTCAATGTGTTCACTATGTCTTTCTCTACCTTTCTTATCTATAAACTCATTATTCCTATTTTCAAATGGAAAGACAATGGAAAGTGTATAATTGCTGTTGGTAGATAAGTAGGTCTTGAATTTATTTTGCAAACAAGGCCTGTTCTATCTACCTTTTCATTTAGGAGGCTAAAAGCAGAGTTGGCTTGACTTCAAGGACTCTGTTTTCTTAGTCTCCAGAAGAACATGACCAAGTCCAACTTTAAAACATAGTCTTTCAAATTATCAAGATGTTAAAGGAAAGATCATTTCTAATTTCAAGCTTTAAGAGATTTGAATTCTTTACATACGTTTGCTTCACTATAACCAATGGTTAATGAATCTAAATGCAAGGTAAGAGTTTGTTACTGGAAAAGAAGACCCCAGGTCAGCATCTCTGTCACTAAGAAGTCTCCTGGAAATAGTGTGACTGTGATCTAGGCACAATAACTGCCCCTAAATTTTCGAGTTGCTACTGAACAGGT
The DNA here is from genome assembly GCA_008086735.1 of Cheirogaleus medius. Classification (NCBI taxonomy): domain Eukaryota; kingdom Metazoa; phylum Chordata; class Mammalia; order Primates; family Cheirogaleidae; genus Cheirogaleus; species Cheirogaleus medius. The sequence goes on from VBSM01002223.1 coordinate 2,928,096, forward strand.
GCTGGTCCTTTTCAAGTATATCATGTCTGACTACTTCACTGATTGTTTTCTGCTATTGCCAGACTACTTCACTGATTGTTTTCTGCTATTGCCAGCCCCAGAAAAAAATTAAGCCTAACTCACTGATTGTTTTTCTTCACTTTCCTAGACTGTAATGGAAGCAGTTTTTCTGCTCTATTTTCACCTTACTCAAATCGGTGGAATTAAACTATCATTTATTTGAACTGCACAAATTAAACAGCTTACAGCTGATTCAAACAAAATGTAATCACTCACATATAGCCAATAAAGGTGTTTTTGTAGTCTCAACTTGGATTCTAATCTTGCTGTCTCTCCCATTCTTTCCTAAGCCTAAATGTGGGTCTCTTCCTTGAAAGGAGTTTAAAAGACACTGTTAACTTCAAACAGACTGGATTGGAGACAGGAATATAATCCATTCTCTGGGAAAGTACTCAACTAACAAAATTGAGGTTTCCCACCTTTGCATTTTAACAAAGGAGGAACATAACTTTTAGAGGCAGACTTACTGGGTATATGTAAACATTACTTCTTGGTAAACCTATTATTCTGCCCCCTCATACTTTCTTCTGAACATCCATCTAATTAAGGGGAGAGAGGCAGAGAGAGAGAAGAAAAAACAAGAAGCACTATTTAAAAATAAGGACGGTACTCTGGAGACAGGTGTAGGATACTTGGTACTGTCTTTTGTACCATTTACAATTTATAAGCCAGCCACAAATTCCTAGGTACCCGAAATGAACTTCCCCTTCCTTGTCCACCTAATACCTATATAGCTTTTCAAAGAATCACCTCTTGGAAGCACTGCTTAATTCTTCCCTCTCCCAAGCCGAGTTAAGTGCCACACACTCACCTCTTTTAGCATACATAAGTAGATATACTGTGACCATTGACTTGTGCCTGCTCCACCTCACTGCAAGCAAATCAAACGCAGGCACTGTGCCTTCATAATCTCTGAATGATCAGAACATGGAAACAAGTGCTTTGTATTTTCAGGGAGTTCATATACCTGAAAAGAGACATCAAATTACCTTTTAAATCAAAGGAAAAGCCTCTTCACTAGAAAGCAAAGCAGCTTTCAAATTTTTGTGTACTTGGTGGACGAAGGGGAAGGTTAGAAACATGAACCAAAAACATCAACCTTTCTTCTGTCTCAATACACCTGAGGGATCTGACACTGTTAGTAACAGTGCTCCGTGGTGACTTCTAATCTGGGAAGAGTGGGAGGGAAGAATCTGGGAGGTGGGAAAGATGGATGTGGTTTAGAATGTTCCTTCCATCACTGCAAGAGACCTTTGACACTCACATTTCATATTTATTATAGCTTTCACCAATCTTAACAGAGCGCAAAGATCTACAACATGTGTATTTTAAACGTTCTGAATTATAAACTTGGTTCATATACCCTGGAGGCTGGTGAGTGGAAGCTGCCCCTTGGCCACTGAGTAAGCTTAACTGTCAATCTTATTTTTATAACACAATATGACTATGTTGCCATCTGCTAGTTTTAGAATTTAAAACTTTATGGAGATAATTATATGCTATAATGGTAATGACAAACTTAGGGGTTTTACAGATCACAAGTGATTCCTTCTCAAATGTCAAGTGTCTTTAAAAATCATTTTATGGGACGAACTCCCTCACATGTAATAGAAAGCAACAATTAAAGTAGCTCAGTACCTAACAAAAGTCCCTCTTCCCCAAACAACTTTGGCCAAATTTATATATACACTATCTGTAAGGTAGAAATAAGATGGAGGCACCCCCTATTACTGAAATCTCATCCTTTTCTAAAAAAGTGATGGATGGCTAGAATTTTCAGCTAGTGGGATCTCATGTTCCATTATTTTAAATCACAAATATATGTTCCCAGTCTTTCAAAGGACCTCAAGCCAATTTCCCAAATAACCACATATCTACCTGTCTACCAAGGATTTCCACATAAAATTAAGGCATTTAATAGTTTTAACACTATTTACCTATTTATGTAACAAGTAAAACTCAGTAGTGGACATTTTTCTATGCAATAACTTACCCACTGAAAAGTCATGAGTCTGGAAGAGAGAGAAAGGAGATGGAAGCTGGACGCTATAACACGCTGAGGTTTCTGGTAGGGGAAGGTGATTTAATTGGCCAAAGGAGTGAGTAAAACAGACTGCTTGTGGCTTGTGCATGTTCAAATCCAATGAACTGGTAGAGTCTTCTCTTCTTAGCCCTTGATTCTCTAGTTGTCCTGAACCACCGTATGAAGCCGTATAAAAAAGCAACGGGGCCAGACACAGTGGCGCATGCCTGTAATCCCAGCACTTTGAGAGGCCATGGTGGGAGGATCGCTTGAGCCCAGGAGTTTGGGGTTACTGTGACCTATGATTGCACCGCTACACTGCAGCGTGGACAACAGAGCGAGACCTTATCTCTTAAGAAAAAGAAATGCAACTGGACGAAAACAACACAAAACGGACATCTGTTTGTGTTCTCTGTGCCTGGAATTATACAGCTCCTGGAAATACAAGACTGTGCTTGTTATTGCATTTCTAAAGTGACACTTCTGCTCATGTCATGATCCCTTGCAACAGCAATCATTTGTCTACATAATCTAAAATTTCTTTAAAACATTTGCACAGAACAATTGTTCTCAAAATGTGGTCCCTGTGGGGGCCCCGGAGAGCCTTTCAGGATATAGTACGGACAATACTATCTTCATAATATAAGACATTATTTGCCCTTCTCCCTCTCATACCATGAGTGAACAATGGAGTTTAACCAGAGGACATTCATCACTATGACAACTAATGGAGTGTGTGCTTGTGGATTCATGTGTTTAAAAACATTTCTGTTTTTAATTTCTAGTACCATAAATATTTTTATAAATAACCTACATAAACAAAAGCTCTTTGGAGTCCTCAATTTTCTTTTTAATGAGACAGGGTCTCACTCTGTCACCCAGGCTGGAGTGCAGTGGCACAATCATAGCTCACTGCAGCCTTGAACTCCTGGGGACTCAAGCGATCCTCTTGCCTCAGCCTCCTGAGCAGCTAGGATTACAGGTGCACGCCACCACACCCGGCTAATTTTTCTTATTTTTTGTAGAGATGAGGTCTCAATATGTTGCCCAGCCCGGTCTCAAACTCCTGCCCTCAAGCAATCCTCCTGTCTCAGCCTCCCAAAATGTTGGTATTACAGGCATGAACCACTGCTCCCAGCCTCTCAATAATTTTAAAGGTAGTCTTGAGAACAAAACGTTTGAAAATTGTTTATATATTCATGGCTCCCCTACAATATCTAGTTGATCAGTCTTAAGATTTCCCCCATGTGATGCCAACAGTTTTTCAATATTTGCTAATGTACGAATTGTTTTCTGGACCTCTTAGGGTCACTTACGTTCTTCACAGGCTTGCCACTTTCCGACAACACATGTCCATTTCATGACAGGAGCAAGATGATAGCAGTAATGCACAATGCATTTAAAAAGCACAAGCACCAAATGTATTACTACTTAAGACAGCTGAGGTTTCACTGCAGTGCACTCTATGGCATCTCACCTGGACGGACTTGTGGGCAATTTACAAGTTCTTTATAGGTGGTTTTGAATCAGATAGTTTTGGATAAACTTGGAGTTTGAGTAACTTTGGAGTTATTACAGCATATAATCATAGTGAGAGCTCAGGTAAGTAATCAGACCTAAGTCTTCTAGGGTGAGCACATAACTTGTTTAATGAATCCCAAGCCTTTCTGTGTAAAGGTATGTAACAGGTAATGAAAGTTCCATATTCACCTTGCTTCTACATATGTGATGCTGAACAGGAAATGACAGAAGCGACATGACACTCATCTCCAGCTATAGAGTATGGAAAATGTAGATGACTGACAGTTCTAACTCCTGACACATACTGACTTTGCCTTTGATGGATTCATACCGTATCTAAATGGCTGTCACCACCCACTTCACTCCTCCTCACCTCCTGGTGAGACGTCTTCAAACTACAGCCGGGAGGGCCACAAGCAGGTGTTTTTGCCCGTTTGTTTTTTCACTTCAAAATAAAATATGTGCAGTGTGCACAGGAATTGGTTCATAGTTTTTTTTAAACTATAGTCGGGCCCTCCAACGGTCTGAGGGACAGTGAACTGGCCCCCTGTTTAAAAACTTTGAGGACCCCTGGTAGAGGAAAGAATTCCAGGCTGGAAACGAAGAAATCGCGCTTTTAGGCCCCACTCTGTCACTAAATAAGCTGTGTGACTTTCGGCCTCTCTTCTCTCACTATGCTTCAGTTTAAACTGAAACTAGGCAGATGACCAAGATGGCTTTGTTCCACCTCTGACACTAAATGATTTTGCTGGCAGGTTCAGGAAGCTTAAAAATGACCAACTCCGTGTGTGTTTTAAAATTAATGCAACAAGTGCTGCTGCCTCAAGCAGGAATCACCGCTTCAGAATGTCTGGGTTTGCACAGGCCTAAGCGCTTATGCGACACAGGACAGCATCACCTATGTGAAAACTGGAATTCCTTTTCTTATACTTTCCTCTGTGTGCGTATTTGTCCCTTCCACACTAAAAGCCACCAAAGCTCCGAAGGCTACCACGAGGTCGCGAAAGCTAAGCACAGTGGACCAGGAATAAGGCCCAGATCGATGGTGGCGCCGAACCCGCGATAGTTACACCAACCTCTCGCTTTTACCCCCGTTCCCTGCCGCATTTCCGAAACCCGACACGCCAGCCTGCCTACTAGGACGCTGCTGTCACCCGCCGCGCACGGTGGTCAGAGACAAGCCTTACTCTACGCGACAGACTGCAGGCAACCTTCGGCGTCCGATCTTCTTCGCGAGGCCTCTATCCTTCCGGCGGAAAAGAGCCCTTCCGGTTTCCTGAGCGTGGGGAGGAAGTCCCGCCCCTACGCGACAGCGGGACGTAACGAGACGCGCCAAGGCGCAGCGCGCAGGCTCGGAACAGTCCACGGGTTGATGCCACCTCGGAGGGGTTGACTCAGTGCCTGCCAGGACAGGAGTAGGCAGGCGGGAGGCTCGCTTGAGTTTAAGAGTTCAAGACCAACCTGAGTAAGAGCGAGACCCCGTTTCTACAAAAAAATAGAATAATTAGCCGGACATGGTGGTGTGCACCTGTAGTCCCAGCTACTCAGGAGTCTGAGGCAGGAAGATGGCTTGAGCTCAGGAGTTTGAGGTTGCTGTGAGCCGTGATGATGTCACTGCACTCTAGCTGGGGCAACAGAACAAGACTCTGTTTCAAAAAATAAAAGAGTTCACTGGTTAAATTATGGTCTATTCATACAGTAGAATGCTAGGCATTCATTAAAATGGTGTAAATATGTATTTTGGGCATTAATAACTAGGTAAGAGAAGTATGTTTAAAAATTGCATGTTACAAAACAGAGTTCTAAAAATATAAATTAGATACACATGACTGAGGAGGGAAGGGACTCCAATTATAACAATGGTTAGATCTGAGAGATAATATCCTAAGTTCTTTATTTTTATTTGTATAGAAATCTCTATCCTCTTAACTCTTTTACAATTAGCATGTTTTTAATAACCAGAACATATATAATCTATTTTTGAAGCAATATAGTGACTATTCTTGTACACAAAATTTTGCATACATCTTGACTTTCTTAGAATTAGTACCCAGTATTTTCTTTTGGTCAGAAGAATACATTTTTTGAAATTTTACATACATATTTCCACATTTCCTCTTCAGAAGAAATGCAAATGCACATTTACCAGCAGTGTTTGACGGTGCCACTTCCCTAGACCCTCACTGGAACTTTTTTTTTTCCTTCTAAGCTAATTTGACAGGTCCTCACTTCTGGTTGTTTCCTAGGAGGCATGTCTCATGTTATTGACACTCAAGGAGTTAACTCCTTTCAAACTGGCTTTTTATGGTTTCCAAAGTTTTGTTTGTTTTTAGCCTTCTATTGTAAACATTTCTTGTCTGTCTGGTTGATTTTTTCATGAGTAGTTATCAAAAGAATCACTTTAATATTTGGAGCCCTTCTCTACTCAGTCCATAAAAGTATAACAATTAAAACAACAAATTCCTGAACTCAGTTCATCAGATTTCAAAATGATTTTCTCTGGTTGAGGCGGTATAGGGTGGAGATTAGGAGTTTGAGATTTATAGCCAGACTGCCTGGACTTGAATCCTAGTTCTACAGCACCTTACTGATTGTAACCTTAGTCTAGTGAATGAACTAGATTCACTTCCCTCAGCTACAATATAATGAGGTCTAAGTGAAACTATCCATGTAACCATGTGACACAATGCTGGCACATAGCAAGCTCTCAAATTGTATTTATTACTACTATTCTAAGAAGAGAAACTGATGAATAGATACAATGCTATGAATTGAATTGTGCTCCCTCCCCCCAATTCATATGTTGAATCCCTAACTCCCAGTGTGATGGTGTTTGAAGATGGAACCTTTGGGAGGTAGATTTAGATGAGGTCATAAGGTGGGGTCCTTACAATACTTTCAGTGCCTTTGAAAGAGGAGACACCAGAGAGCTATCTTCTCTCTCTCTCCCCGCCCTGTGAGGACATGGCAAGAAGGCAGCCTTCAGCAAGCCTGGAAGAGGACCCTCCTCAGGAACCAAATCTGCCAGCACCTTGATCTTGAACTTTCCAGCCTCCAGAACTGTGAGAAATAAATGTTTGTTGTTTAAGCCAACCAGTATATGGTATTTTGTTACAGCAGTATAAGGTAAGATATACAATCTTTTTATTATCATTCAGCATGTGGCCTAAGAGTCTTAAGTGAGAAATAAAAGGGGAATAATGATGACAGGCCATGAGAGATGGGTTAGGAATGTAGGTGAAAGTAAGGAATACACAGTGATCAATTGATGCTTTTCCTGCATCTATCCGTGTTTAACCTCTAGGGTGTTTCTCTGGCAGCCGTTCTCCCAAGCAAAAAAGACTTGACATGCCTGATTTTGTTGCTAATTTTGTGGAATATTATGGAATGAGGTTGCTATATGAGGCTAAGTCATCCTGACTGTAAAATCCAGGACCTGGACTATATGTTCTGCAGCTTTCCTTTCTTATCTTCCCAAGAAGGCTTACTGTTTTCTTTTCTTTTTTTTTTTTTTTTGAGACAGAGTCTCCCTCTGTTGCCCTGGCGTCAGCCTAGCTCACAGCAACCTCAAGCTCCTGGGCTCAAGCAATCCTTCTGCCTCAGCCTCCTGAGTAGCTGGGACTACAGGCACACACCACCATGCCCAAGTAATTTTTTCTGTGTATTTTTAGTTGGCCAATTAATCTCTTTCTATTTTTAGTAGAGATGGAGTCTTGCTCTTGCTCAGGCTGGTCTCGAACTCCTGACCTTGAATGATCCACCCGTCCCGGCCTCCCAGAGTGCTAGGATTACAGGTGTGAGCCACTGTGCCCGGCCTGGCTTACTGTTTTCTAGAGTTTTATTTTTGTGTAAAAATACTCCTTTGTTACTAAATCAGCATTAAGGTATTGTAAAAGGAATTAAAATTTTCCTATCCACAATGCCATTAAATTAATACCAACTACTTTAAGGTTCGGCTGTTTATTTTACATGTGATCAATTTTACACACTTGTTTGTTCATTCAATCGGATTTCAAAAGCTTATTTCAATATTGCTATTCATTTATAATATTCCATAGAACCCCATTATGTCTGACAGGGGAGTTATGCTGCATGATATATGTGTGACCAGTGAATACTAGGCTGACCACTCGAACCAGTGCCCAGCAGAGGAGGTAGTTCAGGGGTGGGGAACCTGTGAAGTGTAGCCTTTTGACTGAATACAAATTTTGCAGAACAAATCCTTTTATTTTTATTAATACATTTTTGTTTGTCTTTTATATCTTTATTTTACTTTTAAAATGGATGTATTTAAAATACCAAAGAGCAAAATAAGTTTTGCCAGACTGACCGGCACAATTAGAATATTAGTAAGCCATAAGGGCTAAATTGACAGCTGCAACACTCATGATTTAGTTCTAACTTCCCCCACCTGATGGCCCCTCTACTGTATGAGGCTGGCTGGTGAGGGTTTATGGGGGTCGAGTCCGCCAGTCTGTTATCAACTTTTGGCAATGATGCACTGTGTTTTTGTTTGAAGTGGAATTTGTGAATAGTTGCACAACTCAACAGTATATTTTAATTCTGTCTGCTTAACAGCCCATCATGTCAAAAAAGACCAAGAGAACGTTGAAGGAAGAAAACAGATATTTTAAATTGAGGATTGGCAATTGCAATATTATCTTGTTTCTGCTAAAGATACGATGATTTGCTTGCTTTGTAATACTGTAATATCAACCTTAAAGAAATTTAGTGCTTATCAGCATTATATAATTATAGTCATAAGGACCAAAAGTATTTGAAATTAGAGGGAGAGGCATGAAAGGTTGTACTGCAGAAATTAAAAGATGAAAACCAAAAAAGCAAAAGACAATTCTTTCAAGCAGCAATAAGACCTGGAAATAATGCCACTGAAGCAACTTATAAAGTAGCTTATATACTCAGGAAAAAAAGGGAAACCATTCAGTGATGTGGAAATTCTGAAAGAATGTATTGTCAAAGTTGTGGGATGCTTAGACCCCAATAACATTTCGAAGTACAAACAGCTGCCTCTTTCAAGAAGAACTATAACTGATCGGCAGTAGAAATTAACCTTGAACTTAACAGCTTCATACAATACTTCAAAAGGAAACTATATATTACATTATTCAATTGCTTTGGATAAATCAACTGATACTACTGACTCAGTGCAGGCTTTATACTTCATTTGGGTCATAACAGATTTTCTTTGCTATGAAGAGTTACTTGTTTTGGGGCATTCTTGTGAACAGAACATGGGAAATAGATATCTTCAACAACTTTCAAGACAAATGTCATGAAGTTGGACTGAATTTGGTAAATTTAGTGAGTATATATATAGAAGGTGCACCTTCTATGACAGGAAAACATGAAGGGTTTATTGCACAGATAAAAAAATATTAACAGATCCAGATTCTCTCATTTTTTTTCATTGTATCTTGCATCAGCAAAATCTCTTTGCTAAAGCTACTATTTTAAGTGACACTCTGAAAAAACTATACATGGCATCATCAGTTTTTTAACATGCTAAAGTTGAAGGATGAGTTATTCAGTGTGGATTTGCCATAATCATTCTAAAGTACTTTGGCTATTGCAGGAACAGGTGTTAGCCAAAGTTTTATTTCTGCAAAAACACATAGTTAAATTTTATGAAGAACAGAATCAGCAATGTAAATTATTGACAGAGAATTTCTATAGGAATGCAGCATTTCTGTATGATACCATGTCAAATCAAAACAACTTGAATATTTATTTGCAAGGTAAAACTAAGTCTATATATGATATGTGGCCAAAAATCCAAGCATTTTGAGAAAAACTATTTATTTTTCAAAATACTTCTTCAAAAGGAAATTTTGGATGAATATTTTCCCTAGTTAGCAAAGGTCATTGATGAGCAGGATGATATATGTGGATCATTTGAAGAATACATAGCTGTTACAGATCTATTAATTGGAGAATATAACGAAAGGTTCACTGATTTTGAGAATCATGACACTACACTCAAATTAGTATTTCAGCCTCATCTAGTCAATATCACCAAGGCACCTAAGGAACTACAGATGGAATTGATTGAGCTCTCAGTAGGTGACATTTTAAAGTCATTGTTTGATGCTAAAAAAGATATAATTGAAATATGGAAAAGTGCAATAGAATACCCATGCCTTCAGCAACATACCTAAAAAATGCTTTCTTGTTTTTCAGCCACCTGCTGTGAATCTACATTCTCCTACCTAACCCAAATCAAGACATCCTTAAGGTCACAAATGACTGATACCCATCTAGAGGATCAACTGAAACTGCGGACCTCCATGCTGCAATATTCAAATGCTATCCAATAAAAAGTAAACACAAATGAAGTCATTAAAAGGTTAGTTAACTTTAAAATTAACAAATAGTTTTCATTTTTTGAAATTACTAAGTATATACTCGTTAGATTTTTACAAGATATATACATTTTTAATTATATGTAATTGAAGTTTCTTGAATGGGGCCTTATTTGATTACAGCTAAATTAATGCGGCCTTCCAACATGAAAAGATTCCCCACCCTGGAGGTATTTAATAGTTTCTCTGCTGAAGTGTGAAGTCTAGCCTTCAGCATTTTTAGGTCAAGAGGCTCAAAGTTTACAATATTTAGAGGGGATTTTATTTTGAGAAATTGATTTGAGCTAACCAGTTTGGCAAGAGAAGCATAAAAATTCTAGACTATAAAAGAATTAACTTATAAATATAACCAGAAGAGAGAAGAGATTTGGAATAGTCAAACATTTTAAGTAAGTCATTTTCCTCTGGAAGGAAAATCTACTGGAACTTTGGGTAACTAGATGACCGCTCACTTATAACACAGGGAGGAAGTTAGATAATTTTTAATATAGACCATCAACAACCTCACCATACAAATTAACCTACTGTGAAGACTGTTGATCAGAGTCCTCTCTGGAGGTACCTTCTTCCCCTGGAGATTTGGCCCTTGAAAGAAGAGAACTACACTGAATGAGGTCCATGTTTCCAAAGCTTCCCCTTAGGGAACTCCCCAGTCTTCACAGCGTGGGGCACTGGAACTCATGTAGAAAACCACAGACTTCTTGGCTTAGATATCAGTAGATAAAGTTCAGGTTTTCCAGAGCAACTGTAAATTGATGGAGGGTATCCCAGAAAGGAGGGATCTTCAGAGATGGGATCTCCAAAACCTACACAAGAAATCCCTTCAAATCCTTGGACAACCCCTTACTGCAAATCCACTGGGTGAGACTCCAAGAAGCTCAGTAGAAAGCAATAGCTGAAGGGCAGGAAAAAAAGAGCAGATATTTAAGTTGCTGCCTACTCCAAAGGAGACAGAATTTGTAGTTTAATTTCCACAAATTTAAAAGGGTTTGGTAAATGCCTTGGGCTATCCACTGAAATTCCCTAAGAGTCATACCTTAGAAGACTACATCCAAGGACTAAGGAATTCACCCTAATAATAAAGGTGAAATTTAAACAGACTCATCATAAAAAAGAGTTAAATCACGACTCCAGACTAGGGGTGGTGGCTCAGGCCTGTAATCCTAGCACTCTGGGAGGCCAAGGTGGGAGGATCACTTGAGCTCAGGAGTTCGAGACCAGCCTGAGCAAGATCAAGAGTGTCTCCACTAAAAATAGAAAAAATGAGCCAGGTGTGGTGGCACACGCCTGTAGTCCCAGTTACTCAGGAGGCTGAAGCAGGAGTTTGAGGTTGCTGTGAGCTAGGCTGATGCCACAGCACTCTAGCCTGGGTGACAAAGCGAGACTCATCTCATCTCATAAATAATCAAATAAATATTTTTTAGGGATATATGCACAGGGATGAAAAATATAAAGAAAAGCACAGGAAAACAATGGTTGTATCTGGGGAAGGAGATGGAAAATCTGTACAAAAAAAATAAGTAAAGTCATAGATGATCTGAACATTATCAACCACCTTGACCTAATTGATATTTGTAGAATACCACACCCTAATCTGGAAAATAAACATTTTCAAGCATACATGGTATGTTCACCAGCGTAGACCACATGTTACTCCGTAAAGCAAGCCTCACTAAATCAAAAGAGATTGGAGCCATACACTGTGTGTTCTCTGACCACGGTCTGGTGGGGATGAGGCGTCCAAGCACCTGGAGGCCAGGGAGGGAGAAGAGCCAGTGCAGAGAATAGGCACCAGCAGGGCAGGGGTGGGGCTGAACACCAAGAGGAGGGGAGAGAGGACGGATGAGGCCACCAGTCCCCTACCTGGACTCCAGCCTCACAGACTCTGGCTTCTCAGCTGCCCCCAGAGCCGCTGGGAGGAGGGAGAGCTGTTGTCAGACTGGCCTAGGCACTGGTGACAAAAGGGCCCCAGGGCTTCCTGCTTGGCCCTTTTATCTGCCTGAGGGATAGATAGCTTGTCCTTCTTGCTCTGGACACAGAAGAACATCTAGCAAGGTGTGGGGCATGGGTGCCGCAAGGTGAGCTGCTGGGTTGGGGGCTCAGATTCAGGTGGGATCACTGTGCCGAGAGAAGGGGTAACCAAAGGCTGTGTAAGGAAAGGAAGCAAGCAGGGTGTGCTGGGACCGCTTACTTTACACGAGCGGGGAGCCCCAAATCTTATTTTGGCTGAAGGTGGCCAGCTAGGAGCAGTGAGCCCAAAGCCTCACCTTCCACAGACCCATCCTTTGTCCAAGGGCTAAACTGACAGGCGAGGGCAGGAGTTGGAAGTTCAGGCCAGGCCATAGCCATAGCCAAGGGCTGCCACACTGGCCCCACAGGCCTGTGCTCGGGGACAGGGCCCCCCTGGTTGAGATCCTGCATGGCCTGTCACCCCCACACCCAATCGCAGGGCCACCGTTACCACTTTATCCTCCTGAGGAGCCCAAGTGGGGTGGGCAGGTTGTCAGGCTAGATGCCCCAAGCTTGGGATGCTCTATCCTCTGGGCTTTTACAGCTCCAGGGCCTGACTCTTTTCTTTTCTTACAAAGAAAATGATGGCTTTGCTCAATGAAAGCCAAGGAGAAAGGTGGCTGTTTCTCCAGGTCAGGGAGGATGCAGGAGTCAGCACTTCCTGGTGGTGGGGCTTGGGGAGGGGGCCTCCCGTGCTGGCAGCATGAGAGAGGCAGTCCTGCACAGTGGCTAGGGACATGGACACTGGAGCCAGACCACCTGGGCTTGAATCCTGGTTCTGCCACTCATGAGCTTGTAACTTTGGCAACCTCTCCAAGCCTTAGTTTCTCCATCTGTAAATGGGAATGATAATAGTATCTGCTTCATGACATTATTGGCAGGGCTGCACGGGGCTTTAGTATAGTTTCTGGCAATAGTCATTATGGATGGAGCACCATGTGTGGACCTAGACCTCCTATCTGAAGGGGCATCTCTTCATTCAGACCTAGTGCAGAGGCCCAGCTGACGGCGGCCGAGGTGCCCCCCTACCTCTGCTGGCACTGGGAAACTTCCAGAGGGAGAGTCGGGAGTGGCGCCCTGCTCCCCAGCGGGCGCCTTTCCAGCTGGGTGATTCCCTGAGAGCTTTGGGGTAAGGGTCACAGGGAGGCCACCAGCTTCTGAGGGCCCATTGTTCTTCTCCTCTGAGCTGAGGAAGATGTATTCTCCCCACCCCTCCTCCCAGCACCCAAATCTGCAAGCTCAGGGGCAGCCCTTAAATAAACAAACCTTGTTCCTCTGCCTTATCCAGCCCACAGAGAGCTCCCAGAGCCTCGCAGTGGTCCTGTGATTCCCAACCACCCCCCAGCTTATTGTCCTTAGCTCACAGATGAGGAAGTTGAGGCCTAGAGAGAGGAAGTGGCTTATTTGATGTCCCATATAGAGAGGTGGCACAGACAGGGCTAGGTCTCCCAGTCCTGTGTCCAGCATCCTAGTGCAGACTCACAGGCGCACCAAATGCACAACCAAGCGCCGACGTACAAACAGCCCCGCAGGCAGAGCGCAGAGCCTGCGGGAGACAGGAGAGAGGCAGAGTGGCCTCCGTCCTCATTTCCTCAGTGGCCAGGTGGTGACGGCTGGGTTTGTTTTTTTCCGCTAGATGAGCTTCATGTCCCAGGTAGCTGGAGAAGACCTCAGCTCATCTTGTCTTCTCCCCAGGCGGGGTGACTGCCGCCTCAGCAGGGGACAGAGCAGTCCGCCCTCTTCCACAGCTGTAACCCCTGCTTGGTGGGTATGGGAGGTGGAGGACCCAAGGGAAGCAGGACCTAAGGTGCCCTCCTTACCTGGTGGGTGGTAGGAGGGCATGAACGAAAGCTAAAGGACGTTCACATGACTGGGTCCTCCCTGCGGCCTTCTGAGATGGAGGGAGATGGAAATGGGGAGGCCTGAGCCAGGGCAACCACCTGTCCGGGTTCCCCTGGGTTCCTGGATGAGAGGTTTTCAGTTTTAGAACAATGGAAAGTCGCAGGCAGACTGGGATGAGTTGGTCACCTGAGTCTTCCACAGCTCTCAGTCTGAGAAAATGACTCACTGAGCAATAAGCAGAGGCTACTATGGACTGGGGCCAGGAGGGAACGGAAGTGTCAGAGATGGCAGAGACACAGTGAGCTGCAAAACGCTGGCGTTCTGCACTGTGGGATTGAGCAGCCCTGCTCCTCACTGGTATACGGGTCCTTCCTACCCAAGTCACATCTGTCACATCCCTTCCAACAAAGATGCCCAGAGACCTGGGGAGGGGGATCACTTCCTGTTCCCAGTTCCTCCACCAGCCCTGGAGAGCCCGGTGCCCACAGGCCCTGCCTTTAGCCTCCTTCCCAGGCAATGGGGCCATCCTCCCAAGTCCCAAAAGCCTTCTGTTCCCAGTAAAAATAGAAGCCTGAATTAAATGGATTTCTCATTTTCTTATAAAGGAAAAGAGATAAGACAAGTGACTGATAAGACAAAGGGTACTGAGATAAGACAAAGGGCATGGGACAGAGTCAAGCAGGCATACATGAGCTGTGCATACTCTAGTGATGTATGACCTCTGCAAACCTCAGTTTCCTTATCCTGAAAATGGGCATACTGTACCCATCTTGTGATTGTAGTAAGGATCAAATGAGCAGCTACTCAGTAAATGTTTGCTGCTGAGGTTGTTGGAGAGGCCTTTCTCCACCTAGACTTGAGAGGAGATGCCTGTCCTGAGTTCAGATCTCATGCAGGTTTCCCCGTTTCTTCAAGTTTTCTGCCCAGCCCAGGTATCAGCTGACACCCAGTCCTGGTGTGGCCTCTAGCAGGATTGGCAAGATGGGAGATGGCTGAGGAAGGGGATCTGAGCAGGGAGAGGGAAAGAGAATGGAGGGCTGGAATTTGAGATGAGAAGACAAAGTTGGATGGGGAGGAAGTACCCATTGCTGGAAACTGAGTGGTGTTCAGGGCTGTCTCAGGGCAGGATGTATCTATCTGGGGTGTCCAGGTCTCTGGAGTTGCTTTTAAGCACAGGAGGCAAGTGTGTGGCAGTGAAGCCATTCCACCTTGGGCTCAGCCCCAAGCCAGGTCTCCCTGAGCCCTCGGTTGACCATCTGACCCTGTGAGCAGTAGAAGGCTCCCAGAGGGCCTGTGCAAATGCCCAGCGGTTTGGTCGCTTTCTCCTCCCAGACCCTGACTGGGGCAGGCAGCACCGTTAAGTTCTTCCTCTCTGAGGCTTTACTGGGTCAGCACTTCGAGGCAGTAGAGTTGGAGGGCGCTGAACCTGAGCCAGGAGATCTCTTCTTGTTCAGGCTGATGTCTCACAAAGGACGGGGGCACAGGGCCCACTTGGGCATATACTGCGGCCATGGAGAAGTCATCCACTTTGAGGGTGGGTGCCTCCAGCTGAAACACAGGCCCAAGTCTGCGAAGAGAGGCTGCCCAGCCAAGCCACTCGCCACCAGTGGGCTGCATGGTCCGGGGCTGGGGGTGCAGGTCTCTGAAGATAGGGGCTTTGGGGCGCTCAGGGTTAAGAAATGAGAGTGCAGGATCCCAGGGTATAGTATATAAGCCTGGCTCTGATCCGCACCCATCTGGCGAGCCCCGCAGGCAAGAATCCAGGCGGCCAGGGGCTGCACGCACGTTGCCGGATGCCTGGGAAGGCAGACAAGGCAGCGTTGACCGCGTGGTGCTGGAGCACCACATGCGCAAAGCCATGGACGTGGACCCACCACCCTGTCGCCCCATGCACAGTGACTGTGTGCACTTTGCACTGCGCCTGCTCCGCCATCCCCCGGCCGGGACTCCCTGCAAGTAGAGGAGAGCTCCAGCAGCTTGGTAAGCGTGGCCCAGCTACCCACGCAGCACCCCACCCACGTCTGGAGCCCACTAACCAACACGCCTAACCGACGCGCTCCTGCAAAATCTAGGCCCTCCCCTCCCCACACAGGCCACGTTCCTCCAAACTCAAGATTGGGGGTACTCTGGCAGGCCCAAAGCCACCAGAACCAAATAGACCTGCTACTCAGTTGAGTTCCACCCATCTGAAAACCTTTTGGCCCCAAGACCCGAAGGCCTCAGGCTACTTACTATACAGCCTGCCAAACTCTAAACCCGGGTCCTGCCCTCTCCTCTGCCTAGTCAAGCCCTGTTCTCATTCCCCTAATAGAACCTTCCTGCTGAGCCACGCTCTGCCTTTTTAGGCCCCGCCCATTCCTACCCAGGCCCACTAATTCTAGCCACGCAGGCTTTGGGATCCTGGTCTGCAGATCAACACTGAGGCCTTAGGGACTCTTCCACTCCCCAGGCCCCGCCAGGAGACTCCAGCTACCCAACCTGATGCCCCAAACTCGGGCCCAACTAGATCCCACCTCTTCCCCTAGTCCGGTTCACTACTTTCCCTCTGATCCAGGCTTTCCTTCCTTGGGCCTTCGGTTACCCCAGGCCGTGGGAGCTGAACTGGAGGCCTCATATGACCCAGGAGTTCTGGTGGTCACAGCAGGCCCTTTGCCTTCTTTCCTAGGTGTTGGTGGATGTGGACATGACCCTGGACTAGGCATAGACGTGGGGGGTTCAGAAAGATTCATTACACCATTTTCCAAAGTTTAATTAGATGTTCGCGGCCCTCTCTATCCTGTCCTCCATCTCTCTAAGCTTCTAAGGCAGCGAGCGATTCCCAACCTTTTTGGCACCCAGGACAGGTTTCATGGAAGACAGTTTTTCCATGGATGGGTTGGGGGATGGTTTCAGGATGATCCAAGCGCAATTACATTTACTGTGCAGTCACACCTCTCTGCTAATGACAATCCGTATTTGCAGCCCCTCCGCAGCACTAGCATCACCGCCTCAGCTCCACCTCAGATCATCAGGCATCCGATTCTCATAAGGAGCCGCAACCTAGATCCCTCGCGTCCGCAGTTTGCAGTAGGGTCCGCGCTCCCGTGAGAATCTAAGGCCCCTGCAGATCCGATGGGAGACGGAGCTCCGGCGGTGATGCCAGTGACTGGGAGCCGCCTAAACACAGATGAGCTTCCCTCGCCTGCTACTCAGCTCCTGCCGTGCAGCCGGTTCTGAACAGGCCACGGACCAGTGTTGGCCCGCAGCCTGGAGATTGGGGACCACAGCTCCAAGGGCTCCTCAGCGCTCCTGGACCCCCTCTTCCTTAAATGCCACCACCTCCAGGAAGCCTCTTGGCTTCCCACTGGAAAACTAGATTTTGTAAGAAAGGTGGTGCTGGAAAGGAGCGTCCTTAGATCTCTGAGGCCGGTCTTCGGGCGCGGGGACCCCTTCCCGCCCCAGGTCCTTCAGCCTGCGGACACAGCCCCTCTGCGCAGGGGCGAGCGGCGCCCCTGGAGGTCGTTGCGCCGAGGCCAGGTGGTCGAGGGCGGGCAGGTGAGCTGCACCCGCGGAAGGCTGTCCCGTCACCAGTGTGGCAGACGGGTGCGTCAGGTCCTTTCAAAGGGCAGGAGCAGTCCTTAAGCGGGGGGGATTTCCGAGGGCGGAGCCAGCCCTGCCGCGCCGCCCCGCCGCCCCCCGCGGACACGCCCCGCGGCCGGCGCCTTTAAGAGCCTCAGCGCGGCCCTGATTGATAAATCCGCGTTCGGCCTCGCCCGCGCCGCGCTGCCGCCGAGCCCGCGCCCGCGCCCCGGTCCACCGTCCCCATGTCGGCCGCGCCCGCCTACGGCGAAGACAAGGGCGGCTCTGCCGGCCCCGGGGAGCCCGAGTACGGCCACGACCCCGCGAGCGGCGGCATCTTCTCCTCCGACTACAAGCGGTGAGGCCCGGGCGGCGCGGGCACCATGGACAGCGCCCGCCGCGCGGCCCCGGCCCGGGCGGCCCGGGAGGGTGCAGGCGGTGGGGGAGGGGCGGGCCGGCGCGCAACCCTCCGGGCCTAGGGGCTTCCCGGGTTCGCGGCGCCCGCCGGATTGCCCGGTCCCGGGCTTTGTTCGCGCGAAGCGGGTCGGCTCCCGCAAAACGGGGGGAGGGGCCGGAGTCAGCGGACTCGACTTGGAGCCTGGAGCGTCCCCAGGAAGGCGGGCCCTGGACGGAGATGCACAACCTCCCAGGCCTGGCCCCTGCTACAAATTCACTTCCCTCGGTTCTGGTCCCCACCTCCCATCCGGCCCTCCCCACGTTGCCCTGTAATTCAACCCTGCCTTAACTCGCCCCCACCTTTGACTCATTCGTGTTTGTTCCTTCGTTTATTCGTAAATTCTGCAACAAGCATTTGTTAGAGGCCGACCGTGTCAAGTCCCGTGGTAGTGACAGACTACAGCTGTGAACAGGAGACCATCCTTGTCTTCCAGGGAGACGCACAGGTGAAGCAGCAGCCAGCGACAGTTCCGTGTAGGAAGAGCAGTGGGAGGGGGCGAGGACCCGGTCCCTGGACCAGGGAGAGAGGAGAGTGAGGGGTGTTCCAGCCAGAGGAAAGGGCTTGTAGGAAGCTTGAGAGCCAGGCCACAGGTTTTGCAGTGGAGCCAGAATCACGGCACAGGCCACCGAGTACCAGAAATGAGGGTGGGAAGGACTACTGACGGGTTCTAAACAGGTGACACCATCAGATTTGTATTTTAAAAGGATCATAGGCTGGCTTGTGGGGAAGAGATTGGAGGTGAGCTGGACTGAGACAAGTGAGCGGGGTGTCGAAGCTGACAGGCAGGGGGCGTGAGGGTGGCTAGATTAGAGGAGGGGCGGAGGGTTTGGGGGCTACTGAGGAGGTGGAAGCCATAGATATGATGGGTAATTGGATGTGGGGAGTTGGGGCCAGAGGGAGGGACTGGGAGAGAGAAGGATGGTACTCAGGTTATTAGTTCCTGCAGCCGGATGGATATTGGTGCTGTTCAGTGTGGTTAGAAATAAAAGTATCACTAGCAGACTTGTGGAAAATAATGTTGAGCCCAGCCTTGGACATGCTGAGATTGTAAACTCTGAGGGGCATTCAAGTCTAGTGGGTAGCTGGATATTAAGATTTGGATTCCAGAAGAGATCAGGGAATTGTTAACATATATTTTATATATGTTAGTTAAAGCTACAGGAGGAAGTGAAGATAACCCAAGGAGAGGGTATAAAATGAGTTCCAACAGGGTGCAGGTCAGAATCCTGAGGACACAACATTAGGGGTGACCAGAGAGCAGGGGGAGAGTGTTTCAATGTACCTGAGAAGAAGTGAACCAAAAGGCAGGAAGAAAACAAAATGTGATTTCAAGAAGGAAATAGCAGCCTTTGCGATGGCTCACACCTGTAATCTTAACACTCTGGGAGGCCGAGGCAGGAGGATTGCTTGAGGTCAGGAGTTTGAGACCAG
>VBSM01002223.1:2959207-2986698 GCA_008086735.1 Cheirogaleus medius
AAAAAAAAAAAAAATTGTGATTCATGGGAGGAGGTCAAAATATCAACATTAATAGGAATTTGGAAGAAACTGATTTCAACCTTCGAGGAAGACTTTGAAGGGTTCAAGCAAGACTTCAGTGGAGGAAGTAACTGCAGATGTGGTGGAAACAGCAAGAGAACTGGAATTAGAAGTGGAGCCTGAAGATGTGACTGAATTGCTGTAATCCCTTGATAAAACCTGAAGAGATGAGGAGTTGCTTCTTAAGGATGAGCAAAGAAAGTGGTTTCCTGAGATGGAATCTACTCCTGGTGAAGATGCTGTGAACACTGTTGAAATAATAACAAAAGATTTGGAATGTCCCATCAACTTAGTTGTTAAAGCAGTGGCAAGGTTTGAGGATTGACACCAGTTTTGGAAGAAGTTCTACTGTGGGTAAAATGCTGTTAATGAGTATTGTTTGCTACAGAGAAATCTTTTGTGAAAGGAAGAAAGGAAGAGTCAGTTGATGTGGCCAACATCATTGTTGTCTTATTTTAAGGAAGAACCACAGCCACCCCAACCTTCAGCAACCACCACCCTGATCACTCAGCAGCTGTTAACATAGAGGCCAAGACCCTCTACCAGGAAAAAGATTGTGACTCACTGAAGGCTCAGATGATTGTTAGCGTTTTTTAGCAATATTCGTAAATTAAGGAATGTTCATTGTTTTTTAGAGATAATGCAATGCAAAAGACTACAGTGTATTGTAAAGATAACTTTTATGTGTACTGGAAAACCAAGAAGTTTGTGTGACTCACTTAGTTTGATACTTGCTTTATTGTGGTGGTCTGGAACCGAACCTGCAATATCTCCAAAGTATCCCTGTAATTTATAGCTGCTGCTGCTGCTAGTGGGAAGACAGTCCTAAGCCTCATGGTCACGATACATGGTGTCTAATGTTTACAGGTCTGTATAGGATGTAACAGGAGTTAAGAGGAGGGGCCTGCACACTCTGTTAAACACTGTGGAAGAAGAGCAGCTTTTGAGCGATTGCTGGGAGAGGAATGCAAGGATGAACTCTTTGGAATGGAGAACATCTTGCATCTGGTGGACTGTCACTTCAGGCATAAACACAGAGACACCCTCCTCCCAACTCCTAAGGAATGGGAGAGGTAGATATTTAGGTTTAGATAGATATTTAGTAGTAGATATTTCAGGTGTTTCAAGACCTTTAGGTGTTCTGAATGTATTTCACTCTTTGTGACAGTGAAGCTGCCCATTGCAACACCTATTCAGGTGTCAGATTTCTGCAGCCAGAGCCAAGAGTCAATGTTCCCCCAGGTATGGCTACCCCAGCACTGGCACATCATCCAAGCTCAGGTCAGGAGTCAGGGAAGCAAGAGCTGGTGGTAGCTGGGGACAGTGACTTCCAAAGTTGTGGCCTACCCCATCAGGGCACCTGGTGCCTTCTCATGGCTCTGCCTCCACCTCTGCTCCTAGGACCCCAACCAGCTGATTCGTGCCAGTGCCCTCCGCGTCCTCTCTAGCATCCGTGTGCCCATCATAGTGCCCATCATGATGCTAGCCATCAAGGAAGCCGCCTCGGACATGTCACCCTATGTGCGGAAAACAGCTGCCCATGCCATCCCTAAACTCTACAGGTATGCCCCAAGCCCTCGGGGCGCTGGTTCCTAAGCCCCCAGCGCGCCCCTGGCCTCTCTCAAGCCTTGCAGGCTGCTCCTCAGAGGGTTTAAGACAGCTTGGGGAACTAACAGATGGAGGACAGCGGAGGTGGGGCACACCTCTTTATGAGTAAGGTTGGGGCGCAGGAGATGAGCATGGCTTGGGCAGATGCTGGTAAGGCTGGCAGGGTCAACTTCCCCTCCCCACTTCCCCCTCAGTTTGGACTCTGACCAGAAGGACCAGCTGATAGAAGTCATTGAGAAGCTTCTGGCAGACAAGACCACGGTGCGTGTATATGGGCATACCGGATGGGTGGTGACGGAAGTGGCCCTTCTGTCCTTCATGGTCACCCTCTCTTGGCTTTGTCCGTTTCCCAGCTGGTGGCGGGCAGTGTGGTGATGGCCTTCGAGGAGGTTTGCCCAGAGCGCATCGACCTGATACACAAAAACTACCGGAAACTGTGCAACCTGCTCATCGACGTGGAGGAGTGGGGCCAGGTGGTCATCATCAGCATGCTCACGCGCTACGCCCGCACGCAGTTCCTGAGCCCCACCCAGAACGTAAGTGGGCCCCGTCCCGGGGAGGTGCGGCGCCCGGGGCGGCGCCCACGCGCGTCTGTGTCCTGCAGGAATCCCTGCTGGAGGAGAACCCGGAGAAAGCCTTCTACGGCTCGGAGGAGGACGAGGCCAAGGGTGCGGGGTCGGAGGAGGCGGCGGCCTCGACCCTGCCCGCCCGGAAGCCCTACGTCATGGACCCCGACCACCGGCTGCTCCTGCGCAACACCAAGCCGCTGCTGCAGAGCCGCAGCGCCGCCGTGGTCATGGCGGTGGCGCAGCTCTACTTCCACCTGGCGCCCAAGGCGGAGGTGGGCGTCATCGCCAAGGCGCTCGTGCGCCTGCTGCGCAGCCACAGGTGGGCGCCGCCCCCGGCTGCCCTGGCCCCGCCTCTTCCCCGCCCCGGCACCGCCCTTCTTCCAGCCCCGGCCCCGCCCCGGGAGCCCTGGCCCCGCCTCTGCCTCGTGCCCGGCCCCGCCCCGGGGCTACCTTGGCCCCGCCTCTTCCCCGGCCCCGCCCCCGGCTGCCCTGGCCCCGCCTCTTCCCCGCCCCGGCACCGCCCTTCCTCCAGCCCCGGCCCCGCCCCGGGAGCCCTGGCCCCGCCTCTGCCTCGCGCCCGGCCCCGCCCCGGGGCTACCTTGGCCCCGCCCCTCCGACCCCCCCCTCACCATAAGCCTACCGCCTCCCTCGGGTCCTCTCCTCTCAACCGTTTGGGCCACCCCTCTTCCCCTCACCTGTTGCCCCTGCCTCAACCGAGGGGTCCAGGGACTCCTGACCGGTCTCTCCGCAGTGAGGTGCAGTATGTCGTGCTGCAGAACGTGGCCACCATGTCCATCAAGCGCCGGGTGAGCATGCGACCACGTCCGCCCTCGCTGTCCGGGCGGCTCTAGCGGGCTCTGGGGCGCTGTTGGGGCGGTTCCGGGCGGAGGAAAGGCAAGATGGGCAAACCCCTGGCTGTGCAGAGCATGGGAAGGGGAGACCCCGAATACAGGCGGGGAGCAGGGCCTGGATCCTGAAGGGCCGCTGAGGGGGTGCCCAGTGAATAAAGAGCCCGTCAGATCTGCGATGGGGAGGGAGGACTTGAGTGGAGGACAGAGGTGAGGAGGGGACGGATCCTGGGCCCGGGGCCAGCAGAGGAGGGTGGCTGTGGAGGAGAGGCAGGCCTGGGGCTGCGGTGGAGCTGCCTGGCGCTGCCTCTCTCGTGCAGGGTATGTTTGAGCCCTACCTGAAGAGCTTCTACATCAGGTCCACCGACCCCACCCAGATCAAGATCCTGAAGGTGAGTGATGGACGGAAGTAACGCAGCGCTCCCACCTCCCTACCACCACACCCACTCAAACAACTCCCAGAGCCCTCTTGGTGCCTGTTTCTGAGCCCATGGCTGCCCCAGCTGGAGCTGTGTGTCCAGGGAGCGGGGCCAATGAGAGTGGGGGGCAGGTGACTGCCCTTTGCCTGGTACCTGGTATACACCTGCCTCTCTGCACATGTGAAGCAACTTGACTTTCATAATAACTCCAGGAAGTGTACATTATCTCCATTGTCTGAAAACGCAGACTCAGGAAAGCGAGGTGACTACCCCAAGGTCACACAACTCTGCTGACTCCAAGGTTCATGCTTTTGCCACTGCAGCTTTCTTTTTCCCACCCACGGCGTTACGGCTCCCTCACACCTGCCCCTTCTGGCTTTCGTGCAAACACCCGCAGACAGGAAGAGTGGCGGGAGCCCATGCTTCCACTCCACTCCTGCGCTGCTCCCTCTCTTTGCTGAGTGATTCCCTCAGCAACAGTTAATCCTCCCAACCCTTCTGAACATCCACTGTGTATCAGCCGTGTTGCTGCACCTCAATCTGCAGTCCCTAATCTTTTTGGCACCAGGGACTGGTTTCACGGAAGACAATTTTTCCACAGACCGGGGATGGCGTGTGGGGGTGCGGAGCTCAGTTGATGACGTATGGCCCGTTTCCTAACAGGCCACGGACCGGTACCAGGCCATGGCCTGGGGGTTGGGGACTGCAGATCTAGAGGTACAAGATGGAGCAAACTAATCAGGGACCTGTTCTTGTGGAGCTTACAGTCTGGTTAGGGGGAGCAGGAGACATTAAGCAGCTCATCACAAGATAAATGTGAAAATCTGTTTATACAATATGGTAAGAAGCCAGACTGGTGGCTCGTGCCTTTAATCCCAGCTACCTGGGAGACGGAGGTGAGGGAAGTGCTTGAGAACAGCCTGGGCAAAGCAAAGAGACCCTGTCTCTAACAAAATTTTTTTAAAAACCCAGAAAAACAAAATATGGTAAGAAAGAGTGCAGAGCACTGTAAGGGCATGAAGTAGGAGACCTCATCTAGTCTGGTGTCAGGGAAGTGTGCCTTGACGATATGAGGCTTGAGCTGAGGCCTGAGAACGGAGCACGAATTATGCAGGGATGGAGAAGAGAACACTCCACATGCAGGACACAGGAAGCGGTGTGGGACTGGGCCTAATTGGCTTGAGGGTAAGTGGTAGGAGAGCAGCGGTAGACCATGGGCAGAGCATTCAGGAACTTACTGTGGTAAAGGTGTCGATCTCTAGCCTAAAATCAATGGGAAGCTTTAAGTTTTCAATGAGGCCGACATGATCAGACTCTAAGCACACTCTGTAGGGGATCCATTTAAGAGGCAAACCGGTCCTCTTGAATTTCAGACAAGTTTCATGACCCATCAGTTCTGTCGTTAGTCTAAAGATGCTGCAGGGCTGTCCTGAGGATTGTCTTCTGGTCAATGAAGTGTACTCAGAATGAAAGCGTAGAAAGCCCACTGACCACCCTGCCTGTTTTCTGCCTCTCCACCCGTCCCTGCAGCTGGAGGTGCTGACCAACCTGGCCAATGAGACCAACATTCCTACTGTCCTACGGGAATTCCAGGTACAAGCTGGGGGTGGGGGCTGCTCTCAGCTGGATGGGCCCAGGAGAGGGTCCCTTTAGGTCCCTGTACACAGTGAGAATTGTCCTGGTGGGTCAAACCTCCTCGTAAGAGCCCAAAGCTAGAGAAACTGTTAGTTCTTAGTTTCCTTTCCAATGCCTTCTGCTGGCTTTGGGCTGAGGAGTCATTGGGTGTGGCGTGAAGTGTCATTCCCTCTTCCAAGATTTAGTCTCTGGCATGATGAGTCATAAAATGAGGGCTCACAGCCTTCCTAAAGATCACCCTCAAGCCTGCAGAGTCACCGAAGGGTCACTTCCTGCTAAGGGTGACTCTGTCATGGTGTCTCACAGACCTACATTCGAAGCATGGACAAGGACTTTGTGGCAGCCACGATCCAGGCCATTGGACGCTGTGCAACTAACATCGGCCGAGTCCGTGACACCTGCCTCAACGGCCTGGTGCAGCTGCTGTCCAACCGCGATGGTCAGTGTGTGGCTGTCCGAGTGTCTGACCTTGGTGATCAGGGGTGCCTGTGTGTCTGACCCCGCTGGCCAGTGGGTGTCCACCTGTCTGTCTAGGCACAATGTGTGTCCGTTGGTCTGTCTGCCTTGATTGGTGTCCAGGTGTTCCTACACCTCTGAGGGCTGCTACAGAAGTGCAGGGGGTTGAGGAGGAGATCCCAGGGCCTGGGGACATTGCAGATGTGTCCACCACCTGGGTTTGGCCATCTGACTGTCCTGGGGTCCACACACTCATTTTCATTCCACAGAGCTTGTGGTCGCAGAGTCAGTGGTCGTCATTAAGAAGTTGCTGCAGATGCAGCCGGCACAACATGGAGAGATCATCAAACACCTGGCAAAGCTTACGGACAACATCCAGGTGAGGGAGTAGCCACATGTTTCTCTTCTCACCCTATTGTCCTCCCAGTGATTTTAAGACCCTATAATTAAATACTCTAGCCTTATCAAAATCGACTTCCAAACCTTCCACATCAGTTCTGAAATGTCTTCAGATAGGAGGAGGAGAGATACTGGACCATGTGACTCTCACCTTGTTGCCCAAGATTTGCCTTCCCTTTGGGGACCCCTTGCTGAGCTCCGTAGCCTTTACCGCCACTCTTGTTTTCTCTCTGAAGCCAAGGATGGCTGACTGACAAATCCTGTGTTTTTCAGTTGCACTGCCCAGTCGAAACATCCAAAGAAGGCGTTCCTAAAGATTCAGGAAAAGTAACATGGCAATAAAGTAGGGAGGGTACAATGAATCCAGAAAATCAGTCTTTTAAACCATGACTGACTTTGGGGCTTGAAGGCTTTGCCCATGCTAATGAGCCCTAGGGAAGAGGAGAGATGCTGTCCAGGAAAGGCCCACTGCCCCACCCCCCATTTCCAGAGAACCCATAATACCACAGGCCAGCAGAGATGGGAGGAGTGCCATTTCCCTGGCAGTCCATGTCCCCACATTTACCCCAGTCCTAACTCCTCTCCCACACTGCAGGTGCCCATGGCCCGAGCCAGCATCCTGTGGCTCATTGGGGAGTACTGTGAGCATGTCCCCAGGATTGCGCCTGATGTCCTGAGAAAAATGGCCAAGTCATTCACAGCGGAAGAGGATATTGTCAAGCTGCAGATCATCAACCTAGCAGCCAAGCTCTACCTGACCAACTCCAAACAGGTAAAGATTGGCCAGGCATGGTAGCTCATGCCTGTAATCCCAGCACTTTGGGAGGCCAAGGCAGGAGGATCACTTGAGGCCAGGAGCTCAAGACCAGTATAAGCAACATAGCAAGACCCTGTCCCTACAAAAAAATAAAACTAAAATAGAAAAAATAGCTGGACGTACTGGCGTGTGCCTGTTGTCCTAGCTGTTTGGGAGGCTGAGGCAGGAGGATCACTGGAGCCCAGGAGTTTGAGGTTGCAGTGAGCTATGATGATGCCACTGCACTCCAGCCCGGGCAACAGAACAAGACCCTGTCTCAAAAACAAACAAAAAAACAGGTAAAGATTGAGAGATGCCCTCCCCCAAAATACTCTGGTCCCCAGAAACTGCCTAGGCAGCATTCTTTTGGCCCTCTCTAGGCAGGCCCTACCACCAACTCCTCTTGCATAAAAAGGAAATCAGGGTGGGTGTCTGGTCTGTCCCGGTAACCAATGCTACCCAGTGTCCACAGCTATTCTGGGGACTCAAGGGCCTGGTTAGGCTGGTGGTCACTGTTGAAATGGCTCTCCTGTGAGGCTGTGACCTCCAGTCTGCTAGTAGCAGTGTCCCTAGCTGCCACCCTTGGAACACTAGAGCTGCCAAGAGGCACATCTGGCTGGGGCTAAGGGAGGGCCTGCCACTGCCGGGAGAACACGTGTCCCAGGACACGAGGTCTGCACCACCTCTGAAAGCTTGACGATGCTTGGCCAGTCTGTGCCAGCGACAAGGGGACAAGTCTCTGCCCGGGCGTGGGGGGTACTGATGGCCATTGTCATTCTGAAGGTGAAAGGTTAGCAGAGGTGCCGTAGCCAAGGATGAGGCACATCTAAGCAGGAATATGAGGGTGTTAAGAACCGCTTGGGTGTCTGCCTCCCCTGAGGTGGTTCCAAGAGATTCTCCTAAGAATAAAGTACAGTGTACAGAGCTTTTCAAGGTGTTGGGGACATTAACACCATGACAGTTTCCACACTCATTGTCCACTAAGTTAAGCAGAACAGGGATTGTCAAACTACTGCCACATCTAGCCTGCTGCCAGTTTTTATAAATACAGTTTAAAGTTTTATCGGAACACGGCCACATTCATTCATTTATATGTCATCTGTGGTTGCTTTTGTGCTACGACAGCAGAGATGACTAACTGCAACAGACGGTATGGCCCGCAAAGCCTAAAATAGTTATTCTCCAGCCCTTTATAGAAAGAGTTTACCAACCCTTGAAGCAAAACGTCTGGATGAGTGGCTGGGCTCTGCAGCAGCCTGTTCCCTGGAGAGGGTAACATCCTTGCCAACCCTAAAGGTGGCCTCTTTGCCGTCCCCTGGGAGTCTCTGGATGGTGGCACTTGTGCTTCCTCAGGAAGGAGCCGGTGGGAGGAATGTTTGAAAGGTGAAGCACCATGGGTGGGGAGCCACCCAGGTAGGCTCCTGGCATGCCCAGGACCGAGCCAGGGTTCTGAGCCCCATGATGGCAAGGTTGGCAAATTTTTTTCTATTTTCACATTTTTTATTTTATTTTTTTTGAGACAGAGTCTCACTGTGTCGCCCGGGCTAGAGTGCCGTGGCATCAGCCTAGCTCACAGCAACCTCAACTCCTGGGCTCAAGCGATCCTTCTGCGTCAGCCTCCCGAGTAGCTGGGACTACAGGCATGCGCCACCATGCCCGGCTCATTTTTTCTATATATTTTTAGTTGGCCAATTAATTTCTTTCTATTTAGTAGAGACAGGGTCTCACTCTTGCTCAGGCTGGTTTCGAACTCCTGACCTTGAGCAATCCGCCCGCCTCGGCCTCCCAGAGAGCTAGGATTACAGGCATGAGCCACCGTGCCAGGCCTATTTTCACATTTTTTAACCCATTGTGTTAGTTTTGTACTGCTGTGTAATAAATTACCGTAAACTTAGTGGATTCGAACAGCACTTGTTTGTTTTCTCACAGTTTCTGTAGGTCAGAAGTCCAGGTGTGGATTAGTTGGGTCTTATGCGAAGCTGCGACTGAGGTGTCGGCCATGGCTGGGTTTTCATCTGGAGGCTCTGCCGGGGAAGGGTTCACTGCCAGCTCACACGATGCAGGACCTAGTTGCTTTCAGTTCTAGGACTGAGGCCTTGGCTTCTTACTGGCTGTCAGCTGGGGACTGCCCTCAGCTTCTAGAGGCCACCTTTAGCTCCTTGTCATGTGGGCCTCCCGACATGGCCACGTATTTCTTCAAAGCCACAAGGGAGAGAGCCTTGAGAGCCAGTCTGCTAGCAAGATGGAGTCTTGCATAGTGAAACATAATCTTATGAAACATTAAGATTGTGTTTCACCCATTACCTTTGCCATATCCTGTTGGTTAGAAGCAAGTGTCAGTCATGCCTCTAGCCAAGGGGAGGGGATTGCTCAAAGGTATAAATACCAGGAAGCAGGGACTGGCAGGGAAGACCTTAGGGTCTGCCTGCCACATCCATCTAGAGCTTATTTGTGTGTAGTGTGTGAGCTGAGGATTATTTTATTTTTTCTGAATAGCCAGTTTTCTAAGCATGATTTAACAGGTGGTTGCAAGGTAGCAGGTGTGTTGGCATAGGTTATGGAAAGGGAGGAGTCAGTGTTCCCCACTGTGAGAATTCCTCCCTGGCAGCTAGAGCCCATTGGGAGCCTTGTTCTGTTCTTGGTGCACTGAAGTGTGTCTCATAGGCCCTCGAGAGCAGCCTATCATTCCCGCATGTCCTGGCTAGGTGGGCCGGGGTCCTGTCCCTGGGGAATGGGTCCTTGGGATGGAGAAGGGTGATGAAGTGTTATAGGCAAATCCTGCAGTGTTGGGGTGGTGAGCCAGTGCTGCCTCTTGTTGGCTGTTGACACGCAGTCAAGGCTGTGGACAGATGGGTCCAGATCCTGAACAGTTCTTTCTAGAACCAGGCAAGGACTTTAGGGGGAGGAGGGAATCTGTGATCAGGCAGCTGGGAAATCTGTGAAGGACACTGTCCACGCCAAAGTGGGGATCAGCAACACCTTGGTAACAGACCACGTTGCTAAGGGCATCCCCCAGGCTTGCTGGTCAGATGGTGTCTGGCCAAGGGAGGGACAGGTTGGTAATGAGGTCCACTGCGATAGTATCATCTTATTTTCATATTTTTTAACCCATTCTATTAGGGGGCCCTGGGTGGGAGTGCTTATCTGTGACTAGAACAGCATTGCAGGTGCTGCTATGCTGGAAGAGACCGAGCCGAATGTGAGGCCACCAGAGTCCTTGTGGGCCACGTTGTAGGTGGGAGGGTGGAGCCACAGTGGCTCTCTAGAGTGTTGTGGGGCAATTCTGCCACAGCAGCTGCTCTGACTCCGGGTCAGCATCGGGGGGGGGGTCTGCCCCTCCTAGACATCTGCCTGATGTCCCTGCCGGAAGGGCTGGGTCAGCCCCGTCAAGGCTGGGCATGACAGTATGTCACCGTAAACCTCAGGAAGACCAGAGTCAGTTCTGGGGTCCCTCCTGTTGATTCTGCTGCCCCTGGGCACTCTGGCTGTTGACTACTTGGTGGTTGTGATCCTGGTCACAAGAGATGGGGACAGGGAGGCCTGGGGCAGGGCAGCCTCCTTATGTCAGCAGGAAGGCAGCGAGGGAAGCAGACGGGGGCGGCTGCAGTGGGTGCAGGCTGGGTACAGCGCCGATGGGCTCCTTCACCGGGAGAAGTCACTCCATGACTCTGCTTCTCCTCCGTAAGGTGGGGGCAGTGACACCGGCCTCTCTGAAGGGTTGGTGGGGTTAAATGAGATGGCACGGAGCACCTAGCTGGATGCTTAGTGCCAGAGGCCACTCGGTAAATGAGGCCACTTGGTAAATGTGATGGTGGGGAACCTGTGGCCTCAGGGCCACATGTGGCCCTCTAGACCCCCACGTGTGGCCCCTCGACCGAATCCCAAGTCCATGGAACAAATCCCTTTTGTTCTGTGCAATTTGGATTCAGTCAAAAAGCCACACTCAAGGATCCAGAAGGCGACACGTGGCCCCCAGGCCGCAGATTCCCCACCCCTGGAGGATGAAGGGAGAAAATGGAGATTTTAGGTCCTTGGATATAGCTGCCTCAAGTGCAGACTGTGAACCCCGTGTGACTTAGGCAAACCCGCGGACAGCTGCAGTTTGCTCTGATCCCATTAGAAGCTTCTTGGGAAAGACTGGGGGCTTGGAGACCCCTGGGCTGCTCAGAAACTGCTCTGTGGGTTGCTAGGGCATGAGGGCAGCCCCTGCCAAAGGGACCCCTGTTTATCCCCCCTCTGTTCGTGTTGTCTAGTTTCCCCCCAGCTGGTGGAGCCTGGAATCCGTGAGGTCTGGCTGAATGTTCCAGACCTCCGCTCACCCTGCCACCCCAGAGTAAAGAGGTTGGCCGGGCCTGGGGTGGTGGGACCACAAACTTGAGGAAGCTTGGGGTCTAGAGCCAAGAGGAAGGAGGATCCAAAGGGGCAGCTGTCAAAGCTGGGGTCAGGGGTCAGGGCCAGAGAGACAGGAGGAAATGGGAGCCCAGAGCCGTGGCAGGGCGGGCAGGGAATGCTGGGGGAGGCAGCCAGTCGGGAGGGCTGGAGGAGGAGCTCTGGTCGGAGGTGTCAGCTTGAAGATTGTCTGGTTCAGAGCCTCCTGGGCCCCACCCGCTCTGTCAGTTGCTGACCAACCTCTTCTCGTTCCCCCAGACCAAGCTGCTGACCCAATATGTGCTGAGTCTGGCCAAGTACGACCAGAACTACGATATCCGGGACCGAGCGCGTTTCACCCGGCAGCTCATTGTCCCTTCGGAGCAGGGCGGGGCCCTCAGCCGCCATGCCAAGAAGCTCTTCTTGGCACCCAAACCAGCCCCAGTCTTGGAGTCCTCCTTCAAAGGTGGGAGCTGAAACCAAGGGTCACCTCCCGTGGGGAAGGCTGGGCATTGGCCAGGGCCCCAGCCCCAGCTTCCCTCAGGCCGAGCCTCAGCCAGGCACCTGGCTCTGTGGGCAGGACCCCTGGGGACGCCAGTCCTGCTGCTGGCTCAGCCCTCTTGCCCTGGCGGGACAACCTTTTCTTCCAGCATATGGGCCCACAGTTGCAGTCTCGGTGAAAGCCATTAGGGGACGTATCTGTCCCCTCCCCTACCCAGGTAGGGAGTCCCGGCCAGAGTCACCACCCAGCCCCTCCCAGGAAGCAACTCCCAGGGCATTTCCTCACTGCTGCTACTGGCCTGACCTCTAAACCTGTCACCAGACCGGGACCACTTCCAGCTGGGATCGCTGTCCCACCTGCTCAATGCCAAGGCCACAGGCTACCAGGAGCTCCCGGACTGGCCAGAGGAAGCCCCAGACCCATCTGTGCGCAATGTGGAGGTCAGCAGCGGGGGGAGGGTGGAACTGTGTGTGTGCTGCAGCAGGGGACAGACGGCAAGGGGCCCTGGCAGTGCTGGCCCAGCCCTCTGACACGCTCCCTACACACAGGAAGAAGATCTCTCCCTTATTGAAACCCACGTGGGCCTGTTGGGCGAATACACTGAGGTCTCGCCTCTGTGTGCCGTGCTCTCTCCCCTCCCCGTGTGCTGTGTGCCTGGGCCTCCCCTCCGCTGTCCCCTCCTTGGTTTGGCAGTGCCCTCTGTGAGCAGTGTCCCCTCCACTCCATGGGCAGGGCCCCTTTCCCCCTCCCCAATTATTCCCTTCTGGGGACAGGACCAGATAGGGCCCCCAGAAGAGGTGGGGCGAAGGGGAAGAAAGGCCTGTGCTTTCCTTCCCCACCTGCAACCATGACGACACGGCGCCACCCTGTCCCCAGGTACCTGAGTGGACCAAGTGCTCAAATCGAGAGAAGAGGAAGGAGAAGGAAAAACCCTTCTACTCAGACTCTGAGGGGGAGTCAGGTCCCACGGAGTCTGCAGACAGCGGTGAGGAGATGGGCGGGGTGTGGCCCTCTGCTCTGCCCGCTTGTGCTCCTGTGTGACCGTCTCGGGGGTGCGTGTGTGCACGGTTGTGTGTCTGAGGGGTGTGTGTGTGCACGGTTGTGTGTCTCAGGGGTGCGTGTGTGCACGGTTGTGTGTCTGAGGGGTGTGTGTGTGCACGGTTGTGTGTCTGAGGGGTGTGCAGCTGCTGTCAGGTGCTGTACCTGTTTGTGCACCTGAGGGATAGTGCGTGCCAGGTGTGTGCGTGCTTGTGCAGGTCTCTGTCCATGGAGCCATCCGCGTCCCAGTCAGTTCCAGTTAGCGTCTGGGGCCAGGAGAGGTCAGAGGGCTTTGAGGCTTCAGTGTTGAGCCTGCAGCTGGGACCCCAGGGCGCCTGCTCGGAATCCAGGGAGGCCTGCATGTGGGGGCCGGCCTGCACGTGAGGGGGGGTCCTGACGCGGTCCCTCCGCAGACCCCGAGTCCGAGAGTGAGTCGGACAGTAAGAGCAGCAGCGACAGCGGCTCTGGGGAGTCCAGCAGTGAGTCTGATAACGAAGATGAGGATGAGGATGAGGAGAAAGGGAGAGGCAGCGAGAGGTAAGAGGGGAGCCAGCCAGATGGCCGGTGGGGCACCAGGTCTCCCGTGGAAGAGCCGGGCCAGCCTTCACCAGTCTCCTCAGAGCCCCTAAGCTCCTCCGGAGCGGGTGGGGCCCCACGCGCTCTGGCCAGCTCACATGACAGTTGCTCCGGGGGCCACAGGTAGCTCTGAAGCCTCGTGGGGGAGGCATGGAGAAGCAGTCGGGGGCCTGGAGTCTGAGGGGCGCGAGCTGGTTTAAAGCGCTCACTGGGCCCAGCCATAGGAGCCCAGGTGGCCCACCTGCACCCCACTGTTCAGGACTCCCCTGCTTCTGTGAGGCAAGGAGGGGGTGTGCAGGCCAGGCCTAAGCCCTATTTGCCCACTTTCCTCCAGTGAACAGAGTGAGGAGGAAGGTGAAAAGAGGAAAACGAAGAAGAGGAAGAAGGTGCCAGAGGGACAAGGAGAAGGCTCGTCCTCAGATGAGGGCAGCGATTCCAGCAGTGGCTCTTCGGAGTCCGAGATGACTTCGGAGTCTGAGGAAGAGCAGGTGGAGCCTGCCGCCCGCAGGAGGAAAACAGTGAGAGCCTGGGGGCAGAGAGGGCTGTGCTCACGGGCCAGGGCCCTCCCTGCCAGCTCCCTACCGTCCAGAACAGTCCCCATGGTGTCTCTACCCAGCCCAGAACAGGCCAGGGTGCTTGCCTTCCTCGCACCCACGTCCCATCTTTCTCTCGCAGCCTCCCAGCAGCAAAGGTGCCCTTGCAGCCAAGGAGATCTCCCTGCTTGATCTAGAGGACTGTGAGTTGGGGTGGCAGAAGTCTCCAGGGGAAGGAGGCCTGGGGGTGTGACTTAGAAAGATCCACCGGGCTCTGGATCAGGTTCTTTTAGGTCTGGAGGGCGTGGGGCGGGGTACAGAGAGCAGACAGAACACACCTCCAGGCCTCAGAGGGCAGCAGGCCACCTCCCTAGGTCTGGGCTGGGGTCTAGCGGGTATTTCTCCGAGAGCCGCGTGCCTCGCTGTCCGTGGTGCTGAACTGTTTGCTCCTTGAGCCCAGGGCTCCGTGCTCAACCCGAGCCAACTGCACTTTGCCTCTCCCTCATCCCAGTCTTCCTTTCTACTCCCACAGTCACCCCTCCCAGTGTCCAGCCCGTGTCTCCCCCCGCGGTTGTGTCCAGCAGTCTGGCTGCTGACCTGGAGGGCCTGACGCTCACAGACTCCTCTCTGGTGCCCTCGGTGAGGAGGATGGGGAGGGACACACCTCCGTGCTGCAGCCTGTGGTGTGCATTTGTGCGTGAGGGTGTGATGGAGAGGAGAGCTTTGCGTCCCCATTGCTGGATGGCCGTAGGTGGGGACAAGGCTGGGGGCAGGCTCTCTCTTTCTTACTCATTTCTGTCCCCCCCAACTCTAGCTGCTGAGTCCAGTGTCGAGCGCTGGGCGGCAGGAGCTGCTGCACCGCGTAGCGGGCGAGGGGCTGGCTGTGGACTATGCCTTCAGCCGCCAGCCTTTCTCCGGGGACCCCCACATGGTGTCTGTGCACATCTACTTCTCCAACAACTCTGATAACCCCATCAAGGGCCTGCACGTGGGCACCCCCAAACTGCCTGCTGGCATCAGCATCCAGGAATTTCCTGAAATCGGTGCGGAAGGGCCTTGGATGGGAGTGGAGGAGGAGGTCCCCGGGGAGATACCCTCCTGTGCCAGGCCAGGGGCGGGCTATGGGGACATAGAGATGGCATCTCGCATCCATGCCTGGTGGATAAGATAGACTAGGAGGCAGGAGGGCAGGAGGTGTTTGTGGCGGAAGACTTGGCCTTGGTTGTTTAAGCAGGGGCACTTTTGCTGCTGGGAGGCTGTTTCAGGACTGACTTAAATGGGAGGTGAGGGTGGGTGGGGGCAAGGGGGCTTAGATTTCAGGAGGAAACCAGGAACGGTTTCCAGCGGCCCAGAAAGCCAGGATTCCACAGAGGGCTGGGCAGCTCTGACAGTGGAGGGGACAGTGGGGCCAGGCTGGGTTCCAGACCTGTCAGGTGATGGTTCCCCTCCTTCCTGTTCCCCTGCCTCATGCCGCTTCAGAGTCCCTGGCACCTGGAGAATCTGCCACTGCTGTAATGGGCATTAATTTCTGTGACTCAACCCAGGCAGCCAACTTCCAGCTGTGGTATGTGTCGAACTCGTGGCGTGGGTGGGAGGGTGGGCTGCACAGAGGCAGGGTCGAATGAGCCAGAGCTGCAGGTGGCGTTAGTGGGGATATGGCAGGATCGGGTGGGTCTGGAAGCCATCCAGGCCCTCAGGTCCGAGCTCACTCTCCTGCTGCCTCTCAACAAGGTAGGAGGTGACAGGAGAGGGGCTGGCCTTACTTCCTCTCCCTCTGTCTCTTCTCACCCCTCCCAGCACCCAGAACCGACAGTTCTACGTCTCCATTCAGCCACCGGTGGGGGAGCTGATGGCGCCTGTGTTCATGAGTGAGAACGAGTTCAAGAAGGAGCAGGGTGAGCGCCCCTGGGCGTGGGCAGCGGGGACTCGGGGAGAGGGAGGTATATAAGCTGACTCCATACAGGTGCTCAAAAGTGATTTTAAAAAAACCCTGATTTTAGAATTTCTGGCTTAGATGGTAGGGAGAATGGTGGTGCCCTTCATCTAGCCCAGGGGTTGGTGAACTTTTTCTGTAATGGGCCAAAAAGTAAATGTTTTAGGCTTTGAGGGTCATGTGGTATCTGTTGCAGTTACTTCAACTCTGCTGTGTTTTAACACAAAATCAGCTATAGACAACATGTAAATGAGTTAGCGTGGCTGTGTTCCAATGACGTTTTATTTATAGACACTGAAAGTTCTTATAATTTCCATGTGTCATGAAATATTAATCTTCTTTTGATTTTTTCCCAACACTTTAAAAATATAAAAAGCATCACGGGCCATAGAGGTGGTGGGCTGGCTTTGGCCTGTAGGCTGTAGTTTGTAAAATCCCAGTTCTAGAAGAAAGACCATCCCTCCTCCCTTAGTTTTGGATAAGCTGATTTCGAAATGCATTAGAGAAATCGAGGAGGAGATATTTATAAATAGTATGCGATTGAAAATGTGGGTCTGTGCTCAGGAAACACTTTGAGGCCAGAGTCAGGAGCGTAGAGGTGGTGATGGAAGAAGGTGTGAGTATGAGGGCAATGACCCGGGAGGATGTCAGGATATTAGTAAGGCGGCCAGGGACAGAACCTCGGGGGAAAGCCGTGCTCTACACGAGAAACGGGAGGAGAGAGAAGGAGCAGAGGGAGAGGTGAGAGGAGAACCAGGAGAGGTGGCAAGGCCGAAGGTGCCTCAGGGAGGTCTGCAGGCCACGATGACCAAAGACCTTCAGAGTCAGCGTGCAGGGGGCGGCTGCCAACCTTAGGACGAGCGGGTCCTTGCTAAAGGAGGGACAGAGGCCAGTTGCAGTGGGTTGAGGGAGACCAAGGCTTGAGGAAATGGAGTCTTCCTTGGAGGACTTTGGCCATGAAGGGGGAGGGAGACAGGCCATGGACGTGATGAAGGATCTCACTTCCAGAAATGATTTTCTGGAAACAGGGAGACTTCAACATTAACAGATTGAAAGGATAAAGGCAAGAAAATGTTGTCAGTCGGGAATGAAGGGGATGGGAGACAGGAGAGGGATGTCAGTTCTCGAAAGGAGGAGAATGGGGAAGCAGCAGAGGGAGGAGAGAGGCTGAAGAGAAGGCTGCTGGTGTGCAGGGGACAGAGGGAGGAGCTCACACGGGCCCAGAGGCTGCGAGTAGAGAGGAGTGGTCAGCCTGGAGAGCGAGGGGCCCTGGGGATGCTGTGGGGGCCAGGGGGCTTCAGGAGCTCTGGCTTGGCCTGCAGATGCTGCAGACCAAGAGGCACAGTTGGGAGTCTGTCTGTGCAGGCTGCATGTGACTGCTGGACCCTGGCCAGGAGTCTGGCAGCCACCTGTGATCCCTTCGTGAGGGCTCAACCTCCAGGGCTGGGATGGAATTGAATGGGAGTTTGAGGGCCGCCCAGGAAAACCAAAAGATGTGAGGTCCAGGGTAGGGGAACCCTCTTAAGAACTGACTGGCCACCAGGTCCACTGGCACAGATATCTGGCAGGTGCAAGTGCCAACTCAGTCTTCGGTCAACGTGGATGAAGCCCTGGGGCGTGGGGGTAGAGAGGCTGACAAAGGCTTCCTGAGGGAGGGCCACGTCCAAGAGGGAAGTATCCCCTCCCAAGACTGACGAGGGAGACTCTGACCTGCCCGTAGCGTGAGGGCTGCCGGCCTGGGAGAGCGGGATGGACGTCTGTGAGCAGCCCAGCTGCCGGCCTCTGCACCCCTGACGCCTGTGCCCTCATCGTGACCTCTGCCCCCAGGAAAGCTGATGGGCATGAACGAGATCACAGAGAAGCTTGCACTTCCAGACAGCTGTCGGGGTGACCACGTCGTGGTACAGAAAGTGACTGCCACTGCCAACCTGGGCCGTGTCCCTTGTGGGACAGCCAATGAGTACAGGTACTAGGCCACCAGCAGAGAAGAGACAGGCTTTGGGGGGGGCGTGTTTTGAAGAAAGGGCCCCACACCCTTCCAAATCCAGTACCTTAGCAGCACCCCCAACTCTTCTTCTGTTCTCGCCTCAGGTTTGCAGGGAGGACGCTGACCAGCGGGAGTCTGGTCCTGCTGACCCTGGACGCCCGGCCAGCTGGAGCTGCCCAGCTGACCGTCAACAGTGAGAAAATGGTGATTGGCACCATGCTGGTGAAGGATGTGACGCAGGCTCTGACCCAGTGACTCCCGAGTGCTGTGACCTCTTTGGCCCCCACCCATGCCTCCCCCATGACATCTGGGCTATGAGTCCCTCTCACTCACCTTCTCTCTCTCTCTCATCAGCCTGCTCATGCCAGATAGCATCCAGGGGTCCTCTCTGCCTCTGGTCATTGCCAGGCCCCTCCCCCAGTCCCCTCTCGTGAGTTCCTTAGTGACCTGTGCAGAGGGAGATGGCAGCTGCTCCCTTCAGGCCTCCCAGCTTTCTGTAGCTATTTACGTAGCAAAGCCTCAATAAAATGCCTTCTCCCCAGAGGCTGGCTCACCTCGCCTTCTAAGGGGGTTGGGGGAGACTACTAACGGTGGCTGTGTTTGGCCCTGTGACCTTGTGGGGAGGCTATGATTGACTCTCAGGAGCAACTCTGGCTGGATCCCCAAGGTTACCGTCTCTAGTAGGCATCTCCAGGGAGAGACATCTGAGCAGGGATGGGGAAGCCAAATAGGAAGAACCCCTTGGTCCTTTTTGGAAGCCTCTGCAAAAGCAAGTCCTCTGCAATGGCTGGCAGATCCCCAGTCCCCTCATGGGCCCTTGGGACTCCTAATATGGGGAATTCCTGAAAAAGGTGCTCAGTTCAAAATATATTAACTACATCTGAATGTGGGGTGTGGAGGCCTCAGCCTGGCTGGTAGGATGACCCACCTGGCCGTCTTAGAGGGGGAAAAGAGAAGATGTGCAACTGCGCTTCTCAAACCACCTTGTGTCAAGTCACCTGGGCATCCAGTTAACATGTGAGTTCTGCTCAGTAGGTCTGGGTGGGGCTGGGATTCTGCATTTCTAACAAGGTACCAGCAGCTGCTGCTGCTCCGTGGACACACTTGAGCAGTGAGGAGTAGAGTCTCCACACCTGGGATGAACCTGGTGGGTGCAGCGAGGGTCAGGGCCCTCCCTGACACCTGTCCTGGTGAGAAGAGAGGCTGAGTGGTCACCGGTTCCAAAAGGTACACAAGGCATTCTCTTATCGTGTGTTCTGCCAAAAAAAAAAAAAAAAAAAAAATCTGTGATCAAATAAATTTAGGAATCCTGAATTTCAGTGAAACAGTTCATTTCCCACAGGGCTTCTCAGAGCATTGACTATGCTAACGTGCATTGTGACCACCTCTCCCTTTTGAGGGGCTAGAGCTTGCAGGTCCCCAAACTTGGTTTGGATGTTGAATGCGTTTCCCACAGAACATCTTGATTGACCGCGTTGCAAGGAGCACAGTTTGAGAGGTGGTGCCTGAGCCTCCTATCCTCCGTGACCAGGACTTTAGTTTCTTGGCCTTACGTCCCCACAGCCCTGCCACTTCTGCACCCCTGGGCAAGTCTGTTCATGGGTAAGACAGTGAAGCAGGTGTGGCCCTCCTCTCAAGGAGGGAGAACGAAGGCAGTGGCAGGGGACAGCTCTGCCCCTGGCTCTGGGGATTTGCCAGGCACCGTGGCACCAGAGAGCAGCTGGAGCTGCTGCCTCCCTGAGAGCTGATCCCCAAAGTCTCCCTGGAATCACTGTTTGTCACTGCAGGTTCCGAGATGGAACTGATCCGCTACTCAAGATCCACTCGAACAGTGGACTCATTCTCACTTTTGCCTCTGAATCAGCACTGCCCACGGCACTGAGAAAGAGGGTGGGGCCATTTCCTAAGAAATTTGAACAATGACCGTCAGATAATTCTTTACCTGCCTTTATTCTGCATCAAAGCCCCCCCGAATGGATTCTGTAGATAGGAACCAGAAGTGCACAAGGCAGGTCCCTTAACATTCCTCAAGTCGTTCACAGCCGAGGTTCCCAGAACCTCTTGGAAAGGGGACGGGGATCTCCAGCCCGGAGTGAGAGTGGGGAGAGCCAGAGACTTTGGCTGCAGCTGTGTGTTGACGTCTCTGGCACGTGTCCCAGGCTTTGGGATTAGCAATAACAGTTCTTCATAAGGAAACGGTTCTGGTGCTGGCCGCAGGGGAGAGGCAGGAAGCGGGAGAGCAAGATTGGGGGGTGGGGCGGGTGTGACTCTGCAGCTGGGCAGGAGGAGGAGCCCAGGTGAGAGGGCTGCGTTGCCGGGGTGGCAATCTCCCACCCAGGCAGGGGTTGCAAGAAAAGCTTCATCTTTCCCCGCTGCACCCCTATGAATGGAAGGATTTGTTCTGTAAAATCTGGATTCAGTCAAATGCCACAATTAAGGACCTAGAAGGCCACATGTGCCTTAAGGCAGCAGGTTCTCCACCCCTGGCGCCTGCCCCAGTTCTCAGCCCAGCCCAGCCCAGCCCATCTCTTCCAAGGCTCTAGGTCCACAGCCATACCCCCCATGGCCCTGCCACGTCAGCGTCCCTGAGTGAGTCTCCAGGGATAAGACAGGGGCCTGCCTAGCACACACAGGTGAAAGCAAGTCAGACATGTACGGGCTGAGGTGTCCCTACTTCCTCTCACAGCATAGTTTTCCCAGCCCATATGACATCCTATATGTTGTCACTGGCCCAGGTCTTTCCCACTGTGGTGACGCTATGTCTCCAGGGCCTTTGGGGCCTGGCCACAGGCTGCCTGGATCTCAGCTGGCAGGGAAATGCTGCCCTGGAACAGCATCGATGGCGCAGCCCAGGAGCTGGCCCAGGACTGCAGGGCAGACTGGGAAGCACTCTTGGAACCTGCCGGTGCACAGGGAGGGTTGTGCAAGGGTGTTGGAACTGAACAGAGGCAGAGGGACTGGCACAGAGGCAGGAAGTGCCCTAGCAAGACGGGGTGGAGCATCAATGGGGACCCAGGAGGTCTGAGCGTGGTCTGAGCCTGACCACAGGCCTCGGCAAGTCAGAGGACAATGAGCTCAGCTGGGAACTGGAATTCAGTCCAGGGTGGCTTCAAAGCAGTGCCCTGGTAAGTAGGTAAGAGAAATGGTTTCTGGTCAAGCTACCGCGCCTGTCTAGTTGCAATAGTTGGATGGGCTAGTGACCCTGGATCCATTTAGAGATGCTGAGGAAGCCACTACAAGGACCCCAGAGTTGGGGCATTAGCTGTGCCCATACTTGAACCCCCATGCATCCAGCCCCTACTGCAAACCCCTGTGCCAGTTCAGCACATTCTCCTGGGCATCTTGAGGGCCACCTCCGCGCAGTGTAGCTTCCAGATCAAGGAGATGGGTGTTGAATATATAGCTCAGTGGCTGGATTTTCCCTGTCTTGGCTGGAAAAGGAAAGGGAAAACAAGAAAATCCTGAGGGCCCGCCAGAGGGCCTGACCCTGGGTCTTCCTTCCGTCACTGCCCGATCAGTTTTGTCTCCTGCCATCAAGAGAAGGAAGGTGAGCTGGTGCCTGGGAGTGTGGAACCCAGGATAGGATATGGAGAACAAGAGTTGAAAGGAGGGTATTCTCAAGGAAAAGAAGCTGTGTGTACCTTCTTGGATCTTCCTAATGGGTCTGGTTTGACCCCATTGTCTCTGGCCCCCTCCCTCATCCCACTGACCTATTAGAAGGGACACACTGCTCATCCTGACCACCGGGAGCCCCCACTGTTGCCCATCACATATCACTCCATTGCTGCAGACGATGCCGTGGTGTCCCTGAGGCCTCGCTTCCCTACCATACCCGGAGAACAGGTTGGCAACAGCTCAGAAAGAATGCTTCCCGTCTTTCCAGGCCCTGAATACATTCTGCCCCTGTCTTTGGGACCATTTTAAAAACTTTAAGTTTTAGTATTTATATTTATGTATTTATTTGCTAAGTTCTGGGTTAATTAAAAAAATAAATTTATGAATTTATACATTTACATAATTTATAAATTTCTGAATATTTAAGTATAATGTCCCTATTAAAAATTATACAAATCACAGATGTACAACTTAAGATTTCGTAGCATGAATAACCCATGTAAACAACATCAGATCAAGAAGCAGCGTGACAGCACACCTTCCTCTCGCCTCCCTTCGGTTTAGGGCAGCATTTTATTTTGCTCAGAGATTACAGAGCCCTGAAATATTGAGCCCTGTTGAACTGTTGTTCAACACCAGACTCCAAATGGCAGTGGGATCCCACAAAGCCAGCACGGACTTGTGTCTGACCATGCCAACACACGGGCATAGGCTTCTCTCTGGGCTGCTAGAGATGTGTTACCAATAACCCCCACAGCAGGGCCGGGGGGTATGGAGATAATAGGTTGTCTTCTTATTTTTGGCTGGGGGAGAGTATAAGGGAACAGTTCTAGGGAAGAAGGAATTCTTGAGAGCTTAGGCAAGGTGACCTTGATCTAGTCCTTGATGTGCTGGGACCCAGCATCTGCACCTCCAGAGGGAAGTCAGGGAGAGGTGGGTTTGGTGCTTCTCATGGGGACCGAGGCAAGACTGAGACCCCGGACTCCGGACCCTCCTGACAAGAAGAGCTGCATTTTTTCAAGTACATCTCTAAACATCTCAATTTCCCCAGCGGAACAAAGGGGACGGCCTCTCTGGGCATCCACCAGCCAGCACTCACCTTCAGCCTCCAAGTCAGTGCCCGGTGGTCCCTGCTTCCCAGGATTTGCACCCTTGAGTCATCCCCCCCCCCATTTTTATCACGGATGTGTGTGTGTGGATAATACGATGTAAGTGATAGTATGTCATTTCTGAGATTAGGTTATAAAAGTCTTTGTACCTCCACCTCAGTTGGGCCCCCCGCCTCATATTTGTTCTGGAGAAGGCCAGCTGCCATGTCTTAAGCAGCCCAATGCAGAGGTGACAACAAACGAGGCTTTTGCAAGCACCCACGTTGAGTGAGCTGGGAAGCAGATCCTCCAGCCACAGGCAAAGTTCCAAACGGCTGCAGCCTCCTGAGAGATCCTGAGCAAGAACCGCCCAGCCAAGCCATTCACAGATCGTGACTTTCAGAGAATGTGTGAGATAATAAATTCTTATTGTTTTAAGCTGCTTAGTTTTGGGGGTAACTGAACAGCAATAAAAAACGAATATAATCCAGCCTTCGCTCCATCTCTTAGGGTGCTGGAAAAGTCCTCAGAGGGCGCCTGGGTTGCCATCTCTGGCCTTCAGAGCACTTTGCTCGCACACTCAGGGTTTGAGTGGCATGCCTGAGCCGCTTGGACTGGCTCATGAGGGCTGACTGGTAACACTTTCAGGAATTTTGTGAGCTGCATGATGTCATACTGATAGTTTGAAATCACCCTAGTGGGAGTATTTATGCCATGCAAAGAGGTGAGTACTGCAAATCCCTTCCCTCCCCCAGGCAAATGTCAAACATCTACCAGCACATCACTGCCCTTGATTACACCCTTCTCTGGCTCTTTAAGCAATTACAATGTATTTCAAGTTTAAAGAATAAAATATCTGTGTACAATCATTCAACTTAAGAATCAAAGCACTTATCAGTTCACCCTCATTTCATGAGTTCTTCCTTTCCCACCTGAAATGAATCACCATTCTGAATTTTCTGTTTATCAATGCCATGTATTTTTTACATAGATATGTTCCTGAATGGTACACAGTATTGTACTTTTTGATAGCAGTGTACTGCATGTTTTAAAATTTTATATAAATGGCATCTTAGAGTACATATTCTCCTACATCTTGCCTTTTTCACTGTATTGTTTCCGAGTCATGGTGACATGATTAGCTTTATTTCATTTACTTTTACTTATATATAGTATTCCATTGTATAACTATATCACAATTTATTGATCCACTCTCTCCTGTTTGTGGGCATTTAAGGTTATTTTGTTTTGTTTTGTTTTTCCAAGCACAAACAAAAACAGCTACAGGCATTTTACTCATGCCCCTTAACATACTTTCCTAGGAATGGAATTTCTGGGTCATAGAGTATATACTTCCTCAGATTAACCACAGAACGCCAAATTGCTCACCAGAGTGGCTGTACTTCATATCAAGAATGTTTATAGCAGCTTTTTTCATAATAGTCCCCAAACTGGAAACAACTCAAATTCCAATCAACAGGAGACTGGAGAAATACATTATGGTATATCCATGCAATGGGATACTACCTAGAAATACAAAACAATGAACTACTGCTACATGCAACACATGGATGGATCTTACAGACATGTTGAATAAAAGAAGCCAAAACTCTCATAAAGTTACAGGACAGGCAAAATGGATCTGTGATGAAAGCAGTAAGAATAATGGTTACCTTGAGGATGGAGGTATAAAGTGGGAAGGGACATGATGGAACTCTATGGGGGTTCTGGAGAGAGTCTATGTCTTGATGTGGGTGGTGGTTACCTGGGTATGTATGTCAATTAAAAAAATCATTGAGCTGTACACTTGAGATTTGTCCACTTCATGCACTGTGTGTCATCCCTCCATGTAAAAAACAAAAACACAAACCAAAGTGGCTGAACCAGTTTACACACTCACCAGCAGTGATACTGCTGTTGGGACAGCGAGACTTTTACATTTCGTCCATTTGGGGGGTGCGAAATGGCATCCGATTGTGGTGTCACTAGCATTTCCATGGTTACTGGTAAGAGTGGGCATCTATTGATGTATTTATTAGCCATTTGGATTTTCACTCATATCAACTGACTATTCCCATCTTTTGCCTATTTTTCTATGGAGTTGGGT
The DNA here is from genome assembly GCA_008086735.1 of Cheirogaleus medius. Taxonomy (NCBI): domain Eukaryota; kingdom Metazoa; phylum Chordata; class Mammalia; order Primates; family Cheirogaleidae; genus Cheirogaleus; species Cheirogaleus medius. The sequence continues at coordinate 2,983,745 of VBSM01002223.1, forward strand.
TTTTTTTCCCCTCATTGATAGAAGTTAAATTGCGAATTTCTTATTCTACTTTATAGCTTGTCTTTTCAAGTTTTTTTTTAGTTATTTTTTTTAGGAATAGGGGTCTCACTATGCTGTCCAGGCTGGATTTAAACTCCTGGACTCAAGTGATCCTCCTACCTCAGCCTCCTGAGTAGCTGGGACCACAGGTATGTGTCATTGTGCCCAGCTTTCAAGTTTTAAATAGTATCTTTTGATAAACCAAAGGTTTTATTCTCATGAGGTTGAATTTATCGTCTTCTTTTACATCTTGTGCTTGTTTCTAATTTACAAAATTCATCCACAGGCTGAGTAATAAAAATATTCTCCTATATTTCTACATTTTCTTCTAAAAATATTTCAAGTAAAGCTTTTCACATTTATATCTTTAACCCACTTAAAATTTACATGTGGGTATGATGAAAGGCTGATCTACTCTCTTTTATCCTATTTAAAAGGACATAAACAAACAACATGGTCTTTTCTGTACAGAGCTTGGCAAAACTTGAGCAGAGACTGTGTGTCCACTTTACCTTGTGGTCTTGAGTTCCAAAGCGAATCCCCTTTCTGCTCTTTTGCAACCAGGAAATTCTTTTCTCTTAGCAATCTCCTCTCTTCTTTCAGCCTGTGGTGGAAGCACTGACTACCTAAGCATATAAAAGACTACAGGGTCCCTCCTGTCCCCCTAGTACATGAATTTAGAACTAAATCCAGCCAATCATAGTTACAATTAAAATCTGTCTTGTAAATCTGGGGCTTGACTGTAGAGACAGGGCCTGGCATGAGATTGGATAATGCTGCCTGTTTGGCCCCACTACTGCTGCCAGTGACCAGCTGTGGAGACTTGACTGAGTCATTTAGTATCTCCACCTCTACCGCTTTCCACACCCTGCCCTGTGGACTGTGGACACCTAGTCAGAGGGACTGTTCTTCCTGCATGAGCTGCAAGTGTGGGCAGGGAGCAAGGACTCACCCACACCTGAGTCCATTCCTTATTTGGACTCAGTCACCTCTTCCCTCACCACCTGCAGTGAGCTCTGGGGTCATTCACAGAGAAGTGTGCACATAAGGGAGCTGGAAGTTTTGTTCTCATCTGGTTAATACTTCAGGCTCTGAAACCAGAAGAACTCTGGGTTGAGTCCTTGCTCTGCCACTTCTAGCTGGGAATCCTTCCTTGGGCAAGTTACTTAACTTCATTGAGCTTCAGTGTCCTCAACTGCAAAATGAGTTAACACAGGCAAAGCACTCAGAGCTGTGCCAAGCACAAAGTAGGTACCTCAGTGAAGAGGAGCTAGCTACTATTATTACCTGCAACAGGTTAGGAAGAGGGATTTTAAGCAGCAGAAATTTCTGTTTAAGTCACCTGAAAGATGCCTTAATTTTCTTGTGGCTGGGAATTTTGAAATACGAAAATGCTGCTAGACATGTTTCCTTGGGCATTATTCCAGGTTTCAGATTCTTATCTTGCTCAACTTTTGGGTCAGAGAGAAAGAAAGGATGTCAGGGATCACAAACCAGCAGCCAGTGAGCTGCATGGGGTCCCTGGACATGCTAGGCTTAGCTCTTTCAATTTGAATTAGTGACCAAATCTAAAATTCACTTTAAAGATTTCACTATTTTTTAAAACCGTATTTCCAGCTTTTCTTGAAAGATCTGGCTGGGCTGGGACCTGATTCCCACATGGTGCTGGTCAGCTAACGGCCCTTTTAGGTGTGCCTTGGGCCTTCAGTGCTCTTACCCAGCCTCACTAGGCTCCTGTACTGTAGGCATTTGGGTGTGGCCATCCCTGGAAGGACGAGCAAGATGCACCACTTCAGAGCAGCTGGCCTAGGCTGCTTGTGGGTCAGGGTGAGGCTTGGGAGTGGGCTGCTGGGGATGGGAGATGGGGAGGGCTCTGCAGGAAGGTCCCAGCAAAGCTGCTCCTGCCTTGTCCTTGCAGTCATCACCCTCTGGGCCCATGACTTCAACAATCCAAGGAAGCTCCTGTATGTAGACCTATGGGTGGATGGGGACTGGCCAACACTCACTGGCCCTCAGCCCCCTCGGAGACTTCTACACCGGCATCTGTCCTCGCCCTCACCACCTTCCCCCCACTAATCCTTCTGAAACACTAGGCTACAACATCGACTTCCTCTTTTTCCCTCACCTCAGGCAGAAACCTAGTTAGCTGCCCCTCCCCTTAGCCATGAGATCCAGGCCAGCCCGCCAGGAAGGCGGCAGCCTCAATTGCCAGGACGCCTTGAGCATAGTAAGTGCTTAATAAATAGTGTTATGATGATGAGGTAACGCGCGCGTAAAACACTCAGTAATGCTCTATAAACTCTCGTCCCTTTCCTCCCTACTCCAGGCCCTTGTTTTTCCCCTTTTTCTGTCCAACCTCTATTAAGTCACCAGGAACACCTAAAAAGAGACCTGACAACTACCACCAGCTCCTTTTACAATTCTTTAGGAAGTTTCCCGCTGTCTGCAGAATAAAGGTCCTTTACAAACGGGCCCAGGCTTCCCTCCTGCGGTACCAGCACGCATCGTCCTCTGTCCCCAGATGCAGCCGCTCTGCTCGTTCCTCGCTCTCCGCCTTCGCTGGGTGTCCCCGCCTGGAATGCCATCTCCGCCTCCGCGCTGGCCGGGGCTTCCGGTCGGCTGCTGTTCCAGCTGCCCCAAGAGCCTCTCCCGACAACAGCCCGGCCCACGGTGGTCTCTCTCGCCCATGTCCCGCTCTGTCCCTTGTCCCCACTCTGTGAAATTTCTTATCTCGGTCTGGCAGAAGCGTGAGAAGCGCTTTCCCCAGGGGGAGGGGTCCTGATGTCTTTGGAACTTTCTGGAACCCTCAGACGCCCGCGGCCCCCTCTCCTGCACACGGAGCATCCGGTCTACAGTGAGTACGCCACCTGCAGCCTGGGCTGAGGTGCGAGCGCAGGGGCGCGGGGCTGGCGCCC
>VBSM01002223.1:2986798-3011440 GCA_008086735.1 Cheirogaleus medius
GTGGCCGGAGCGGATTGGTCGCCTCGCCTGACGAGCAAGCTGGTTAGGAAAGTTGTGCCTGCCTGGAGTCTCCGGGGAGGGTGGTGACTCAGAAGAAGGTCTTCACCTTCGGTGGTCCCACTTGGCAGCATTCCCCGGGCTTTTCCGCCTCGTGGGTTTCTCAGAGGTCAAGTCGACCGTGGCTTTGTGGCTTCGTTCCGAGAGGCCCTGCAAGGCCGGAGTGTCTGTAAGTGGCCCGCGCGCCCCCGGAGCGAGAACCACCTAGCGAACCTCTGGTACGTTCGCGTGCTTCGGGGTTCGGCGGCGCTTAGCTCCGTGCGGGCCTTGCCCCTTTGCACGGTGCTCTCGGATGGGATTACTGAGGTGGGAAAAGTCGGAAGTGCAGCAGACGCCAAGTCAGCTCTGAGAAGCCGCGGGTGTCTGCTGCCGGGCGGAGGGGAGGCCGTTTCCCTCCGCCCCTCGGTCTCCGGGCTGGGCTCCGATTAATAACGCTGCATTTCTCTGGCAACTGCTTGCTTTGGTCTCCCTGGCTACCGCTCTCCCTCCCCGCTCGCTCCTGGCACCTGTGTAAACGACTGGTCTGCGTCATTTCTCATTTTGGTGGGACAAGGGGCAAATGGGTCGGATTTGGTTCTCTGGAAGATACAGATGTGCCACCTGCCTTTTTTGTGCCAGCTGGAAGGGTGTCTCTTGAGGATAGTTTGTACCCTTAGGTTCAGGTTTTTCTAGAATCTAGGGACTCACCCTGGGTTAAAAAATTTAAAAAATGAATTTAAACAGGCAGAGCAAAACCTTGGAAACCTCAAGCTGGTGATTGTTTTCCTGGTTTGTTTTTCCCATAGGTAGAAAAGGAGTGGAAGTTCTGCTTCTGGAGCTCAGTGGGGATCTGGGCTGTCAAGAGCCCCTTAGGACTGTAGTGTTCAGGGCTCACCACCGGTCTTTTACTATGAACTATAATCCCAGCGCATGATGCTGTAGAGTTGGTTTTTTTTTTTTTTTGGTCACGGTGATTTAAACTTGGATAGCCTGGCAGTGGATGCCTAGTTCATGGAAATAGGATATGGAAGTTGACTACGTAAGTCAGTCTTTGTAGTGTAAAAATACTTGCCTTCCGTTCTCCAAACTGTTGTCTTATAAACAGCTCCCTGCCTAGGCTCCCGTGTGTGGGAGGCAGGCTGTGCCAGCCTGTGCAGCAAATAAGAGGTTAGAGAGCTGATGCATGTGGAGAATGATCTTGGAAATACTTGCAGTCTGACTTAGGCTATAGGCATTTGATACAGGAATAGTTCCGTGGGCTTTTCTGTCACACAAACCAGCGCCCATGAGGCAGAAAATGGAGGAGGATGATAAAGTAGTAAGACTCTAGGCTCAGCACCAAACTTGTTAAGGAGTGAGCTAATAGTAATAGCTGCCTTAATAAGCATTTTCACTGGGCACAAGCTGTTAATTTTGTTGTTAATCGTTAAAATGGGTTGCAAACCCAAACCCTACAGGGGCCTGAGGTAGCATAAATGATTAAAGGAAAATGAAGGGAAATGGTGCCTGCTGAATTACAGAGTATATGCTTTTCTAAAGAGAGCAGCCACCAGCTGGTGGTTGCCAAGCAAAAATGTGGGCCCAGAGTTGATGGATCTTTGACTTTTTCTCTAGTTAGGCAGGCAATCTCTATTTTGATGAATTCCCTGACTTTTAAATGTGGCAGATAACAAACTTTAAACCTTGCATGGACCAAATGTAACATGTCTAATGTTGTATTTGAGGTGAGGCCTAGTTTAGCATCTGTCTTAAAACATCCCTGTTGGATTTCCACCCTATTTTTCACGTGAGGAAACGGTCTCAGAAATCAAGTCACAAGGCTATTAAGTGATGGAATTGAGTGTGAACCCAGGCCTTTCTGGTGCTATAGCCCATCCTATTACGTTATGTGTACTATGGTATGTCAGAGGATCCAAGGGGTCATTGGTGGTATACATTGTAGAAAAAAGGTAGTGGTCTGATCATATTTACAGGCAAGGAACCTTAACTACATTGGTGGGAATCTCTGATTGCTGTAGAAGTTAGCGTGGGTCTTCTGAAGATTATTATAGCAGTGCTGATATCAGGAGGAATGTGCTGCGTCTATCATTCCATGATGTGTGTCAGAGCAGTTAGTTTATCCTGAGAGAGCCAGAGGTCTGGAGAAAGCAGTCTCCTCCCACTGTGGGAATGACCCTTCTTCCAACCCTCTGCATGAAAGACTCCTTTTTCAAAATAGTTACAATTTCCATAACTTTTTCCTTTTCAGGCAAGTCAATTTTGAAATTATATAATTGTTTAAGACCTATACAAGTAAAATGGAGCTTACTAAAATTCCTACAGTGCTGTCTCTGAGATTTCCAGGAAGAATTAATAAAAGCTTTTTAGCAGTATGTAGTAAAATCATCTGGGATGAACTAGGGCACAATAAAATGGCCCTGGCCCAGGAATGAGGGGATAGGGTTTCGATTCTGGGTAAAACTTAGAATCCTAGCATTACACACAATCACAATAGCAGATGTAAAGCAGTATGTACTTATTCTTCTTGTCTTATTCCCAACAATTTAAAGCAGTAAAGAGCATTATTCAGAGCTTTTGTGAAGGGTTTGTTTTGTTTTTTGTTTTCCTGTGAGAATGAAACTCAGATACAAGCTTTTGATAGCTTTCTTACCTGGATCCTGGAAAGTTTTTGGAGAGATGGAATCTTTAAAATGTTACCAGTTCCTAGCAGCTTCTTTGGCAGCCAAACACTCAGCTGTGAGTTCAGTTTGCAGATTTTGCAGGGGGTGGGATGGGGAAGGATAGAGGTGATTAAATAGCTCTCTGCTGATATTTTTGTATTTATATGCTAGGTTTCGTCTGTGCAGGCTTTCTCATTCATTGGTTTTAGGTCCCTTAACTAAATGATCAAATCTTAAAATTATGTTTGGTTAAGGGGTGAATTAATTAGTGGGATTGTATTTCTGGATTTAAAATTTGGGACAGAGGTGTATACCAAACTGGGATATTAATGTTTAGACTCTTGCTGCTTCCACCACTAACTCTTAAGACAAAAGACTCATGGAATCAAATAGCAAATTATTTTCTCTGTTATGGAAAAGCTGTGCTAATCTCATCCAGTTCTGCAAATCTGCATTTCCTAGGCAGTGTATAGACTGTAGTGATTCTGGAGAGAATTTGCCAGAAAGCCCCTGGAACATAGGGATAAGAAGGGGCTTGGACCTAGAGGTTGGGTCAAAGAGTTACGTAAAGAATTTTGTTTCTGTTGTTTGAACTAAAACCAAGAAGTACTGATTGCTCCCTTTCAGTGTTTCTTAAGCTTTTTGGATACTATAAACTCTGCCTCTTTTGCCCCCTACATTGTGGCTCTAGAAATGCCCTGTGTTTTTTCCTGCCATTGTTGCAGCCTTTTTAAAATTGAATCTGCTTGGGAGCACAGATTCCAAATGCTGAAAGTTTTTTTGGTGAAGATAGGATCCCCAAACAGGATATTTCTCAATTATAGTAAACTGGCTGAAAAAATTGAGCTAAAAGGTATATGCTGTATTAATATTTTATATTTTTCATAGGAAAATTATCTGACTTGCTGTAAAAAGTTAGTATCCAAATTTCAGAGTCTTAAATTCACACTGTAGTTGTAATTCCAGTGAGTTTTGGTGTTGAGTTTTAAAAAGACTCCTGTTAGGGATTATTTTGCTGTCTTAGTTTGTAATGTAATTTTGAATAACATGGGTGTGGGAGGGATTCCTGACTACATGGGATTAAGGTTTGCTTTCAGTAGTTCAGGAGAACATTTAGGCATGGATAACATTTGAATTGTACTTTTTATTATTATTATTATTTCTATGTGGTGGAGCAGTCCTTTTAGATGGCAGTGAGTTAACACTCTTTGTTTTATTTTTTTTTTTAAAGGTGTTTTGTGATGACTTCCCTTGAGGTAATTGGAGAATCCCCCAGAGGGCTGGTCTGAAGGTTGCTTTATATGCTAAAACTGGGTCACAGTTGCAGGTAGCTGTTCATTCTGGGAGTAACTTGACTTAATAGTATTACTGGCTTCTTTCTTCCTGGCCAAAGTAATATGCTACTATAAGTACCATCCTGACTGATACAGTGCCACTGCCTGCAGTCCCCTTTGATAAAGGTGTGGGGAGTAGCTATCCTCAAGGTGCTGGAAGGAGAACAGTTGACTTAAAGGGCAAGTTAGGGTTTTTTTTGTGTTTTGACAGAACACTTAATCTCTCACTACTTAACACCTGTGCTTTCTGGCTTTGTGCTCCTGGGTTCTGGCTCTGACACCATCTGTCTGTCTCCTGAGTCTGCCCTTTCTCCTGAGACCTTTTTTTAAAACTGTAATCTTGGAATTGTTTTGAAGCTCAAAAGGTGTTAGAGATGTGTCTCCCAGGGATAACTTGGAGTTAATACTAAACCCAGGTTATAATCTGACTCCCTTTTTTCATGGACAGGGAGAATTAATCTTAGAACGAAAAGTGATTATTCTGATTTTAAAGTGAATGAATGATAGAGCCAGAACTGGAATCCAGGTTTTCTCATTTCTAGACTAGTGCTATTTCTAGAATTCATACACCTTGACCTCTGCTATGTTGGTCTCTGATTATCTTATTTTACTTAAAATTTTCACTTGGTTCGTAAGACTATGGCTTCTTATTTCTCTTTTCCTATTTGACCAGTCTTTTCTTGTCTTGGCACTTGCGGGCTTCTTGAATGCACATTTTTTACAGTTCAGTCTGTTGGATCATTCCTGTCTCCTTGTTTAGGAGGCCCATGTATTCCTATAGAAATACCAGTTCTCTATGTGTCCAAGTTTTAGGGTGAGCTCTTTAGCCTTGGTGGTTCTGAAGACCTGTATTTCTGTATGCATATATCTAACTGAGGCATGTTAAACCCAACAGGTCTAAAAACAGAACTGGTTTTCTTTCCTCATCTCCTGGGGCTAATCCACTTCTATCCCTACCACCCAATTTAATGTTTTCCAACTAGATTGTAGTATCCTCTTGGGGGTAAGAACTATAGGTGGGTGGGTTGGTTGGTTGTTTTATCATTAGAGGCCCCAGTACAGAAGGATGCTCAGTAAGTACATACTTGGAGCTTTCCTTTGGAAACCTTTTCCCAGTTTCTGTAACTATAAAGCCTTGATGTGATCCCAAGTTTGTGTCTCCCTTGTCCCCCGTATCCTTTCATTCCTTTTCCATTCCCATTGATAGTTCACTAGATCAGGTCTCCCTAGGATGAATATTTTCAGTTCATTTTTTCCACTGTCATTAATTGTTCTTGCCTACTCACATCCTCCACCGTGTGGAACTCTGCCTCACTAGTGTTCTCATCACTCCCCAGACATATTCCCCTGACCCTTAGTCCTTGGATCTTGGTGGATTATTGTATCTCCTACGCTGGATGGTGAACTCTGGATGAGAGAGCCTTTTCCTGGATCCTTCCTATTCCCCTCCGCACCCTCCCCCCAAATAGGATAAAGATAAATATTCACTCACCAGTTCTTCCTCTTCTCAGTATCAAAGCTCTCAGCCACGCAAAGCCATTTCAGGATTTGGGGTTTTAAGTTTGGACCAAAGACAATTCCACATGAACGAAAAACAAAGAACCTATGAATAATATAATCTGATGCTTGGAAATCCAAAGATGACAACTGTATTTATTTTTTTTGTTTTCTTGTCATGTTCCAGGGGCCACTCTGGGTAAATAAGAAACAAGAGGGTAAAGTCCCAGCTCCCAAAGAGTTAATAGTCTAATAGGAACACAAGCACATAAATAAGTTATATACTGTATTGTAAGCCCATCAATAAATATATGCAGAGATAACAGGGGTAGTAGGCAGATAAAAGATTAAAAGGGGTGAGGCATGGTGACTCATGCCTGTAATCCTAGCACTCTGGGAGGCCAGGGAGGGAGGATTGCTTGAGCTCAGGAGTTTGAGACCAGCCTGAACAAGTGCAAGACCCCGACTCTACAAAAAATAGAAAAGTTAGCTGGGCGTCGTGGCGCATGCCTGTAGTCCCAGCTACTTGGGAGGCTGAGGCAGGAGGATCACTTGAGTCCAGGAGTTTGAGGTTGCTGTGAACTATGATCACTGTACTCTAGCCTGGGCAACAGTGAGACTGTCTCCAAAAATGAAAAAGAAAAATATTAAAAGGCTTTGCCAAAACAGGCATTATAGGGGATGAGGAGGTTATTGTAGGCAAAAGGAACATGTACAAAGACAAAGAGGTATGAAACAGTGGAAAGTTTTGAGGTAACTGGAAGGTATAATATGATTAGGATTTTAAGTTCTAAAGGGGCACTGTCCTATGATCTAGTAATTGTACTTATGTTCCTACATGCAAGAGAAATGAGTATGTATGACTAGAGCATACACAAGAATATTCACAGCAGTTTTATTCATAATACTCAAAATCTGAATAAAAATCCCAATGCCCATTCTGTCAGCAGTCCTTAAGATGGTACCCAAATTAGATGATTCGCTGGGAGGATACACAGGAGGCAGCAGATAGTTGTACTCATGGCCAAGATTACAACTATAAAGGATTTAGAGAAAAACCATCAAAGGGAAAAGGTGTTTGGGGCAAAGTTCAGTAAAAGCTTTCGTGGGTCCTCTCCCAGGGAAAGTTACACACAGTTTAATTCCCCCACAACTGACAACATACATAAAATGTTGCCAGCAAGCAAGCTTGTTAGAAACTTGGCACCTGGAGTGTTTTGTTTGTATTTGAGGACTGGTTAAATAGGCAGCCTTTGCCTGGAATGTACTAAAACTCCAGACTCCAGGAGGAGAGCAGGTACTCAGCATAAACCATATTATTTATTCAGTTTAGGTATAGTAAGTCACAGTGACCAGTGCTGGGAATGGTGGAAACTCAAAATCCAAGTTCCCAGATGGCAGCCAAAAGACAGAAGTCAGACCTGCTATTTTAACTCTTCTGTACACCGGTAAGCAGGAATATGAATAAATACACTGTGATATATAGCCATACCCATAATGTAGTACTACACAGTAATAAACTATTGTACTACACTACAACATGTAGAAATCTCTAAGTGAAAAAATGCCAGACTCAAACACATAACTACATGATTCCATTTATAAGAGGTTCAAAAACAGGTAAAACTAATTGGTAACACCAGGAGTTTGAATAGTGAACTGTGTTTGGGAGGGAGGCATAGACAGTAGGAAAGGGCACAGGGGAATGTCATAGGGTGCTGGGGATGTTCTTTATCTTGATGTGTGTGCTGGTTGCTCAAGTATATACAAATAAGTGAATATTGATCAAGTTACACACTTACAACTAGTGCTCTTTACTGTGTTATCCCTCAGTTAAAGTAGTAGACTAATAATAGAGGTCTAATTTGGCCACTAGACTATGAAGAGCCTTATATACTGTCCATAGGAGCTAGGTCTTTGGACCCCTTGTGGTCCCCACAGCTCTTTAAGAGATTCACGGTTAGACTATTTTCGTAATTCTAAGACGACATCAGTTGATTCTCCCCATCACCGCCTTGTTGACATTTGCACTGATGGTGCGAAAGCAGCAGGGGTGGATAAAACCACTGGCACCTTATCAGGAATCAGGGCAATGACATTAAACTGTTGTAGCAGTCATCATATTCTTCATGCTGCATGTTCCCAGAAAAAGTCAGTTTCACTTATGAGTGTCCTTGAGGAAGCAGTAAAATTAATTTCATTAAATCTCAGCCCTTGAGTATATGCCTTTAATATTGTGTGACAAATGAAATGTCAATGTAAAGTACTTTTGCTTCATATCCAAGTGCAGTGACTACCTCAAGGAAAGGTATACAACTGAGTTTCAAGAAGAATAAGCCTCTTTTTATTTTTCTGTGAAACACCCTTTTTTTTTTAATAGAATAGCTGACAAATAGGTTATTCAACTTTGGGCATTTGATAGACATTTTCTTGAAAATGAACAAAGCAAACCAGTCACTTCATAACAAATAACTGATAATATTTGTTGCTAATTATACAATTTGAGCTCTGAAGAAGAAAGAATTTTGGAATACCTTTATCTGCTACCACATGAACTTGATGCCTTCCCCAGTACTCAGATTGCTGATGAGATTGGTGGTGCTATTAACCAATGTGTCCACAATGGCAATATTTGTATAACTCAGTGAACCAGTATTTGTCAAATGACTAACTCATGTTATAAAATCAGACATGGATAAAAGGTCTTTTGAAAATAGAGATAGACTTGTATGTTTTAATATAACAGCATATCAGGAGTATATCCATTTGGTTTCAGAGTCCGAGTTGCAACTAATCTTTAAGAAGTTACCACTTGTTGAGAGTTTTGGTGTAGCATTAGAAGAATAGCCACAATTTTTGGAAAGGTTTTTAAATTTTCCTCCTTTTTGCAACTACATTTTTTTCATAGACTTCATATACTTTCAGACTCGATTTTCTTCTTCAGCCAAAACACATGGCAACAGATTAACTACAGACAGAAAGGAAGCAGATTAGAATCAGATGGGAAAATCCAGGTATCTTTTATTAAACTAGATGTTAAAGAGATTTGCAAAAATGTCAAAGAATGCCACTTAATTTTTTTGTTTTGTTTTGGGGGCGGGTATAGTGGTTCGAGCCTATAATCCCAGCACTTTGGGAGGCCAAGGAGGGAGGATGGCTTGGGGCCAGGAGTTTGAGACCAGCCTGAGCAATATAGTGAGACCTCCATCTTTACAAAATACTAAAAAAATTAGCCAGGCATGGTGGCATGCACCTATCGTCCTAGCTATTCAGGAGGCTGACACAGGAGGATCACTTGAGCCCAGGAATTAGAGGTTACAGTGAACTATGATTATGCCACTGCACTCCAGCCTGGGTGATGGAGTTGAGACTCTCTTAAATTTTTTTGTTTTGAAAAATTATTGTGTTAATATGTAATGGGTTTATTTTTAAGTGATTAGTAAATACATTTACTTTTTAGTTTTAATTTCTGATGGGTAAATATTGATATGATCCAACTGCATGAAAGCTCTCAGTAGTAGTATTAAGGTCCTCAATAATTTTAAGAGAATTAAAGGAGTCCTGATACCAGCATGCTTGAAAACCACTGCCTGATGGAGTAGGTGATCAGGTTTGTGCTTTTCAAAGCTCCAGTAGGAACATCCAAGGAGGAATGAAAACGTCTTAAGAGGCTCAAGAAATTTCCCTAGGAGTCGATAGGGCACAGTGAGCTTGGTTAAAAAGTCTTTCAGAGTTGCATATGTGGGATGGGAAGAAGCATCTCATGCCTGCCTTCAAGGATTAGAGAGCAGTGAGGGTGAGGCAGTAGGGACCAGACGGTTACTCTGTACAGAAGCCTGGTGGGGAAGCTGAGGAAAGACAGGCTGACTACTGAAGGGGAGCATAATAAGGTTAAGGAAAGGTCTAGACACGGGAGAGAGCTGATCATGGTTACAAATAGAGGTGAGAGATGTGACAGGGATACCTGACCTCTTGAGGGTGTGAGAAAAAATGGACTCCAAAACTGTTCTATGAGTAGGAATAAGGACACTCATTCAATAACTGGAGAAAAAGGATGGTGATAGAAGCTATGTCAAATTGGGGAGGGTGAGAATAGGACATGTATGACCAATTGGCCAGAGCCTTTTAGTTACTTTTGTTGCTCATGAGAATTTGACTCTGTTATTCACATGGGACAGAGAGAAAGACATGCTTAGAGAAATTGAAAATCCTGGTCAAAGGCAGCCAGTTAATGGAGCACTGGGCCTCAAATTGGAATCCTAGACTCTAAACTCCCTCTTCCTTCTGCGTCAGAGCAGCTTGAGAAACTCTTTTCTGGAGAGGAGATGGAGCCTAGGTCAGGAAAGAGCTCTGAGACAACTCTGGAGCCTTTGTTTTTTTGTTCATGTGGAATTGTCTCTTGTCCAAACTTAAAACCCCAAATCTTGAAATACCTTGGCAGCTTTATCTCTCCTTTAGTCTTGGTGAAACCTCCCTGTCCAGCCATGTTGGACCACTTCCGTTCCTTGAATTCACTGTATTCTGAAGCCTCTCATTGCTTGTTCTCTGCCTATTGTGCTCTTTCTCATGCCTGCTTATTGAAATTCTGCTTTTTATTTTCTAGGTTAGAAAGTCTGAATTGTGAAACCATTCTAGACACCTTAATTTATTCCTCTCTTTTCCTGTGGCATTTTGTGCTTTCCTGATCTCCACTTACCTGAGTTTTCTTTCTCCCACTTAACTAATTCTCTTGAGGGCAAGGATTATGTTTTATTTATCTCTGTAATCTCAACATCTAATCTAGCAGGTTTTCAGTATTTATGAAATAATATCCTACTGAACTCTGTGAAATTGCCATTTTGTTGGTTGAAAAACATTTCATATGGACCAACCTAATAAATTTTTTTTAGTTTTGTTTTCTTTTTGAGACAGGGTCTCTGTCACCCAGGCAGGAGTGCACTGGTACAGTCATAGCTCACTGCAGCCTTGAACTCCTGGGCTCAAGTGATTCTCCTGCCCCAGCCTCTGGAGTATCTAGGACTATAGGCACGTGCCACCATACCCAGCTAACTTTTTTAAGTTTTGTAGAGACGAGATCTTGCTGTGTTACCCAGGTTAGTCTCAAATTCCTGGCCTCAAGTAATCCTCCTGCCGCAGCCTGTCGAAGTGCTGGGATTACAGGTGTGAACCACTGTGTCCTGTCTGAATGACATTTTTCTAAATGAGTGTTGATATAAGGGCTCTTCAAAATTGTAGTAAACAGGCTGGGTGTGGCGGCTCACACCTGTAATCCCAGCGCTTTGGAAGGCTGAGGCAGGAGGATTGATTGAGCCCAGGAGTTTGAGGCTGCAGTGAGCTGTGATATTACCACTGCACTCCAACCTGGGCAATAGAGTGAGACCCCGTCTCTTTAAAAAAAAAAAAAATAGATTACAGTAAACAGTATACTCAAAATCCTGAGTATAAATGCTGTAGAGGTTTTGTTTACCTTCATTATTACTTAGTGTAAAACTAATGGCAAATTACCAAAGTATAACTCAGCAGAACCAGTTCTTTGGGGCATTTAATTATATTTCTGTTGCTCTGGTTTAATTAAAAAAAAAAAAAGTCTAGGATGCGGTGGCTCACGCCTGTTAATCCTAACACTCTGGGAGGACCACATGGGAGGATCGCTTGAGCCCAAGAGTTTGAGACCAGCATCAGCAAGAGCAAGACCCTGTCTCTACAAAAAAAAATAAAAATAAAAAAGGAAAGAAAGAACGAAAAATTAGCCAGCATGGTGGCATGCACCTGTAGTCCTGGGCAGGAGGATCACTTGAGCCCAGGATTGAGTTTGAGGTTGCAGTGAGCTATGGTAATGCTACTGTACCCTAGCCAGGTGACAGAGCAAGACTCTGTCTCACTCCCCACCCCCTCAAAAGTCTAAATGTTCAAGACCAATGCATTTAACTAAAATATCTGATTAAATGGAAAAAAACCTTATTTTCAGAAAAAATTTTAATGTGAACATATTTTTTAGGGGGCTCACTAGATTCCAATCCATGGACCCTAGTTTTAAAACTCTGTCTGGAGGAGCCAACTGTGTGCCCTTCAGACAAATCTTCCATCATCTCTGAACTGGCTTGTGATTAATCCATAGTAGATGATTAATAGTAATAGTCTTACAGGGGTCTTCAGTGTTGGTATTGTGGTATTGATTAAGGCAAACTGAATAAAAATCAACCCAGAGGTGGTAGAGTTGGCATTTATTTATGACAGGTGAATATCCCCAAACCAGGATTTTGGCCTGAAGGGAATGACTATCCCATCACCATGTTAAACCTGAGGAGTATGGTATCTGAAGGCAAGGCCAGGGTTTCCAAATTAGACAATTGTAGATTTGTTCTACCATACAAATAGGAATAAAATTTGGGGATCTTATTCTTTAACCAGCAAACATATCCATATGGTGTGGAGTTCAGATTTTTAAAGAAAAAGTTGTGATAGTTTTAAAACAGATGCAAAAAACGAAACCCAGTTATATGCTAAAATGAATGAATAAGCTTCTTGGTGAACTTGGTTAGGGTAAGTTGAAAACATATTTCTAAGTAACAGTAGTTTAATCACCTATGTGGAATTGAACATATGCCACTAGTAAGTTGTTGATTGAGCATATTCAGGTGCTTTATGTATTTATGATTACTACAGAGTCTGCAAAGAAATTGGTACCCTGTTTGTTATACCTCAGGGAACCAAGGCTCAGAGCAGCACTTAAGTGATAAACCTGGTGTTTGTACGCCAAAGCCCGTGTTCATTTCCTTTTGAAACAGTGATGTATAGTTTTTTTGTGGAGGAGGATTCTTCCCTTGTGGAAAAGGGGAATCCTTTTTTTCTGGACTGTCTCCCCCTTCCCTTTTTGTGTCCCAGAAGGATCATGGCTATAGGACCTCTGTTTCATGATGGGAGTGTCATTTCTTTTATCTATTCAAGAGGAGAAAATTGAGACCTGATCTAAAATAACTCTTATTAGTAGAGGTTCCTCATGAGCTATTCGTTATAATAATAGGTATGTAGAACTAGTTTTATCTGAGGACATTTTTCTACTATATCATCAGCATTAAACTTTAAAAGAATTACTGTTTTTCTTTTCTAGCATTACCAAGTAATTCTTTGTGTTGACTTCTGATTTTCAGTAGTATTAAGGTTTGTACTCTTTAAGTCTCTGATCTATCTTACAGCCTACTTTGCTGTCCACAGTGAAAAACCAACTAAAGGTCAAAAACTGCAGATGTTCTGACTCTATGGCAAAATATGCCAAAGTAACAGAAGCTGTCAGGCAATAGAATAATTAAAAGGATCAATAAATTTTATACAGGTTGAGCATTCCTAATCCAGAATGCTCTAAAATCTGAAACTTTATGAACACCGATATGACATCATAAGTAGAAATTCCACACCTGTCTTAATGGGATGGGTTATAGTTATAATGCAGCCAAAACTTTGTTTCATGAACAAAATTATTAAAAATATTGTATGAAATTACCATCGGGCTATGTGAATAAGGTGTACATGAAACATAAATTGATTTTGTGTTTAGATTTCAGTCGCATCCCCAAGATAGCTCATGTATATTACAGAATCTTAAAGTCCAAAACACTTCTTGGTCCCTGGCATTTCAGATGAGGGATGCTTGACTTGTAGTAGATTCAGATTTTAGGTAGTTCTGTTTGTATCATATCTTTAGTCTTTTAATTAAGCTTTTTAAGTCAAATGATTAGGAGGGGAAGTTACAGGGTTCAAGGCACAGAGGGGCTTGGGGTCTTCAAAGGAACAGTTGCCCTAGATTTTTAGTTCATTTTTTCTCATTTAATGAGCAAATACGTCCTTTTCCTCAGGGCTCTCTGTGGTGGCCTCTGACCCTGTGGTGTACTGATAGTGCTACTGGTAGTATTCATTGGTTCAGCACAGAAGTATATGCCAGGCACTGTGCTAAGTATGTATGTTAACTCACAAAAGCCCTGTAAGATACTAGTATTTCTATCCCTATTGTACATAGGAGAGTGGCAGATCTGTTCCGCATCTGAGCATGCTGGCTTTGATTTTTTTCCCTTCCAGATTGGTTATTCAAGGCAAACGTGTGCTTACTGATAAGGTCAAGCAGTTGGGTTATGAATTGAGCACCTCATTTACTTTAATTACACAGAGTCATCTCAAACTAGATCTGACTTGGTATATATGAGAGAGGGGGAGGGGAGCATGTCAGATACCATTTGCCTTGAGTTTGGAGGTTGTGGTATATGTTCTTAACTGGGTTAGGAGTGGACCAGAGTGGCCAGACATTCCCAAACTACATTTTTTCAGGCTCCTTGAAAAGGTAAGATTTCCTTCCCTTCCTGAGAAATAAGTTTCTACCAGAAGGCCTCCCAAGGCTGCATCTGCCCCCCTAGAACAGTGGTCTCCAACCTTTTTGGCAACAGGGACTGGTTTTATGGAAGACAGTTTTTCCACAGACTGGAGGTGGGGTGTTGTGTCGTGGGTGTGGTATGGAGCTCAGGTGGTGATGCATGGCCCATTTCCTAACAGGCCATGTACTGGTACTGGGCCATGGCCTGGGGATTGGGAACTATACCCCTAGACTACTGTGGCACTTTTCCCAGCTATCCTCCTGCCTCTTATATTTCATGTAGTTACTGGTGGTCTCCTTCTAAGATTTAATTACAGTTGTCATTTACTTGCCTTGAGATGTGGCCAGGATCTGGAAATCCTTATATATAGTACTTCTGTTATAGTAAATAAAAATTAGTTTACTTTTGTGTATTAAAAGGGGCTTTTTAAAGGTTGGCAACCTCTTATACAGAAGACAGTGCTGACACCTTAACCTGGCAGATGAGGCTGTCTTTCCACTCTTCTCTTTTTTGTACTTAATGCCCTACCACTTTGGTTAATGCCTCTCTACTCTCTTGCGTTCCTCAATACCTTCCTCTTTACCCCCATTTGTAGGTATGTTCTCTCCTCTGAGGCACCTTAGGTCACTTAGAGGACAGTATATGTTTACAGCACAGTATAGCTTGTTTTATGGTGGTTTATAACATCAGATCTTAGTTTCCTTTCTAGACTTTAAAACTAACTTTTGGTTGACTCTCTAAGCTGCTGATGCTTGGGGCCCTCACTATAGAGAGTATGCAGTTGGTTAATATGTTTATTAGGCAGCGAATGAAGGGTATAGCCTAAAAGATCTGCAGATTGTAAACACACTTAGTCTTTGTGGAGTTGCCTTAGTGAAGCTGAATATCATCTTAGAAATCTACATTTGTGAAGAGGGCCTTGGATGTCACTGGATTTAACAGTTTGTAATCATGCCACTGTAGAGGGCTTGTAAAAACAACTTTTCAGCATTGTGTATTCTGGTCATCCTCACAGTTTGCAAAGGATACCAGTCTTTTCAAGAGCTTAAGGCTGGTATGGGGCTCAAGTTTGTTACTTTAAGGTCATCCTGCAGAGTTGATAGAACTATGAATGCTCCTGGTTGTTCTAATGCTTATATCTTATAGATGGATTTTAACAGGCTAAACAGAGAGACAGCAGGCTTGGGTTTTTCCCTATCTATTATTTATTTATCTATCTATCCCAAAGTGCTGGGATTACAGGCATGAGCCATTGTGCCCACCCTGCCAGGGAGAATTTTTTCCTGAAGATATATATATGTTGTTGGTTGAGTAGGACACTTTGGCTTTGATTATGGGTGCCTATGGTAGTGAGATCTTTATATGATTTCTTCAGCAGTACTCAGGGTCAGCGGTATCTGTGATTTCTTCAGTGGCTTAGGGTACAGTTATTAGTTGAGGCTATGGTGAAGTTTTGCTGGGGACATGATGCCAACTGAGCCAGTCTTTAGGCCTCAGTGGTGGCACCAGGGGGCTGAGTGCCTATTTTTAGGCCTCAGAAGAAGCTTACTCTGGCACCGGTGTTAGTGGATACTGTAGGACCGATTCTTTAGGCCTCCAGGTGGGCTTGCTCTGAGGCTAATAGAGCAATGGGCTGGTGTGTGGGTGGGTTCTCAGGCCCCTGGGCAGCTGATGTGATGTGGGTGATGGCAGTAGCAGTGGTGGAGCAACCTGCTAGAACCCAAAGGGTCTGTGTTGGTGGTGTTGGTAGCTGCAGTTGGTTGAGTGGGCTAGTCTCCAGTCCCACAGCCATCCAGTGCAGGACAGTGGGTATTGTCCTAGGTATGTGTAGGAGAGTCTGGTTTCCGTATCCCTCTTCAACTGGAGCAGTTGCTGCTGTTGCATCAGCCCAAACTCAGCCTGAGGGTAGGGCGCAGCCCAGCATTAAACTCTGAAAATGGTGCCTTAGTGGGAGGAATTACTTGAGGCCAAGAGTTAAGATCAGCCTGAGCAACTTGGAGAGACCCCATCGCTGCAAAAAATTTAAAAATTACCTGAATGTGGTGGTGCACGCCTATAGTTCCAGCTACTTGGGAGGCTGAGGCAGGAAGGTCACTTGAGCTGAAGAGTTTGAAGTTGTAGTGAGCGATGATCATGTGACTGTACTCTGAGTAGCCCAGGCAACAGAGTGAGAACTTGTCTCAAAAAAAAAAGAAAAAATGCCTTGAGCCTGTGACCAGGGAGGGTGGGGCTCCTCCTAGGCAAGAATGGGGGGCAAGAAGCTGTGGGAAGTACAGTCCACTTTCATCTAGGTCTCAACAGCAGCTCATAGCAGGGCAGTGGGTATTCTGTGTATACGTTCGAGAGCCTGGTTTCCCTTTCCCTCTCCGGCCAGGTGGTTGGCTACAACTACAAGGGCTTGAACTTGGCCAGGAGGCAGAGTGCAACCTGGCCAGCATTCAGCTCTCAAAATGACACCTTGGGCCTGTGACCAGAGAGGGTGGGGCCCCTTCCAGGCAAGAAGCTGTGGGGAGTGTGATCTACTCAAGTTGCAGTCTCAATAGCAGCCCATAGCAGGATGATGGGGACCTTCTTAGGTTACGTGGGAACCCCTTCTCCATCTGCAGCACCACAGTGGCAGCAGCTGCATCTGTAGATCCCGGTATCTAGGTGCTCAAAATGGCACCCAGGTGGAGGGGCTCTAGGCTATGATGCCTGTGGGATTCTGTGTGGGTTTCCTTTCTAGAGCAATGTCTCTGTGCAGTCTCTAGGCAGCTCCCTGTGTTAGGCAGGAGGCCTCTGTGAGTTGAGGGGTTCTCCCATAGCCAAGATTATAAGAGACCATTTCAGAGTGTGAAGCCCTGGGGATTTCTCTCCCATTTCCCCTCATCCAGGAGCTTCTCCTGGCTCTCAGCCAGTCCCTGGCCAGGCAAGCTCCTGTGAACCCTTTCCTTAGTTACTTTTGGTGCTTCCTGTCACTTCTCTGGTGAATCCTAGTGTTCTCTCCTAGATAATCTATATGAAATGGAGGCACACCTGCTTCTAGTTTGCTATCTTTCCCTAAATCTGTCTTCCCTTTCTTTCTGACAGTCTTGCTTGTCACCCAGGCTAGAGTGCTGTGGCAAGATCAGCTCACTGTAACCTCCAACTCCTAGGCTCAAGCAGTCCCGCCTCAGTCCCCTGGGACTACAGTCACACGTCACCATGCCTGGATAATTTAAAAAATTTTTTTGTAGAGACAGGGTCTCACTGTGTTGACCAGGCTGGTCTTGAACTCCCAGCCTCAAGCAGTCCTCCTGGCTTGGCCTCCCAAAGTGCTGGGATTGCAGGCATGAGCCACCGCAGCCAGCCTTTCTCCTTGTTTTGATTTGACCAGCTACAAGAGATTAAGTGCCACTTTCCTTACTTAGTCTGTTTTTTGTTTTCCCTGAGATAATTGGAAATGGTAGAACTGGTGATGCAGACTCTCCTAAGAAGATTTAGTCTGTCAGCCAATATTTCATTGCTTAGTATGTTAGGCATTGGATGGGGAAGGTAAGGGAAAGTGAAGAGTGAAGAATGATGGAGTGAATTTTGTGGATGGTGTTGTTATTTACTGTGATAAAGATCACCAAAAGAATAGTTTTTGTGTAGGGGTTCAGTTTATGATTATATATCTGGGAGTTCTTTTTTCATTCAATAATGTACACATCTTCTCATGCCAGTGAATAGAGTTGTATGTACTTTTAATGACCACATAGAATTGTATAACTTATTTAACCAGTTACCTTTGGGTGGTCTTTGTATTACTTTTGATACTTATATCTTCTCGTAATTAATTATGCTTCAGATATAAAAATGGGTACTATATGCCATGTTAACTGCTTTAATTATACATATCATAAAAAGTTGGTAGGTACCTTGTTCCTACCATTTCACAAATGGAGAGACTGAGGCACAGAGGTTAAGTAACAGTCTGACATCACACATCCAGTAAATGGCAGAACCAAAATTTTGAAACGGCTATATTGAGATATAATTTGTATACCATATTTGTATACCATTTGTTTACCTTTCAGTGTCCTATTCGTTGGCTTTTAGTTTACCGTTAAACAATGCAGGGGTTGGGGTGCCAATCCCCCACAGATTTGAAAATCTGTGTTGAAAATGTGTGTATAACTTTTAACCCCCCCCAAAAAAACTTAACTACTAATAGCCTACTGTTGACCAGAAGCCTTATTGATGATATAAACAGTTGATATAACACATTTGTATGTTATGTATATATTTATATATATTATATACAGTATTCTTAAGCTACAGAAAAGAAAATGTTATTACAAAAATCATAAGGAAGAGAAAATACATTTACTGTGCATTAAGCAGAAGTGGATCATCATAAGGGTCTTCCATCCTTGTCTTCATGTTGAGCAGGCAGAGCAAGAGAAGGTGTTGGTCTTGCTATCTCAGGGGTGGTAGAGGCAGAAGAGATGGCAGAGGTAGAGGGGAGGCAGGCACACTTGGTGTAACTTTAGTGTAACTTTATGGAAATACATAATTTCTGTCTGACTTTTTTTTGCATTTTCATTTCTATAAAAATGTTTCTATATAGTGCTAATCCTTCTTGCTCTGTTTGCTTTAATTTCAGTGCCTGAGTAATAGAAGGGTCCATGTTGTAAAAGAAACCAAAAGCAGTCTTGAATAATTGGAAACCTTCTGCCAGATTGTCTAATGTCAATTTGTTTTCTGGTACTGCTTCTTCTACATCGTCTTCCTCATTGTCTGGCAGTGGTTCAGAAGCACTGATCTCCATCAAGTCATCTTCTGTTAATTTCTCTGGTGTGGTATCTATTGGGTGTTGAATTTCTCCAAGATTCATATCTTGAAACCTTTCACTGCCCTCTTTTTTGTAATATCCACAGTCTTTTCATGATTTCCTTAATTGGGTCTGTAGTGAATCCTGCGAAGTCACGCATGATATCTGGACAGTTTTCTCCAGCAGGAATTTATTACTTCAGGGCTTGATGGCTTTCACAGCTTTTTCTATAACAATGATGGTATCTTCAATGGTTGTAATCCTTCCAGATTATCATAATATTTTCTCTGTCCTCTTCCATAGCATTGACAGTCCTTTCCATAGAATCCTGTGTGTAATGAGCCTTAAATGTCCTTATGACCCATTGATCTAGAGAGTGAATTAGAGATGTCATGTTTGGGGGCATGTGGACCACCTTGCCTTTGATGTTGAGCTCATGGTGCTCTGGATGGCCAGAGGCATTTTCTAAAATCAGAAGAACTTTAAAAGGCTGTCCCTTACTATCAGGGTACTTCTGACTTAAGGAACAAAGCATTAGTGGAACCAATCCAGAAAAAAGGTTCCCTATGTCCAGGCCTTCTTGTTATACAACCAAAAGACTAGCAGCTGTTGTTTCTTTCCCTTCAAAGCTCAGAGGTTAACAGCTTTATAGATAAGGGCAGTCCTGGTCATGAACCTGACTGCACAAAACAGAGTTAATCTGTCCTTTCCTGCCTTAAATGCTGGTGCTCTCTTCTTTACTAATGTCCTTTGTGGCATTTTTTCCCAGCATAGGGCACTTTCATCTGCGTTAAAAACCTGTTCAGGCAGATATCCTTTTTCCTCAGTGATTTTCTTAATGACTTCTGGGCATCTGGACACTCATCTGCCTCTTGGCCAGCAGAAGCTGCTTTTCTGTTATCTTGACATTTTTTAAAGCCAAAACACTAAAACTATCAAACCATCCTTTGCTGGAATTAAATTCTCCAGCTTTAGATCCTTCACATTCCTTCTGCTTTAAGTTATCATATAACAATTTCACTTTTACTCAAATCATTACAGTCTATAGGTATGCCTTTCTTACTGCATTCCTGCACTGATGTAAAAGTTGCACTGTAAACGTGAGATTTAAAAGATATTTCACAAAAAGTGCAAAGTTTTCATGCTTGCTCCATAGCTGCAGCAATGACTTCATGAATTTTCTTTTTCTTCCCCCTCTCCTCTCTTGCTTCCCCCTCTTCCCCTTCTTCTCTCTCTCTGTCTCTCTCTCTGTCTGTCTGTCTCTCTCTCCGTCTTTCTCTCTTTCTCCTTGCTTCCTTTTTCTTTTTACAGTGGTCCTTATGCTAGATTCATTTATCATGAAATGGTGGGCATCCACAGTTGCAGACCTCAATCTATGGTACAGATCAAGCAATTCAACTTTTTTTTTTTGGTAATGTCATGACTTTTCTCTACTTCTTGGAAGCCCTTCCAGCATCACTTGTATGGGTCTCATGACATCATTCAAGGTTTATGGTGTTGCATTAAATACGATGAATAATACAGGAGAATCGTGAGAGATCACTTTACTGCGATAAGCAATTTAGTGGAGAGACAAACAGCTCACATAGAGATTAGCCTCACACAGTGTTCTAAGTGGATGTTTGCAACACTTGAACTCACCACAATAGTGACAGGAGCTGGCCACAAAGTTATTACCGTAGTACAGTATGTACCACAGCTAATTTTGTGCAGTTATTTTACAATATTAATAATATATTAATGTATTAATAATCATGTTTACATTTGTTTATGTTTTTCTCCACTATGAATGGTGCCATGTATGGTCTGTGTATATGTGCATTAGTTTTGATAAATTTAACTTTTTATAATAAATTTGTGTATATTTTATGGTAGTAAAAGACTAGCATCTACATATATTTTATGCATTTGTGACATACCTTTTTCTTAATGTTTTGATATTTCTAGGCCATGTGGTTTGTGAGTTTTCTTGAATTGTCATGAATCTCCAAAAAATTTTACAATGTGTTTATCGAAAAATATTCATGTATAAGTGGACCCACACAGTTAAAACCTGTGTTCAAGGGTCACCTATATGTTTACAGAATTGTGCAACCATCACTGTAATCTAATTGTGGAATCTTTCCATTTCAAAGAGAAACCAGGTGTACTCACTATCCACCACCCCCTAACCTCCCTTCTTTCTCTAGGCCTAGGCAACTAATCTTAAGATTTAGTTACTCTGCACATTTTGTGTAACTGGACTCATATAATATGCAGTCTTTTGTGACTGGCTTCTCTCACTAAGCATAAATGTTTTTGAGATTTATCTGTGTTGTAGTATGTATCAGTACTTTAATCCTTTACATTGCCAGACAATATTCCAGTGTATGGATATATCCCAAGATTTGAACCAGGTCTCATTATATAGTTTTACATTCTGAAGCTCATGCTGCTGCTACCATGCCATGTTAATTCCTGTATGTGTGTCCCATTAGATTAGGAGGCTCTTGAGGAAATATCTTCATATTTTGGTGTTTTTTTCCTTCTTGCAGTTCTCTCAGAGTACCTTGCTTCTAGTAAATACTCATTAAATATTTCAGTGTATAAGCAAGAAACCCAAGTCCTTGTTACTTTGTCTATTTCATGGTATTGGCTTGAGAGAAAGAGGGTGCGAAGTCTCTTTATTAGAAAGTAGTGTAGAAAACCTAAATATCTTTTCTCTGTGTCTAGGAAGAAGAGGCGCAAAGGATAAAAGATTGCTGGGACAACCAGGAAGCACCTGCGCTCTCCACTTGCAGCAATGCCAGTATCTTTCGAAGGATAAATGCCATATTGGATAACTCTCTGGATTTCAGTAGAGTCTGCACGACACCAATAAACCGGGGAATTCATGATCATTTGTCAGGTGATTTAGATTTGAAAACTTGGTTGTACTAGGCTTGGATACGTGTATCAACAGCTTCTAGGAAGTGCATGCAGGTGCGCTTCCTTGGGAAGCACATGAAAAATGATGGTTGAATCTCTGGCAATACTTGCTCCTTTTGTGGTTTACTTTGTGGATTGAATCCCCTCTCTAGGTGAAGACTGATTTTGATTAGGATATAGAAATATATAATATTTTATGATATGCAGGAAGATTTTAAAGAATAGGCCAAAGGTGATAGGAGTATTTATGTATAGAAATATATTGTGAATCACATACTTTATTATAGATTTCATGGTAGCCATATTTTAAAAGTAGAAGCAAATGAAATTAATTTAGCAATTTATTTAAGCCAACATATAACTTGTCAACAAATAATGTAAAAACTATAATGAGACATATTTTTTATTAGTGCTAAGACTTCAAAATCCTGTGTATATTTAATACCTACAACATCTTAATATGGACTTAGTTACATTTCAAGTGCTTAGTAGCTACATGAGACTAATGGCTACTGCATTGGACAGTGAGTGCAGCTCTTGAATGTTTTAATAGCTTTTAAACATGAGTGCAAATCAACAAGCATTTAGTTTTTAGGATACGTAAGATACTTCACAGAATAGTGGGGGCGGGGAGAGGGCAGTGTGTCCTGGAGTTGACTCTTCCCAAGAAGGTGTGAATCCTAACAGTGTTTCATAATTCTCTCCAGGAGTTGCAACACATTTTAAGAATATTGATTTTTTTTTTAGTTATTTTTAATTATGGATATATAATATTTGTAAGTTTGAGTTATTTTAGATGAAAGGATATCTTTTTAATTTTTTAAATGGACCTTGAAAAAACTTGGCAACAACAGGGGTTCTTACAACGAGGACTGATAATTACAGTTGACCCTGGAACAACATGGGTTTGGTTTGTTTTTTGAGACAGAGTCTCACTTTGTTGCCCAGGCTAGAGTGAGTGACATGGTGTCAGCCTAGCTCACAGCAACCTCATACTCCTGGGCTCAAGCAATCCTTCTGTCTCAGCCTCCCGAGTAGCTGGGACTACAGGCATGTGCCACCATGCCCAGCTAATTTTTTCTATATATTTTTAGTTGGCCAATAAATTTCTTTCTATTTTTAGTAGAGACAGGGTCTCGCTCTTGCTCAGGCTGGTCTCGAACTCCTGAGCTCAAACGATCCTCCCGCCTCAGCCTCCCAGAGTGCTAGGATTTCAGGCGTGAGCCACCACGCCTGGCCTACAACATGGGTTTTAAACTGGACAGGCCCACTTACACACGGACATTTTTCAACCAAACAGACGAAAATACAGTATTTGTGGGATGTGAAACCAGAATATATGGAGGGATAACTTTAAGTATAGATATCTTCTGCAGGGCCCACTGCAGGACTTGAGTATACTCAAGGAGTCCTGGAACCAATCCTTGCATGTACTAAAGGGGAAAACTGTACTACTTATAAATTTTTATTTTTTAGCTTGGTCTTGGAAATAATTCCCACAAAGATTCAGGAGTATATGTTTGAATGTTTAAATAACTAAATATTTGAGGGAGAGACTTAAGAAGGAGACTGACTTGTAGCTTCCGTAGAATTTATTTCTATTAAATTGTACAGGAAAGCAAACGAAATGGCATATTTGGGGGATATGGAAGGGTTTCTTGTCTCTTAACCCTGTTCTCCTTTACCTTACCCTGAGTTAAAAATTTAGGGAGTCTGGCTGGGTGTGGTGGTTCACACCTGTAATTCTAGCACTTTGGGGAGGCCAAGGGGGGGAGGATGGCTTGAGGCCAGGAGTTCAAGACCAGCCTGAGCAACAGAGTGAGACCCTCTCGTGCAAAAAAAAAAAAAAAATGTTCGGGGAGTCTTTTCTTTTTTCTAATACGTGTTCTGTTTTTCTCTTTTGAGAAAACTGCATGGATTATATTTCAGTAAGAATGACAAGAGTGGCTTAAAACTTCACTGGGTTGCATCAGACATGCTGGAAACTTTTCTAGTTTATGGGAAAGTATGTTACGTTGTTGAACTAAGGGGAAAGGACCCATGATTGATGAGAGAGGAGCTTTCAGGAGTGTATATTAGCATTAAGGCCACTGGGCTCCTTGGCCAATTGCAAAGGTGCCAGGCTCTGGTGAGGGTGTTACCATTACATTCTGCCCAACTCAGTGGCAGGCCAAGCTACAAGGTATAGACTTCCCAGCCTCTTCTGACCCTTCTTAGGACCCTTCTAAGAGGTGCAGTGGGAAAAGTACCTTGAAGAAATTGGGAGAACCTGGATTCTAAGCTTGATCTTGGGCAGTGAGATAAAGAGGTCAGTTTTCCCAATGGTAGGATGGAATGGTACCTGCCCGACCTGCCTCACAGGTTTCTTATGGGGCTCAGGTGTTAAGGTAGTTCTCAGATTTAAGGGAACTCAAGGGATTGTGGGAAAGGTTCCTGTCAAGGTAGGTGGTCTTCCAAGCCCTTCACATATACCTACCTAGCTCCCCTGTGTGGTCAGCCCTCTCTACTTCCCACCTGAGATACCTATTCAGGGCTGTGGGCCCTTGTTCTTGAGTGGTCAAGCAAGGATGCTTGGCGTATAGCAGAGAGCATTCTTCTTGTGTTCCCCAGGAAGAACCCCATATAGAACAGGCCAGCAGAAATACCCACATTTGAGGTTAATGAGGAAGTAAACTAGGATATCTATTTTCTATGAAAAACCTTTAGAAATAACCTGAACCTGTAGCTTCTCGTCAAGAGTAATTTTGTTACTTAAGAAAATAATCAGAACTGTAGAAACTTAAGATTGTTTATGACATTATAACTAGGGAAAATTTGGCAACAACAGAAGGTTAAGTAAATCATAGCATAGACAAACTATGGAATGTCCTTCATCATTAAATATGTTTGTAGAAGACTGCTTAATATCAAAAGATAACCATAGTATCTGAAATGAAGAAAGCAAAGTACAAAGCAGTATGGCCTTAAGTATATATGCATAGAAAAAGACTAGAATGTTATAAATGTGACAATGAAGGTGTTATGGGTAATTTTTTTCTGTAGGCTTTTCCTCACTAGTTTTTTTTTAATAA
>VBSM01002223.1:3011540-3036575 GCA_008086735.1 Cheirogaleus medius
CATAAAAAATGACTAGTTGCATTTTGCATAGATCACATTTCATTTTCAGTGCTGGGCTCTGACATAAGGAAAAGATCCTTTTTCTGCTGTCTTGCTAACATTTTATTTACTCAGTTATCTGTCATTAGAATTAAAATTGCACACTTGTTTCACACAGATGTACTTAACTTTGCAAATGTTATGTACTTTTTTCATTTGAACAAATGTTTCAGTATAAGTCACTTGTAAGGCTGTACGGTTAGCTATGATAAATTTCACTGCATGGTAAGCATTGAGAATAGAGAAGTACATGCTCAGTTGATAAGGCATTGTTGGAAAAGTGCTGTGATAGGGTCAGGGAGAGGTCACTTTGGTTAGGGACCTAGGTGAACACTGCTGAGTGAAACAGCATTTGATATAGGCTTTAAAGAGAATTAAAATTATTTCACTGTTAACTGGATGTTGAATAGATTTTTTTTTTTCCTGTTACTCTGGAATTGGCCATTAGGACCCAAAACTGAGAATAAAGAGGTGTAAAGTGACCTGTGGTGTAATGAGAGTCCTTGGGAGATGGGGCCACATATCTCCTGTGGGGCTTACCAAAAGGCCACAGAGCTTTCCTTGCCATCACAAGCATTATCTCAGCCCTTCCCTGGTCTACATAGGAAGACCACATAGGGAGGGAGGCACTTGAAGAGATTCCTTCCCCATAGAGTGGAGGAGGGTGGAGTGGGATGCAGCTTCTCTTTCAGGACAGCAGGGGGAAGTGTCTTCCAAGGGAAGCGTTTGTATAGATTGAGGGTGCTTCCAAGAAGAGAAGGCAAAGTGAAGCCCTTAGTTAGACAGCAGACTTGCCATCTGCCCCTGACTGAGGGGAGATGATGAGGTGGGGCAGAGAAGGAGGGTAGCTAGAGTGTCTGAATTCTCCCAGTTGACACACAAAGTTGTTACTTCCTGTGGTTTAAGGGGGTTTTGCCTAAGGACTGAGCTTGTTGGCTTGTACCCCACCGAAAAGGTCCTTGTTGCCTGAGGGGTGGGGCTTGGAAGGTCAGGCCAGAGCTGAGTTTCCTTCCCAAAGCAACTATGGTGGGGATGTAGCGCTTCTCACGGGAGAGATGCCTGCCACCTAGAGGGCACTTTCCACATTTCCTAGTCCTTTAAGCCACATTTCTGTTGCTTTCTGTGGGGAAATGGAGAAATGGGCTGCAGATGGACATGTGATTGGAGCATTTATGAACAGTTTCTAGTAACAGTGTCTGTAAAGGTGTGAAAAGTGGTAAGACATCACTAAGGGACACCTTAACTGCTATGTGAGTAAGGAGATTAAATGTGTGGTATGTCTGGGGGCAGTGACTGGAGGAAAAAAGTCTCATGTTAACTCATTGAGATGAGACTTTTCAATAACCAGTTAAAATACCTTGGAGGTTTAGAAAAGGACTTGATAAGCCAAAGTAGTTCAAAGTAAGATTTAGGACTGATATGCTGATTTAAAGGGGTTTTTAAAAAAATATCTGAAGTATTAATACACATACAGGAAAATACATACTGTATCATAGGTGAAGAGTTCCAGTTTTATTAAACTTAACCGTGGAACCAGTTCCCAGATATAAATGGACTGCTGACTTTTAATTTAATTTTAATATAGTTGTAGCCCAATATTGAATATTTGAGATGGTTTCCTTTTTTATTTTGCAGAATCATAAATAGTATCACCACTAAATTATTGAAAAACTATTCCAAAACAAAGTTTAATACATTCAGTCCCACCTAGCAGGCGATGATTGAAATTACTCTCAGGAAGTCTTGTTTCCCACAAAATAAATTTTTTCGTGGAACCTTAATATGTGACTTCTTTAACAGTTAAGAGATAAGGATTTACCTTTTTATTGAAGTATAATGTACACACAAAAAAGTATGAGTGCACTGTTCAATGAATTTTTGTACTGATACATCTTGTATAACTACTCACATATAGAGAGGCAAAAATTAACGGTACACTAGAAGCCTCCTTGCATCCCTTTCAGTCTCTAACTCATGAAGGGCAGCTACTGTGGAGAATTTTAATTGCATGGGTTAATTTTGCCTGGTTTTGAACTCATATAAATGGAATCATAAATATGTACTCTTTAGCTGTGAGATTCATCCATGTTGCAACCACTGGTCTTGGGTTATTTGCTCCTGTTCTTGTGTAGCATTCCATTGTATGAATATACCAGTGCTTATTCATTACACTGTTAGTAGACATTTGGGTAGTTTGCAGTTTGTGGCCGTAATTAATAGTGCTGCTATGAACATGTCTTTTGGTGAATTTATTTCTGTTGGGTAAATTCCTAGGAAGGAAGGAAGTGTTGCGTTCTAGGGTAGACATATGTTCATCTTTAAGAGATGCTGCCAGTTTTTACCACAGTTATACCAGTTTACACTTGCAGTAGTGTGTGATGGTTTGGGTGGTTCCACATCCTCACCAACAGTTGGTATTATCTTTTTCATTTTAGCCATTTTGGTGAATTGTGGTTTCGGTTTCCTTGATGACTAATGAAGTTGAGCACCTTTTCATGTTTATCGGCCTTTGGATATCTTCTTTCCTGAAGTCAGGCCTCTTTAGGACTTGCGTTCATTTTTCTTGAGGGTTATCTACCTTTTTCTTGTTGACTAGTAGCAGTTCTTTATATATTCTGCATATTGTCTCTGTGTCTGAAATATATATTACAAATATTTTCTCCCAATATGTGGTTTGCCTTTATGTGCTTAATTGGTGTCTTTCAAATAACAAAACTTAAATTTTAATGAAGTACAATTTACTGACTTTTTTCCATTATTCTTAGTGTTTCGTGGCCTGTTTAAGAAATGTTTGCCTATTCCGGTATCATGAAAGTAGTATATGTTTCATGTCAAAAGTTGTTTTACCTTTTACACTTAGATTTACAACCCAACTGGAATTTAGTTTCATCCATGGTGTAAGTTGGAGGGTCAAGATTAATTTTGTTCTGCGTAAATAGCCAGTTCACCCAGGACAGTAGAGGGAGAAAAATTCCTTTTGGGGAAGGGGTGGTGGGCCGCACAGTGTGGGGGAATGTGGAGGGGTGGACTTCAGTGTTCAAGCTGGCCTGCTGCCCCAAGGATGTGTTCTGGGGCACAAGACCACTGTCTTCGCAGACACCAAGGAGTTGAGCACCATGTTCAATCTGAAGTGCATCGAGGGCATTCTCAAGCAGCCGTCCCACGACCAGCAGCTATACAAAGACAAGCAGCTCCTGGATGGTGGCAGGACACTGGGTGAATGTGGCTTCACCAGCCAAAGGGCACGGCCACAAGCCCCAGCCACAGTGGTGCTGGCCTTTGAGCAGAAGAAACCTTTGAGGCCTTGTGCACTGAGCCCTTCTCTAGCCTGCTGGAGCTGTCTGATATGTTAAAGCCCCAGGACTCAAGAAGCAGTGCCAGTGAACGAGCCATGCATTGAAGTCCCTCGGCTTGCCCCCAAGAGGCCCATTCCCCCCAATAAAAGA
The DNA here is from genome assembly GCA_008086735.1 of Cheirogaleus medius. Taxonomy (NCBI): domain Eukaryota; kingdom Metazoa; phylum Chordata; class Mammalia; order Primates; family Cheirogaleidae; genus Cheirogaleus; species Cheirogaleus medius. Next base: position 3,015,026 of record VBSM01002223.1, read on the forward strand.
TGTAGGTGTCAAAAAAAATCCTTTTTAATTGCAAGGAGGCTTCTGGTGTACTGTTAGATTTTGCCTCTCTATATGTGAGTGATTATACAAGATGTGTCAGTACGTAAAAATTCATTGAACAGTACATTCGTACTTTTTTGTATGTACGTTATACTTCAGTAAAAAGTTAAATCCTTATCACTACTGTTAAGTCCTTGTTAATTGCCCATGTAACCTTTCTCATACATCAGGTGTCCATAGTATATATGCAGATCTGTTTCTGGATACTCTTTTCTTCTTTTGATTTATCTTTGTCCTTGTATCTTAGTTACCACAGCTTTATAATAGGCTTTGATAGTTGGTAGTGAAGTTCTCCAATTTTGTCTTTTATGTTTTGGCTTTTCTTGGATCTTTGCATTTCCATATAAATTATATATTCAGCTTGCCAGTCCATTCTCCCCACCCCACAGTGATCTACTGGGATTTTGATTGGGATTGTATTGAATCTGTGAATCAAAAGTCTTCCAATCCTTGAAGCTGGTATATAGTTCATATCCCTTTATTTATCAGATCTTTAATTTTTCTCAGTGTTTTGTAGACACAAATCCTTTGTTAGGTTTATCTCTAGATTTTGATGGGCATTTAATGCAATTGTAAGTGATATTTTTTAGTGTTATTTTCTATTTGTTTGCTACTATGACAGTTCTCTCTAGTGTGGGCTCCAGAAATGGACATTCAGGTTTTGGACAGTTGGGTTCCTCTTACATGAAAATTAAGTTATGTCTCCTAAATATTCAGTAGTTTTGCTGCTTTTGTTGATCTGTGTGGGTTTTGGAGAATGTATGAAAAGATTTGGGTTTAGGCAACTGTCAATTTCCTGTAAGAACCAGGAAGTCTGATCTTGTTGATCTAGTTTGAAAACATACACATACGTACTCTCACACATACACATGTGTGTATATGTCATATATATCAATAAGATATACACCAAAAAGTTAATCTATATTAGACACTGTAAGAATGTCTAATATTAAGATGACTGACCTTACCAAGAATTGGCAAGGATGTAGATTAATTGGAACTCTCAAACTGCTGCTAGGAATGCAAAATTATGTAACTATGTGGAAAATACTGTAAGTTCTTAAGAAGTTAAACATTTACCTACCATGTGATCCAGCAATTCTGCTCTTATATGTTTTTAAAAATAAACTTATATTTTAGAATAGTTTTCAATTAATAGCAAAGTTAACAATGATACCACAGAGTTCCTATATATCCCATACCTAGTTTCGCCTTTTGTTAACATCCGACATTAGTATGATGCATTTGTCACACCTAATGAACCAATATTGATACTATCATCCATATTTTACTTGGATTTTCTTAGTTTTTACCTAATGTCCTTTTTTTGTACCAGGCTCTTATCCAGACTATCACATTACATTTAGTCATCATGTCCCCTTAGGTTTCTCTAGACATTGGCTGTTTCTCAGACTTTCCTTGTTCTTGATCACCTTGACAGTTTTGAGTAGTACTGGTCACACTCGAGAAATGAAAACATGTATCAGTATACAACTTGTACACAAATGTTCATCACCTGTTTATAACATCTAAAAACTGGAAACAACACAAATGTCCATCAACAGGTGAATGGATAAATAAATTATGGTATGTCCATACAAAGGAAAACTAAGCAATAAACTATTAATGCATGCTAAGCATGGATGAATTTCAGGATAATTATGCTCAGTGAAAGAAGGCAGATGAGATTGTACATACTATGATTTTACTTGCACAGAATTCTAGAAAATGCCAGCTAACCTTCTTGGCTCTGTTTGTTCTTGGACCCACTGTGTGGTACTGTAAACATATGTTCTCAAAATGGGAAGTTAGAGAATAGTTCTGAAAAACACATTATTTTCCTATTTCTAAATAGACCTACACAAAGTAGGGTACAGGCTTTGGATGTAGATGACCTGAGAATAAATCCTGGGTGTGATGCCTATGTGTTCTGACCTTGGCTGACTCTTAGAGTTTAAATTTCCTGAGCTGTAACGTGGGGTAGTTATAGTACCCATTTATAGGGGTTTTGTGATGCTTCAGTAAGATGTGTGTGTTAAATACTACCTAAAACAGTGCACGTAACTGCACTTATTCACTAGATGGTGATTGTGATGGTGTGAGTGTTGCTGGAATTATATATTAAAAGTTGAATTAGTGGTTTCTTGTTTAGACTAAAAGTCTCTTGAAGGAAATATATTTAAGGACTAGATCTTAAATATCCCTGGATTCTTGATCCTCAGTATTACGTCTGATACATAGTGGGTAACTTATGATTGTTTAATGAATGCGTCCTCACAAACTGGGTGCCTAAGGTGAAAGAGACCCAAATTTTATGTTCGAATAAATTGTACTCTCTCCACATTCAGTACTGATATCATCAGGGTTTTAGTTGCAGGTGTGTGTGCATACACAGCACTTATTTAGACGTCAGTAATTTTTACTGATTACTTAGATAACCATTGTTTTTTGTTTCATTCTTAGAACTAGCTTGCATGACTTTAATTGTTAAACATAGCATATATATAGAAAACTGCATAAAAATACTTGCATATTTTAATTTAAAGCATATATCCACATAACTAATATCTAGGTCAAGAACAGTATCCCAGAATTTCCCCTAAAGAACACATCTCCTTTCCCCAGATACAACCATTGTTTCCCTGTGATTTTCTGTATATTTTTCATCCCCATGCATATATCCCTAAAAATATTTATAAATATTTATAAATATTTATTTATTTTTGAGACAAGAGTCTCACTCTGTCACCCAGGCTAGGGTGCCATGGCATCAGCCTACCTCACTGCAACCTCAAACTCCTGGGCTCAAGTGATCCTCCCACTCAGCCTCCCGAGTAGCTGGGACTACAGATGCCTGGCTGAGTTTTGTATTTCTAGTAGAGACGGGGTCTCACTCTTGCTCAGGCTGGTCTTGAACTCCTGAGCTCAAGTGATCCTCCTGCCTCAGCCTCCCAAGTAGCTGGGACTGTATATAGTGACTGTATGTAGTATCATGAAATAACTCACAGTTTATCAATTCTGATGTTCAACATTTATGTTTTCTAGTGTTTAGGCTGTTAAACCGTGGTGCTATGAACATTCTTATGTGTTGGTATACAAATCATCTAGACTGTACACACTGGAGTAGAATATCTAGGTATGATTATCTTCAAAACTAATAGATAACACCAAACTTTCCCCAAAGAGGTTGAAGCAGTTTACATTCCTCTGTCAGATATATGCATTGCTAATATTTCCCACTTTGTGGCTTGCCTTTTTGTCTTTTGATGAACATGAGTTCTTCATTTTCAGTTCTTTATTGATCTTTGTCTTTATATTAATAGTTAGCATTTTCATGTTACACTTGTCATTGCCTTTTTTTAATGAAATAAGGATATTACTTGTGTTACCTTTGAGAAACTGATTTTTTTCTTTTCATATTATAAATGATATTTTAAAATTTTTATTTCCTAATTGTTCATACATGAAAAGGTTTTTGTATATTGACACTATTCCATGACCTTGCTAAGTTTACCTACAAATACCTAATAGTTTACCTATAGATTTTTCTGGGTTTCTTATATACATAATCATGTTGTTTGGAAATCTAATAGTTGTAGTTCTTCCTTTTCAATCTTTCTACTTTTTAAATGCCTTTTGTCACTGGCTAAGTACAGTGTTAAATAGAAGTGATGATAGCAAGCATCTGTGTCTTGTTTCCAGTCATGGAGGGGGAGGGGGAGGGGGTGTAGGAGTGGAACTTTTCAACATTTCACTGTTAAGTATGCTGAAGTTTTTGTGGATATTTTTTATCTGATTAAGGAAATTCTTTTCTCAGAGTTTGTCAAGAGGGTTTTTTTTTTTAAAAAATCATGAATGGTTATTAAACTATTTCAGTTTTTATCTACATCAATTCATTTAACTTTTTTCTTTGATTCCATAAATATGAGAATGACATTCAGGAAAGAATACTAAAGTAAAACCAGTTTTGCATTTCTGGAATAAACTCAAGTGTATAATATATTGTGTTTAGTATATTGCTGGATTTGATTTGCAAATGTTGTCTTTAGGATTTTTGTATGCATGCATTTAAGAGATTAGCTTATAATCTTAAAATATCCTTGGTGTCAGCCATGTTAGCATCTTGAAACACATTGGACTGTTTCTTTTTTTATGTTCTTTTAGAAGAGCTTGTGTAAAACTTACAGTATTCTTTCTTAAATTTTGGTGTAATTTATTGGTAAAACCATCTAGACCTGGAGTGTTTTTTTGTTTTTGTTTTTCAAGGAAAGGTGTTTTATTATTATTATGGATTCCATTTCTCATAAATTTTGGTAAGATGTGTTTTTCTCAGAATTTCTCCATTTCATTTGTATTTTCAAATTCATTGGAATAATTTTGGGTGTTTCTTTTTTTTTGGGGAGATGGTCTTGCTGTGTTTCCAAGGCTGGAGTACATTGGCCTCATCATAGCTCACTGCAACCTCAAACTCCTGGGCTGAATTCATTCTCCTGCCTTAGAGAAGCTGGGATTACAGGCATGCGCCACCATGCTTGGCTAATTGTTCTATTTTTTGTGGAGGTGGGAGTCTCAACTCTTGCTCAGGCTGGTCTCCAGCTCCTAGCCTCAAGCTATCCTCCTCCCTCAGCCTCTCAAAGTGCTAGAATTACAGGCATGAGCCACAGCGCCTAGCCCTCATTGTCATAAATTTATATGTAATATCCTCTTGGGATTTAGAATTAACAGTATTATCTTTTTATTTTTATTTTTTGAGACAGTCTTGCTCTGGTGCCCAGGCTAGAGTACAGTGGCATCATCATAGCTCACTGCAACCTCAAACTCCTGGGCTCAGGTGATCCTCTTTCTTCAGCCTCCCGAGAAGCTGGGACCACAATGCCTGGCCAATTTTTCTGTTTTGTTTTTTTGTGGAGAATGGGGTCTCATCCTTGCACAAGCTGGTCTCAAACTCCTGGCCTCAAGTAATCCTCCCACTTTGACTTCCCAGAGTGCTAGGATTACGGGTGTGAGCCACCATGCCCGGCCTGACAGTATTCTTGACATTGGTAATTTGCTTTTTTTCTTTGTTTTATTCTTTCTTAAAAATGAACTTTTGGCTTTGATTTTCCCCCCTGCCATTCTAATATACATTGCTTTTATATGTCATTGATTTGTTTCTTCCTATTTCTTTTTGGGTTTAATTTACTGTTTTTTTCTAACTTGTTGAGATGGAAGTTCTTAGATCATTGACTTTTGATTGAGATAAAATTCACATGTATATGATATCTTTACCATTTTAAAGTGTACAATTCAGTGGTTTTTAAATATAGTCATGAAGTTGTGAAACTATCATAACTATTTAATATCAGAACATTTTCATCACCCCCAAAAGAAACTTCATACCTATCAGCCATCACTCCCTTCCACCACTTTCCCATTCCCTGACAGCTACTAATCTGATTTCAGTCTCCAGGGATTTGCCTATTCTGGACATTTCATATCAATAGAATGATGCAACATTTGGTCTTTTGTGTCTAGCTTCTTTCACTTAGTATAGTACTGTATTATCAAGATTCATCTATTTTAATCTATGAATTTGCATGCCATTCTTTTTATAGCTGAATAATATTCCATTTTATCAGTGTCCCATTTTGTCTATCCACTCATCAGTTGATGGACATTAGGTTTGTTACCATTTTTTTGGCTATTATAATACTGTTAACATTCACACAAGTTTGTGTGGAAATATGCTTTCATTTCTCTTTGGTATATACATACGAGTGAATTTGTGGGTCATATAGTAACTTGATCAACTTTTTGAGGAACTGCCAAACTATTTTCCAAAGTGGCTACATCATTTTACATTCCCATCAGCAATGTATGAGGGTTTGAATTTCTCCACATCCTCAAAACATTTTTGATTATAGCTATATCCTGGGTGGGTGTGAAGTGAGATCTCATGGTTTTGATATGTGTTTCTCTAGTGATGCTGAGCTCATTGGCCATTTGTATATTTTCTTTGGACAGATGTCTCCAAATCCTTTGCCCATTTATTTTTATTTTTTAATTGTAAATTGAAAAATTATAGTTGTATGTATTTGTGGGGTACAAAGTGATACTGATCTGTTTGTGTGTCTTTAGGCTAGTACCACATTGTCTTGATTAGTATAGCTTTGTATTAAGTTTTGAAATCAGGATTTGTGAGTCCCCCAACTTTGTTGTTCTTTTCCAAGATTATTCTGAATGTTCTGGGTCCCTTGAAATCCATTATGAATTTTAAGATCAGCTTGTAAACCTCTGCAAAAGAGCCAATTTGGCCTTTGGTAGGGATTGCATTCAATCTGTAGGTTGATTTGGAAACTGTTGCCATGTTAACAGTATAAAGTCTTCCAATCCATGATCAAGGGATGTCTTTAAATTAATTTGTTTCATTCTTTTATAGTTTTTGTCATGCAAGTCTCACACTTTATTTGTGAGTATATTTATTTTTCAGTGCTATTGTAAATGAAGTTGTTTTAATTTCATTTTTAGGTTTGATAATGTACATAAATGTAATTAATTTTAGTACATTGATTTTGTACCCTGCCATTTGCTGAATTCATTTATTAACTCTAATAGTTTTTTGTGGATTCTTTAGGACTTTTTATATCCAAGATTATGTCTCTGTGTGTCATGTTTATATCATGTATGAAGATAGTTTTGTTTTTTTTTTTTTTCAATTTTCCTGACTAATTGCCCTGGCTAGACCCTCCAGTACAATTTTGAGTACAGGTGAAGTGAGTGGACATCTTTGTCTTGTTCCTGAAACCTTTCAATGTTTCATCATTAAGTGTGATGTTAGATGTCTTTTGTAGAAGCCCTTTAACAGGTTGAGGATGTTCCCTTCTATTCCTAGTTTATTGAATGTTTTTATATCATAAAAGGATGTTGGATTTTTGTCATTCTTTTCTGTGCATTGAGTTGCTTATGTGTTTTTGTTTTTTATCCTATTAAGATAATTTTATTGGTTTTCATATGATAAACCAAGTTTGCATTCTTCAGATAAATGTCATTTGATCATGGTGTATAATCTATTTTATATGCCACTACATATGGTTTGCGAATATTTTGAGGTTTGCATCTATGTTCATAAGCACATAGGTCTATGATTTTCTTTACTCGTGATCTCATTATCCGGTTTTGGAATCAGGGAAATACTGTCTTAATGGCTAAGTTGTGAAGTGTTCCTTCCTCTTCAGTTTTTGGAAGAGTTTATGAATAAATGATATTAATTCTTTTTTTAGTCTTTGGTAGAATTGACCAGTGAAGCCATCTTGTCCTGGGCTTTTCTTTGTTGGAAGTTTTTTGTTTTGTTTTGTTTTTAGAGACAGGGTGTTGCTCTGCTACTGAGGCTGGAGTGCAGTGGCACAATCACAGCTCGCCGCAGCCCTGAACTCTTGGGCTCAAGTGATCCTTCCAAGTCGCTAGGACTACAGGCTCAGTTTCTTTCTACAGTTTCTTTGTAGAAACAGGGTCTGTTGCTGTGTTGCCCAGTCTGGTCTTAAACTCCTGGCCTTAAGTGATCCTCTTGCCTCAGACTCCCAAAGTGCTAGGGTTATAGGCGTGAGCCAACACACCAGACCATGGGAAGTTTTTTGATTACCACTTCAGGCTCTTTGCTCCTTACAGGTCTTTACAGATTGTCTGTTTCTTCTTCAGTTAGTTTTGGTAGTATGTATCTTGGAGGAATTTGTTTCACCCAAATTTTCTAAGTTGTAGGCATACAGTTATTCATAGTAATTCCTTATAGTCTTTTTTTTTTTTTGGTAATATTGGTAGTAATGTTTCCACTTTTATTTCTGATTTTAATAATTTGAATCTTAGATCTTTTTTTCTTGGTCCATGTAGCTCAAAGTTTGTCAGTTTTGTAGATGTTTTCAAAGAACCAACTTTTTTGTTGATTTTTCTCTATAGTTTTTCTAGTCTTTATTTCATGTATTTCTGCTTTAATCTTCATTACTTCCTTCTACTTGCTTTGGGTTTATTTTACTCTCTTTAAGCTTTTTTAGCTAGCCTCTTGCTTCCCTAAACTATAGCCTACTACCTCAGGCACATGGGATGTTTAATAATTGCCTCTGATTGTTTTTGAACAAACTTCTCAGTTTATTCAAACAAACCTGAATTTAACCTGAGAAAGCTGACTAAAAAATTTAAAAAAGGAAAAATAAACTTCCTCTGGGTAATGGCTGTTTATACTAGGTGAGCTCTGAGGGAGGTCAGGTAAAGATAGCCTTGTAAGTGAAGTCTTGCAGGGAACCACCTAAAAGGTCAAGTAATGGTTGGGCACGGTGGCTCACACCTATAATCCTGGCACTCTGGGAGACCGAGGTGGAAGGATCACGTGAGCTCAGGAGTTTGAGACCAGACCCCTATCTCTAATAAAAATAGAAAAATTAGCCAGGTGTGGTAGTACACAGCTGTAGTCCCAGCTACTCAGGATGCTGAGATAGGAGGATCACTTGAGCCCCAGGACTTTGAGGTTGCTATGAGCAATGATGATGCCACTGAACTCTACCCAGGCAACAGAGCTAGACTCTGTCTCCAACAGAAGTCAAGTAATGACAGTTCTCTGGAGATGGGGCCTGAGCTCCAACTGTGCTGTCCTGTCATTGACTTCTAGGCTGCTAATTTTTACTATGATTGCTGGTTGTTGGTTTTCAGGGTTTTATAGCAGAGCTAGGGAGGGAGGGGGGTTGGAATAGTGCAGTTAAAAGGCCACAAAGCATGGTGTTCTTACCAAGATTCAGCTGCTTATTTTTATTTTTTAAATAAATGCTCTTCAGATTGCTGTTAGCCTTTGTTTAATTTCCAGAGTTCTGAAGAAAGTTGATTTTGACAATTCTTGCCAGTGTTCTCATTGAGTTTACGTAGGAAGAATTTTTGGAGGTCCTTATTTTGCCATTTCACTAATATCACCCTGATCATTGATTCCTCTCTCCACCCCCTGCCTGATCACTGATTTTTTATTTTAATCTTTCTAATACATCTACCAAAGACTATAAATTTCCCTGAGGTTGGATTTAAGTGCATTCTATGAGTAGTGAATTCTTTTTAACTATTATGCAGTTGGAAGTATTTTCTAATTTCTATTGGATATCTTGTTGACCCCTGAAGTGTGATTTAGCTTCAAAATATTTGGGACTCTTTAGTTGTCTTTTTGTTACGGATTTTTATCTTATTTCCACTATAATCATAGAACATCCTCCATATAATTTCAGTCTGAAATTTATTGAGACTTGCCTTATGGTCCAACATATGCTCCACTTTCTTAAATGTTGTGTAAATACTTGTAAAGAAAGTGTATTGAGCAGCTGTTGGATGCACTATTCTGTTTATGTCAGTTAGGTTACATTTGTGAATTTTGCATTTCAGGTCTTCTATATTCTTTTTGGGGGTGAGGGAGAATCTGCTTATTAGTTACCAAGAGAAATGTGTTAAAATGTCTAGCTTATGTTGTAGTCTCTTCTTTTAGTGTTGTTGTCATTTTTGCTTTATAGGTTTTCATAGGCTGTTACTAAGTTTTAGAATTACATATTTTTTTCGATTGATCTCTGGAAACTCATGAAATGCCCTTCATTATCTCTAATGATTTTGCTGTACAATTTACTTTACTTGATACCTGTTCAGTTATACCAGCTTTCTTTGATGTTTGATTGACATATCTTTTTTCATATTTTTCAACCTGTAAGCGACCTTATGTTTTAAAGACATGATACTGTCTTACAATTGGGATTTTGATTTCTAATCCATTCTGCCAGTCTTTGTCTAATTATAGTTTTGGGGTTTTTCTTTAAACGTGGTTTGTTGAAATGCTTTAATCTATCATCTTTACTGGGTCTTCTCTTTGTCCCTCATGTTCTGTTTCTTTTTCTTTCTTCTGTGACCTTCTTTTAGATTAATCAAGTATTCTTTATTTTAAACAGCCCCTTTTCTGATGGGTGGTTAAACATTTCTTTTAGTGTTCTTTTTGTGACTACCATAGGGATTTATTAGCATCTAACAAATTAGTGCTTTCATCACTTCCTAGCAGATGCAAGAACCTTGTTGAACTCCAGTGACCCTGTTCCCGCTGCTTTTGTGATATTGTTACTATACATTTTAATTGTATACATATTTAAACCCCAGAAGAAATTATTTTATATAACCATTATTTACTTATATGTATCTTTTTATTCTTCATTTTTAAATGAGTTCTATACTGCCATGTGGGTTCACTTCCCTTCCGTTTGAGGAACATATCTAATGTTAAAGATGAGCAGCATTTTTATTGTGGATCTGCTGGCAATGTTCTTTATTTTCCCTGAAAATGTCTTTATTTCACTTTTCATTTCTCAGGATAAATTGGCTGGTTGTAGAATGCTGCTGCTGCTTCTTTTTTTTTTAAATAAGAATTTTTTTTTCTTTTTTGAGACAGAGTCTCGCCCTGTCGCCCCTGGTAGAGTGCAGTGGTGTCATAGCTCACAGCAACCTCAAACTCCTGGGCTCAAGTGATCCTCCTGCCTTAGCCTCCCCAGTGTCTGGGACTATGGGCGTGCGCCACAGTGCCTGCCTAATTTTTTTTCTATTTTTAGTAGAGACAGGTCTTGCTCAGGCTGGTCTCTAACTCCTGAGCTCAGGCAGTCCTCCTGCCTCAGCTTCCTGAGTAGCTGGGACTATAGATATGTGTAACCATGCCCAGCTAATTTAAAAAAAAAATGTTAGAGATGGGGTCTTGCTATGTTGCCCAGGCTGGTCTCAAACTCCTGATCTCAAGTGATTCTCCTGCTTTGGCCTCCTGAAGTATTGGGATTACAGGCATGAGCCATTGCACTCAGCCCTTGTTTGTTTTAATATCTCTGTGTTTTCTGCTGTTTCACTGTTAGTCTAAATATGGATATCTTTCTTGGGAGTTCTTGGGTTTCTTATATGTACAGATTTTGGTATCTTTTAGTACTCAGCTTGAAGTTATTATCTCTCCATATATTTCCTTTGCCTCAGTTTTCTTTCTTCTTGGACTTTAATTAAACATGTATTCTACTTTCTGTTATTTGTTTGGTATTTTCTACTTTTTTTTCTCTCTCCTATATATTGGATAAGTTTTGGTCCTATATTCTAGTTCACTGCTTTTCCTCTACTTCATTTGGCTCTTAAACTCCATCTTTGAGGTTTTTAATTGTAGATACCTGGGCAGGAGGTTTGGGTTCCTGGTTTTATTCTGGTTCATTTTTACACTGAGGTACCCTTGGGGTGCCAGCTTAATGATGTGGATAGTGTCCTATTAGAGTCCCTGCTTGGGCATGTTTTGAATCTTGACTTCTTTCCCCTTGCCTCTTGGAGCCTTAGAACAGAGACTCAACTTTGCTGAGATGGGCAGATAGATACCTTCATAGGTTAAAAGTGACTTTGCTGTGGTACTGTGCTTTTTCCTCTGAGTTCGTTCGTTCGTTCGTTCCTTCCTTCCTTCCTTCCTTCCTTCCTTCCTCCCTCCCTCCCTCCCTCCCTCCCTCCCTCCCTCCCTCCCTCTTGTAAGATCTTAGGTGCTTTTAATATGTTTCTCTTTTTTATTAAGTCAGCATTTTTTTCAGGGAGAAGGTTAGTCTGGAAAAACTTGCCAGCCATTACTGGAAATGGAACTTGGAATAGTTTTAAATTCTGATTTAACCTTTATTGCAGTTCTCTTCTAGTACTGGTACCTGTTGTGAAGGATTAATGTAAAGATTAGTGAGATAGTATATAAGTCAAGGGCTTAGGAATTTTTGTGAGCTTTAGTGAAAATGGGGCCTACTTGCTCTTTGATTTCTTGTGGAGTAGGTGAACATATACACCTTTGATTGAGTGGTAATGAGTTTTCCCAGTTTTCTTTCATTTTGGAACATTTTATTGTCCTCCTCCTTAATATTTTGAGAGAACTATTTGTCTTTGCTCCTCACTATTAAATTTTTTAGCTCTGTCCATTCTAACAATCAGACCATGAATCAGCTTTATTTAAATAATCAAATTTTAACTTCCAAGGTCCCCAGTGGATCTTCTAGTATCTTTCTGGGAATTATTGTTGTTTATTTAAAAATCTTGTTCTTTTGGGTTTATCATCCTCCATTTCCTCAGTATAGGTATAGGTTGCTGCCACATTGAGTCTGTTGGTTTTCTGAAAACATTTGGTTGTAATTTGTACTTTTTTTTTTGAGACAGAGTCTCTCACTCTGTTGCCCAGGCTAGAGTGCCGTGGCATCAGCCTAGCTCACAGCAACCTCAAACTCCTGGGCTCAAGCAATCCTCCTGCCTCAGCCTCCCAAGTAGCTGGGACTACAGGTATGCACCACCATGCGGCTAATTTTTTCTATATATTTTTAGTTGGCCAATTAATTTCTTTCTATTTTTAGTAGAGACGGGGGTCTCGCTCTTGCTCAGGCTGGTCTCGAACTCCTGATCTTAAGTGATCCACCCGCCTTGGCCTCCCAGAGTGCTAGGATTACAGACGTGAGCCACTGTGCCCGGCCTGTAATTTGTATTTAAAAATGTATTTAAAATTTGTATTTGAGATTGCCTAAAAGCTTGTGTGCAGTTGCTGTATAAGTTTACTCTAGCCTGCCCTCAGCGTGGGAAGTGGTGAGGAGGAGATGTAACAGTAGCAAAACTTCTGGATATGCGGCCTCACTGTGCCACCTGGGTATTGTTGGGTTCCTGGTTTAGATGAAGTAGTCAACCAGCCTCTTTGCTCCTACTGGACTCCTCTAAACCAGTCATTGTCATTTGTCCTGTAGGTAACTCTTATACCTGTTACCCCTCCAGCTGTGCAATATCTGGAGCAGCTCTCCCCTTTTGTAACAGTGTCCTCTGGCAAAGTTTCCTCCTTCCAATTTGAATCCCTATGTTTTGTTTTCATGATCCTTTATGATTATAGCACCCCAAAATATCCTTTTTTGTTTCCTAATATGTCCATGGATTCTTTAAAATTGGCATTTTAGCATTGGAGAATGAGGGGGAAGCTGTAGCATGTGCTTGTCTGACATCTTAAGCTTGTCATGAGCATTTTTGCTTGTTGCTAGATTATCTTTGATATTTTATTACTTAAATATGTCAAGGGGATATACAAAAATGGCTTAACAGTTCTCATCCTGTTCTTGCCATAAAAATAAAAACTGCGTGCTTCTGGATATCTTATTGCCATAAATGATTCTATAATAAACATTTTTAGGTTTTTCTTTTTGTTTTTTAAAGAGACAGGGTCTCACTCTGTTTCCCAGGCTAGAGTACAGTAGCACAGTCATAGCTCACTACAGCCTCAAACTCCTGGGTTCAAGTGATCCTCCCAGCTTAGTCTCCCCAGTAGCTGGACTATAGGCTGGAGCCACTAGGCCTGGCTAATTTTTAAATTTTTTTGTAGAGATGAGATCTTGTATTGCCCAAGCTGGTCTCGAACTCCTATCCTCAAGGGATCTTCATACCTTGGCCTCCCCAAGTGCTAGGATTATAGGTGTGAATCACTGTGCCTGGCCTATAGTGAACATTTTAATGAACACTTTAGTGCATATGTTCTCCGTGTTTTGCTTTTTTCCTCAGATTAAAAGCTTATTTGCACATGAATTGGAGCAGAATATTACACTGTCAAGGGTAAGAATAAGTCCAAGTTTTACTATGTATTTGCTTGTATAAAGTGCTCTAATTTTTGTGAGCATTAGTGAAAATGGGGCCTGCTTGCTTTATGATTTCTTGTGGAATAGGTGAACATATACACTTGTGATTGATAACATCTCATGTTGCTTTTAGTCTACAATTGCTTTCTTTATCTCCACCTTCTCCCCTGCAATTTATTGGTTGAGAAAACCAGGTCATGTTTCTGCAGAATTATCAACAGTATAGAGTTTACCAATGGCATTCCCATTCCAGTACTTACATGTCCCTTGGTCCTCTGTATTTTCTGTTAATTGGTGATTTTATCTAGATACTTGAGAGAGCAGCCTTAGGTTTCACTTTTTTAGCAAAAATACTTAGTAGTGGCCGGACGTGGTGGCTCACGCCTGCAATCCTAGCACTCTGAGAGGCCGAGGCAGGAGGATCGCTTGAGCTCAGGAGTTTGAGACCAGCCTGAGCAAGCGTGAGACCCCGTCTCCACTAAAAACAGAAAAACTTAGCCGGTCGTGGTGGTGCACACCTGTAATCCCAGCTACTCAGGAGGCTGAGGCAGGAGGGTTGCTTTAGCCCAGGAGTTTGAGGTTGCTGTGAGCTAGGCTGATGCCACGGCACTCTAGCCTGAGCAATAGAGCAAGACTCTGTCTCAAAAAAAAGAAAAAAAAAAAAACTTAGTAAGTGATATTGGGTACTTCTAGCTAGTGATATCATCAGCTATTGATGATCACTACCTAGATCCATATACATTAGGGGTTGCCAAATAGCTGTTTTCTAATTCTCTCATTTGTTAGTTAATATGCTTTTATAAAAGTAAACTTACTTTCATCAACTTTCGCCAGCATTCTCCAAAGCTCACCAGTAAATTGTTTTTTAGTATCATCATGAACCTGTGGATTTCATGTTTGATATGTCTTTATTGATTGCAGTTATCCTTTTTTGTTCAGATTATCTAATCTTTGAACGGTTGAGCCTCTTCACACCCACTAGGATGGCTATAATTTTAAAAACAATAACAACTGTTGATCAGAATGTGGAAGAGCTGGAACTGTCATACATTGGTAATGTGAAATGTTGCAGCTGCTTTCGAAAAGAGTTTAGTAATTACTCAAAAGGTTAAACATGAAATTACCATATGACCCAGAAACACCCACACATATATCTAAGAGAAATGAAAACATACATCCACACAAAAGCTTATACATGGACATTTATAACAGCATTATTCATAATATCCCAAATGTGGAAACAACCCAAATGTCTGTCAACTGCTAAGTGGATAAACAGAATGTAGTATAGGCATACCTCATGTTATTGAACCTACCTTTACTGTGCCTCATGAATACTGCATTTTGTACGAATTGAAGGTTTATGGCAACCCTGTGTCAAGCCAGTGTCTCTTGGTGCCATTTTCCCAGCAGCATGTGCTCACTTCATGTCTCTGTGCCACATTTTGGTAATTCTTGCAATGTTTCAAACTTTTTCATTACTATGTCTGTTATGGTTATCTGCGATCATTGAACTTTGTTACTGTCGTAATTGTTTTGGGGCACCACAAACCACACCCATATAACATGGTGAACTTAATTGGTAAATGTGTGTGTACTGACTTGTTCCACCAACCAAACATTCCTCGTGTCTCTCCTACTCTTCTCAGGCCTCCCTATTCCCTGGGACACAACAATATTGAAATTAGGCCAACTAGTAATCCTACGATGGCCTCCAAGTGTTCAAGTGAAGGGAAGAGTTACACATCCCTCTCACTTTAAATCAAAAGTTAGAAATGATTAAGCTTCGTAAGGAAGGGTCGAAAGCCAAGATAGGTTAAAAGCTAGGCTTCTTGTGTGAAACAATTAGCCAAGTTGTGAATACAAAGTTCTTGAAATAAAAACGTTATTCCGGTGAACATACAAACGACAAGAAAGTGAGACAGCCTTATTGCTGTGATACGGAGAAAGTTTGAGTAGTCTGGAGAGAAGAACAAATTAGCCTCCACATTCCTGTAAGCCAGAAGCTAATCCAGAGCAAGGCTGTAGCTCTCTTCAATTCTGTGAAGGCTGAGAGAGGTGAGGAAGCTGCAGAGGAAGACTTGGAAACTAGCAGAGGTTTAAGGAAGGATGCCATCTCTGTACCATAAAAGTGCAAAGTAAAGCAGCAAGTTATCCAGAAGATCTATTTAAGATAATTGAAGGTGGCTACACCAAAAACAGATTTTCAAGTAGACGAAACAACTTTCTGTTGGAAGAAGATGCCATCTGAGACTTCCCTAGCTAGAGAGAAGTCAATGCCTGGCTTTAAAGCTTCAAAGGACAGGCTGACTCTCTTCTTAGGGGCAAATTCAGCTGGTGGCTTTAAGTTGAAGCCAATGCTCATTTACCATTCTGAAAGTCCTAGGGCCCTTCAGAATTATGTTAAATCTACTCTGCTGTGCACTGTAAATGGAACAACCAAGCCTAGATGACAGCATGTCTATTTATAGCATGGTTTAATGAAGATTTTAAGTCCACTATTGAGACCTGCTGCTCAGAAAAAAAGATTCTTTCCAAAATATTATTGCTTGTTGATAGTCACCCAAGAACTCTGATGTATTATAAGGAGATTAATGTTTTAATGCCTGCTAACATGTATCAAGGAGTAATTTCAAGCCTTATTATTTAAGAAATACATTTTATAAAGCCATAGTTGCCATAGGTAGTGATTCCTCTGGATCTGGGCAAAGTAAATTGAAAACCTTCTGGAAAGGATTCACCATTCTAGATGCTATTAAGGACATTTGTGGTTTGTGGGAGGAGGTCAAAGTATTAGCATTAAAAAGAGTTTGGAAAAAGTTGATTCCAGCCCACATACATGACTCTGAGAAGTGCAGGACTTTAGTGGAGGAAGTAACTGCAGATGTGGTGAAAATAGCAAGAGAACTGGAATTAGAAGTGGAGCCTGAAGATGTGGCTGGATTGCTGCAGTCCCATGATAAAACTTGAACCGATGAGGAGTTGATTCTTTTCTTTTTTTTTCAAAAGAGTCTTGCTCTGTCTCCTGGGCTAGAGTGCTGTGGTGTCACCCTAGCTCACGGCAACCTCAAACTCCTGGGCTCAAGCGATCTTCCTGCCTCAGCCTCCGGAGGAGCTGGGACTACAGGCATGTGCCACCATGACCAGCTAATTTTTTTCTATTTTTAGTAGAGATGGGGTCTCACTCTTGCTCAGATTGGTCTTGAACTCCTGACCTCAAGCGATCCTCCTGCTTTGGCCTCTCAGAGTGCTAGAATTGCAGATGTGAGCCACTGCACCCAGCCAAGGAGTTGGTTCTTAAAGATGAGCAAAGAAAGTGGTTTTTTAAGACAGAATCTATTCCTGGTGAAGATGCTGTGAATATTGTTGAAATTACAACAAAGGATTTTGAATGTTATGTAAACTGAAGTTGATAAAGTAGCAGTATGGTTTCAGAGGATTGACTCCAATTTTGGAAGAAGTTCTACTGTGAGTTAAATGCTGTCAAACAGCATGCTACAGAAAAATCTTTTGTGAAAGAAAGAGCCAGTCATTGCGACTAACTTCATTGTCGTCTTATTTTAAGAAATTGCCACAGCCACCCCAACCTTTAGCAGTCACCATGCTAATCAGTCAGCAGCTGTCAGTGTTGAAGCGCAAGACCCTCCACCAGGAAAAAGATTATGACTTGTTGAAGGCTCAGATGATTGTTAGCGTTTTTGGCAATATTTTTAAAATTAAGGCATGTACTTTGTTTTCTTAAACATAATGCTATTGCCCATTTAATAGACTACAGTGTGATAGCCAAACCCCATCTCTCCAAAAAAATTTTAAAAAATTAAGCATGGTGGCACGTGCCTGTAGGCCCATCTACTCAGGAGGCTGAGACAGGAAAATCACTTGAGCCCAGGAGATTGAGGTTACAGTGAGTTGTGATTGTGTCACTGAACTCCAGCCTGGGTGACAGAGTGAGACCATGTCTCAAAAAAATAAAATAAAAGACTATAGAGCATAACTTTTTTTTTTTTTTTTTTTTTTTTTTAGAGACGGGGTCTCGCTCCTGGTCAGGCTGGTTTCGAACTCCTGACCTTGAGCTATCCACCCGCCTCGGCCTCCCAAAGTGCTAGGATGAGCATAACTTTTAATTGCACTGGGAAACCAAAACATTTGTGACTCAGTGTATTCACTTTATTGTGGTGGTCTCAAACTGAGCCTGCAATATCTCCAACATATGTGTCTATCCATACAATGGAATCTTATTTGGCAATAAAAAGGAATGAAATCCTGATATATGCTAAAACATTGATGAATCTTGCAGACATTATGCTAAGTGAAAAAAAGGTTTTTAAAAAGTACCACATCATGTGTGATCCCATTTATGTGAAATGTCCAGAATAGGCAAATCTGTAGAGACAGTAAGTAAATCAGTGGTTGCCCAGGAGTGGAAGGGGTTGGAGGGAAATGGGAGTGATTCCTGAAGGGTTTGGGTTTCTTTGTGGTGTGATGGAATGTTACACAATTGCAGTGATTTCAGAACCATGGCTATACTAAAAACCATTTCATTGTCTAATTTAAATGGGTGACCAAGTAGGAAAAAATAATTCTAATGTGTAACAGAGGGTTAACTTTCTTAAATTACAGTATGTTCTTAGAAATTAAGTAGACTGATAGCCCTATTTTTAAAAGGGATGGGGAACACATAAGAAAAGAGTTCTTCTATTCTTTTAGTCAGTGCATAATTAAGGCATTAGAGGTGTTGTGATACAGATGTGAACAGGGCAGACACACTGCTCTCATATAGAAAAGCTATGAATTGTATGTAACTACAGAAGTATGGTGGGAGGAAAAAAGAAAACAGTTGTCTTTTGTTATTTTTGGAGGTTGGTTTCAGGCCCTTGGACACCAAAATCCACGCCCTCAAGTCCCTGATAAATTAATAAAATGACGTCGTATTTGGGTGTAACCTATGCACATCCCCCTGTATAGTTTAAATCATCTCTAGATTACTTATAATAACCTAATACAATGTAAATAATTGTTATACTGTATCATTTAGGGAATAACAAGGAAAAATTTTATATGTGTTTAACACACATCCAATTTTTTCAAGTATTTTTGATCTGGAGTTGGTTAAATCCATGGATACAGAGCCTGCAGATATGGAGGGCTGACTATAATATTTCAGATTATGCTAAGTAATATGAAACTGAACATTTGAGATGTGATAAGGAATGACTAGGGTGTGGGGAGTTAGTGGTTAAATTGTTTCCCCACACTCAATTAAGAGAAGGCCTCTCTCTGAGAAAGATGTTTAAGTCAATGTCCTGAATGACAAGTAGCCAGCCATGTAGAGAGACTGGTTTAAGACTAGAGTGAGAGTGTTTGAAAGCAGAGTGAACAGCAAGACCTTGACATGGGTCTGAGCTTGGTATATTTAAGAGGTGGCAAGGATTTTAAGGGAGGTAGAAAGTGTTAAGTGATAAAGCAGAGATAACAGGAAGCTGTTGCAGAAGTCTGGGTGAGAAATGTGTATTGACTTGAACTAGTATAGTAATGGAGACAAGGGTAAGTGAACAGGTTCTATGTAAATTTCAGGGTTAGGTTCAGTGGGAGTTGGTGATTGTGGGAAATCGGGGAGAGTAGAACCAAATTTTGTCAGGACACTTAGGTGGATTCATTTTCTGAGATAAGGAAGATGGGGGAAGGGGACAATTAACATGAAATAATGCTTAATCTTAAGGACAAGTATTAATAGTGGATTCCTTGTCATTCAGTCCCAGACTCTCATCACAAATTTATAGAATGGATTCTATTGTTTACCTGCCAGATTCATAAAAAGTAAAGTTTCGCAAGGATGTGGAGAAGTAGTTCTCAATAGAGAAATAGTTAATTATATTATGTTCATAGAAAGGACTGCCATGCCACCATAAAAGAAAGAATTTGAGTTCTACATACATATATGGAAAGAACATCAAAATATTTGAAAAAAGATGTGAAATACTATATTTGACTCTTCATGTGTATTTTTTAAAGAGCTATATGTTTACATGCTTATATACGTGAAAGAATCTTCAAAAAGGATCTCTGAGGTGTAGGGAATTGGATGGAGGAGGTAATTCTCACTTTGTATGTTGTTGGTTTTATTTATTTATTTTTTGAGATAGTCTCGCTCTGTCGCCCAGGCTAGAATGCAGTGGCATCATCATAGTTCACTGCAACCTCAAACTTCTGGGCTCAAGCGATCCTCCTGCCTCAGCTTCCTGAATAGCTGGGACTACAGGCAAGTGTCACCATGGCCAGCTAATTTTTTTTCTTTTCTATTTTTAGTAGAGATGGGGTCTCACTCTTGCTCAGGCTGATTTTGAACTCCTGACCTCAAGCGATTCTCCCAACTCTGCCTCCTAGAGTGCTAGGATTACAGATGTGAGCCACTGCACTAGCCTATTTTTTATTAACTTTTAATGTAGAGATGAACCTCCATGTTAAGAAAATCTTTCATCATAACTCATCCTCATAATAGAATCTCAGAAGTACTGAACTAACATTTGTACTAGGCACAAACATAAGGAGGCTATTAATATATATGACCAAATAACTCGGCAAAAACATTTCTGGGGTACTCTTTTATCTTAAAAGACAGTTCATTTTTATTTAAGTGCACTATTTTAAAAATATCTTGAGTTCCTTTGTCAGAGAGCCAGATCCAGATTTTAAATTTTTAAAACCATTTTCTGAATTTTTTTCCTGTGTAATTTACATTTGCTAAAGACATTTTTAAAATTTCAGTAAAGATTTAATACATCCTACTCCCTGTAGTCTACTTCAGTTGTTTTTGATGACTTTAATCTCTTCTCTCCATACTTCTGGATTTTTTCATGCAGCTGTAAACATGCTCTTTCCCCAACCACTTAAGCATTCTCCTTTGTCATATGCTGAGATGTGTATTTTAATAACTAAGTTCATAGTCCATTTTGAGGGAAATGGTTATTTCCAGTTTTTCACTATTGTTAGCCTTGTGACTAACATTGTTATAGGTAAATTATTCTTAGCATTTGAGTATTTACTTAGAGATTTTTACAATTGCTGAGTTGAACAGTTTTGCTATTTTAAAAAAATTCTTTGATATTTTTTAAAATTCAGTTTGCTGCCTATAAAGAGAAGAAAATGATCAAAATGACTCTTCGTCATTGAATATTATAACTTTAATTTTTCTGATTTAGTAAGCAGAATTCTCATTTTAATTCCCATTTCCTTTATAAGTAGAACAAATTTTTTTTCCATTAGTCTTTTTAAATTTTTCCTGTCTTGAATTTCCTGCTAACTTTTTTTTCTATTGGGGAGGAAAGTTTACCAGGCACTCTGAAAAGTCAGACTACCTTAAAGAGAATTTTAATTCTTTCCTCTTTTGGGAAGCTGAAAGAAGATATATATTAATAGTCCGATCCATTGTAATCTAGGTCCCAAAGAATAAAATCCCTTGGGGAAAATGCTTAAAAAGGAGCTTAGGCAGCAAACTTCCCGTACTGGCACTTTTAACTCTTTAAAAGAGAAATGTTAACGATGGCTTGGAATAGTAATCATCTTGAATCCACACCTCTGAAGTTCTGTATTCCTAAGTATAAAGGTGCATGAGCAGGTGCGAATCCAGATTTAGAATAGCTGTGAGACTAGCTTGAACCTATGTCCTTAGATTCTTTTGCAGTGAACACAAAGTACAAACTAACTTGTAAGTGGTACATTTTGATGTAGATGAGTTGTGCTTTGGTTTTTACCAGAAGTCTGGCTGTCCTGCACAAAATGTAATAACTTGGGTAACTTTTTGTTCTGACCAAAACCCAGAGAGGGAGTGATGAAATTTGTTTAATGTAACCTTTTTTTTTTTT
>VBSM01002223.1:3036675-3093503 GCA_008086735.1 Cheirogaleus medius
ACTCAGCCTTAAAAGAGGTTAAAAGAGGGGGAAGTGTTACCGGTACTCCAGTGGTTTAAGATACTAGAAAACAGTGAATGGTTTTCTGCCCCTCTGATTACTAGCCTTGGGCAGGAATGCAGGCTTTAATTCCCAAAATGGGTGGGGGGTTTTAAAGAGATAACTTGTAATATATTTTGACCTTTTTCAGACCTTTCCTTCTGTTACAAAAGGATATGAACTGAAAATTGATAACTACTGACTTTATTCCATTTGAAAAAAATGCTTCAATCAACTAATCAAATTAGATTAACTTTGCAAATTAGATTAACAAGCATTTGTAAAGCCTGCTTACCCAGGGAAGTTTTAACTATCACTCTCCCATGAGGTCCAGAACCCCTTTATTTGCTTTTATATCATCACATCTCTTTCCTTCCTAGCACTTCACTTACAATGAATAGTTTATCACTCACATGATTATTTGCTTTGTCTCTACCACTAGACTTATAAATCCATGAAGGCAAGAGTTGTAGCTGTTTTTTCCTTACTCACTATTAATATATCCCTGTTGCCTAGCTAGTGCCTCACACACAAGATTCCTACTTATTAACTACTTTTTATTTTTAGCCTATCATATTGGCAGAACCTAAAGTTGAGTGCTACCAGTGTTGGTAAAGTTGTTCACAAATGCATAGAAAATCATAAACTGCTCATTCAGAGAGTAGGATTGAGGACAAGGAGTGTTGCAGGAGTGTGAAAGTAATCCTGCTTTACTTTTTACTTTGTATAATCTTGATTTACTTTTTTAACAAAATGAAATTTTAGAATATAAAATCGTAAAAAAGGCATAGGGGTGGGGAAAGGCATGGTTTTGGGATGGGATCTGAGTGATAGCTGTGTGACCTTGGTCAAATTGCTTTACCTCCTTGGTACCACAGCTACAATAGTTGTAAGATGGATGTAACATCTTCATTTTCCATGGGTTGTTTTGAGAATTATGGTCATGGTTATAAATTGCCTAGCTCCTCTTGTATGCCTCAAAAACAAATTTTCTACTCTTTTTCTGACTTGAAAGGCAGGGAATGTAATGTTTCAGTTCGTTTCTGAAAGCCTGGGACTGTGTGGTACCATCCCCATCTGCTGGAGTGTCAGGGCTTTGCCACTACAGAGTTGGTTATGTCTTGATCACAGTATCAATTACTTCCACTTCGGTGTTTGTGTTCCAGTTTCCAATTGTAGATGTTTTACATCTGAAGAAGAAATGAGTACAATTATTGAGTGAGAGGGAATTATGCAGAGATCAAAACTTAAGGCTTCTGGAATTAGTACTTAGAGGGATGGTGTTTCTGCTGTGAAATGAGGGGCCTGCATTAAGTGGACTTCAAAGTCCTTATTTTAATGGTCTGCAGTTTATTGTATTTAGGATTATAATCCTAATTTCATTTTGTTGTTGAACTCCTAATGTCAAATTGAAACCTCCTTTTTAATATGGACTTTTCTTTGCAAAAATGAAAAGAAATTCAAATTTATTTAGAGGATGGTAAATCTGAGTCACCTTACCCTGTTTAGTAACTTGTATTTTTTTCTTGTTATAATAATATGTTCATTGTAAAAAATTTTTTTGAAGAAAACAGATAAATTAGAAAAAAAACCATATGTAATTCTACTACCCAGAGATAACTATTGATAATGTTTTGATGTCTCTCCCCCGTATTTTTCTAACATGTACATAATTTAAATCAAATCTTTCTGAATACACTGTATATTAATTTGCTTCTTTCTCTTCCTGTTATCTTTCTGTGTCATTAATTTTTTATATCTTTTTCAAGGTTGCATAGCATTTTACTGTGCAGATAGATGCATTATGGGATTCTTAACCTGGATGCATGGATAGCATTCAGGGGATCCAATAATTTAGAAAGATAAAAACTTACATCTTTATTTTCACTGATGTGTAACTGAAATATGTAGCATTTCTTTGAGTTTGTCTATAGGCTTTAACAGAGTGCTGAATGGTTCATGGTACAGAAAAGGTTAAGAACCTTTGGCTTTCAATTCTGTGTTTTGAAGACAGTGTGTTTAAATAGATTTCTGTTTTATACACCAGTGAGAAATACCTGAAGCTAAAACTTTGCCTACATCTGTGATTATTTGGACCTAGGATAAATCCTTAGAAGTAGAATTTCTTCATCAAAGAATAAATCTTTGAAGCTTTTAATGCACATCAGATGCCCTCTAGAAATGTACCAATTTACTCTCTGTAGGATACAAAAGTTACCCTGCCTTTAAACCACTGGCTTTTATATTCTACAGGTTCCCTGTGGTTGGCACTGTAAGGGTCACCAATAGGGGTCTCCAATTTGGTATAATGTTCAAGGAACTTCTGCAAACCCAAAATATGAACAATCTAGCATCAGGTAAAGTAACATTTCATTGTGTTTTGGTTATACTAGTTTCCTAATACAACTTGGGGACGCTGCCTGGACAGCATGTTGTTTTCTAGGACTCTGGACCAGAATCTTCAAGATAGTCTGCTTCAGAACCCCCCGCCCCATACCATAAGCAGTCTTGCTTTTTGCTCTTCATGGGAAGAAGAGAAATTATCACATTTGAAAATAGTATATACACATGGCAATGAAACCTTGGAAACCCCAGAATATGAAAATGACTTTTTGCTGAATAAATTAGGAAATTGTGGAGAGAGTAAGGGATGAGGGAAGGAGCCTAGGGTTAAGAATTGAACTTCTGGTAGGATGGGATGGATTTAGTACACAACTCCTTGAGGACCTAAGAGGAGAAAAGGGATCCATTGGAGGCCAGGTGTGGTGGCTCATACCTGTAATCTTAGCACTTTGGGAGGCTGATGTGGGAGGATTGCTTGAGCTCAGGAGTTAGAGACCAGCCTGAGCAAGAGCAAGATCCCGTCTCTACAAAAAATAGAAATATTAGCCAGGTGTGGTGGTATGTGCCTATAGTCCCAGTTCCTTGGGAGTCTGAGGCAGGAAAATTACTTGAGCCCAGGAGTTTGAGGTTGCAGTGAGCTGTGATGACACCACTGCACTCTAGCCAGGGCAACAGAGCAAGACCCTGTCTCAAAAAATAAATAAATAAAAAGATCTGAGTAGGGATATGTGTGAATGCAGACCGGGGCCTAGAAAGTGTTGCACAGTAGGAGAGAGATAGGGGAGATCAGATTGGTCCCTGGATTTGGGACCAGCAGATCTGGACTTCAGTAGCTTTGTCACTTTGGCCATCTCTGGGCCTTGTTTGCTCTCTAGTAAAAACAGGAGATTTGACCAAGCGGTCTTTTAGCTCCTTTCCTGTTTTCTTTGTGGCTGACTTTCTCATCTGTTACCAGAGGATTAAGGGCTTTTGTCCCAGAAATTCTTATCCTGTATATAGTAATTGTTTAGTTAATCCTTGCTAAAGGGCTTGAACTACACAGAACATTCTTGTTTGCAAATGATCAAATACCTAATTAGAACTTACTTTAGCAAAATGTGAGATGTGTTGTAAGGCTCTGATGTGTAGCTCACAAAATAGGAAGCAATCACTGAATAACTAGGGATGCTGAATCCAAGGCTCGCAGTCTCGTCAAGACTCCGTCTTTCCTCTGTCTGTTTCCCAGTGTAGGTTTCATTATCTCCTTTTGCAGACTTGCCTGCTGTCTGCAATGGGATATGCTCACATCCTCTGGCATCATGATCAATCAGGAAATTGTTCTTCTTCCACTATATACAGTTAGGGAAATCTCAAAGAAGGACTCCAGCTAGCTTAGCTTAAGTCATGCCCATGCTGAACTATTCTCTAGTCATGGGGATGGGCTATTCTTGCCTAGCTTGAGTCAGATGCTCACTGCGACCAGGGAGGTAGAATCCTGCAAGACGGCATTTGCCTTTAGGACCACTCAGGTGGCATAAGGAGAAAACACCTGGTGTGTGAGAGATTTTTAAAAACATGATCTTGGGGATTCATTAACACCTTAAGGACCGCTCACCAGTTTTCTCCTGTTTTGCGCCGCTCACGAGTTTTCTTGTTTTTCACTGTAGTTTTGATGATTTAAATAATGTGCAGTTTGCCCAAAAACGTGCGGTCCCTGGCGTATGTCTTAGAGATTTCTGTGCAGTACAAAATGTGTTAACTAGGCAACAATAATCTTCAAATATTTTTTTACAACCTATTTTTAAAAAACAATGTACCCTACAATGAGATACCAATTTATACCCATTAGGATGGCCATTATTAAAAATATATGTTATCAGGTATTTGCAAGAATCTGGAGAAATGGGAACACTTGTGCATTGCTGGTGGGAATGTAAAGTGGTACATGCTGCTGTGGAAGGTATTGTGGTGCTTCCTAAAAAAAATAAACAGAATTACCATATGATCCAGCAATTCTGTTCCGAGGTACATACTCAAAAGAATTGAAAGCAGGGACTTGAACATATTCGTACACCAGTGTTCATAGCATCACTATTTATGATAGTCAAAAGGTGGAAACAACCTGAGTGTCCAACAGATGAATGGACAAGCAAAATGTATAAAATGGAATATTAGCCATAAAAAGGAAACCTGGTGCAGTGGCACATGCTTGTAGTCCAGCTACTCAGGAGGCTGAGGTGGGAGGATGCCCTGAGTCCGTGAGTTCGAGACCAGCCTGGGCAACATAGCAAGACCCTGTCTCTAAAACCAAAAAAAAGCCTTATCAAAATTTCCTTCCTTTTTTTCATCGGCTACAACATGGATGAACCGTGAAGACATTGTGTTGAGTAAAATAAGCCAGACACAAAGGACAAACATTATATGATTCTACTTATATGAGGTCCCTAGAATAGTCAAATTCATAAAGACAGAGTAAAATAATAGTTATCAAGGGCTGGGAGGAGAGAGTAGTGGGAAGTTAGTGTTTAAAGGTGTGGACTTTTAGTTTGGGATGAAAAAGTTTTGGAGATGAATAGTGGTAGATGGTTGCACAAAAAACGTGAATGTACTTAATGCCTCTGAATTGTACGTGTAAAAATGGTTAAAGCAGTAAATTTTATGTATATTTTACTCCAATAAAATTTTAATACAATGTACTTCTTGAACACTTGATATCTAAATTTTCATCATAAGTGAAAATGTATTTAGTGGATTTTGCAATAAGTGAAGAGATTTAATACTTAACGTCCATTTAAAAATGTGTAAACCAATTTTTTTCAGTGGGTAATCTTTCACTGTTCTTTTCCTCCTTTACTCATATTTCTAGTTCACTTCTCCTACAGTTTTATCCTAATGTAATATTTTATGCTTAAGAGGCTTTATTGATCACATGTCATACTTCTCTAAAACAAAAAAGTACCTAAATTGAAATTTTAAATTATTTCTTGTGACTCAAAGGCTGTAAGTTTACTGGATTGCTATGATGATTGGTAGGACAATTAAGATGATCTAAATGTTATAAATGTTGATAAAATTTTATTATTTATTAGAAATGCTTCTTGATGAGATAAATGAGCCTTTTAAAAAAACTCATGTAATTTTGGATGACTTAGTGCTGAATTGCTGGAATGACTTGGGACTTTGAACACCAAATATATTTCTGTTTTTTATTTTTGTAGATCTTGTCCTCTGAGTAAACTTGTATACATAAAATAAGTAAATGGAGAATGAAGCAGTTCACTAAATTCTTTGAACTCTTTGAGTTCTATGCAAAAAATCAGTCATCTGTTATTTTTAGTCATCTACTTGCTGACAGTTCCATTCACTCCTCCTTCATGTTTGTTAAAAAGAAGGAACTGGAAACCATTTAATTTGTGAAAAGATTTGTTACCTAGTCATATCAGACATTGAATTACTCAGTTTCTTGGAAGTGTACTAAGAACGCCTTATCAAGATTTCAGATGACTACTCTGTTTCTCTTTCACTTAGAGACACCTTGTTTAACTCAGTTTATTTATAGGATTGAGGAAAAATTAAAATATTGTTTAAAAATACACATTTGCCAATACAGTATTTTAAAATGGTTTTTCCTCATCACTTTGTTTTGTCAAAACTTTGGGCCAATGGATTTAACCTTATTTATGGAAATGTCCACCATAAAACCTCATTTAATGGAGTCACTTCTTAAACCAGTTAGTTCAGTCAGACTTGCTTTTTTGTCACAAAAGGTCTCACTTCAATTTTTCCTGAACATTTTATTGTGAACATTTTCAGGCATACAGAAAAGCTGAAAGAATTATAAAATGAACACCCACAATACCTACCACCTAGATTCTACAATGAACATTTTGTCATATTTGCTTTATCACATATTCATTTATTTAGCCCTCTAACCATTTATCAGTAGTTCTTATTTTGATGATTCATTTCAAAGTAAGTTGTAGACATGGGTACAATTCACCTCAAAGCACTTGAACATGTATATTATCAACTAATATTCAACACTAGGGTTAGGGTTGTATTTGTTTACAACTTGTTTTGATGTAAAACTAATATGCAGTGAAATGTACAAATGTACAAATTCTAAATGTAAAAATTCTAATTAGATGCATTCTGACAAATGTACACACCCAAATCCCCTCAAAATACAGACTTAACACTGTCACAGAGAGTTCCCTCCTGCCCCTTCCTAGTTCACTCCTGCTACTACTCTCCAAGAAGTAACCACCTGATTTTTTTCATCATATATTAGTTCTGTCTGTTTTAGAAATTCAATTGAAATGGAATTGTATAAAAATGCACTCTTACATAGACTTCACTCACTATGATTATTTTGAGATTCATTCCTGTTGTGTGTGTCCATAGTTTATTTCCTTTTATTGCTGAGTGATACTGTAGTATGTGCGTATACCACAGTTCTCCTGTTGATGCTCACATGGACTGTACCCATGTTCTGGTGATTATAAATAAAGCTGCTGTTATTGTTCTTGCACATATCTTTATGTAGACAATGCTTTTATTCCTCTTGGTTGACTTCCTAGAATTGCTGGGTTGTAGGATAGCTTGTGTTTAATTGTATCAAAAATTTAGACCTTTTCCTAAAGTGGTTGTAACATCAGAGGATAACATAGAAGTTCTGGTTGACAACACCAGATGTTGGCAAAATGTTGAGAAGTCTGTAATTTTAGCCTTCTGGTAAGTGTGTAGTATTATCTCATGGTTTTAACTTGCATTTCTTTGACTAATGATGTTGAGCACTTTTTCAAGTTATTGGCCATCTATATATCCTTGTGAAGTGCTTATTAGATGTGGTAAAAACTGAGTTTTTTTTTAAAACTTTTGAGTTAAGACTTCTTTTATACTCTAGAATGATACTAGCCATTTGTCAGATATGTTTGTGGATATTTTCTCATATTTTGTGGCTTGCCTGATTATTTTCTTAATGGTGTCTTGATAAGCAGAATGTTTGCTTTTGATATGTCCAGTTCATCAAAATTTTCTTCGATAATCATTGCTCTCTGTGTCTTACATAAGAAACCTTTGATTCTCTGCACCGCCCCCCCCCAAGTTACAAAGATTATTTTTTTAGAAAGGCTTTATGGTTATATTTAGCTTTTACTTTCAGGTTTCTCTGATACCTGTTAAATTAATGCTTGTATATGGTGTGAGGGAGGGGGGTCATGGTTCATTTCTCACCCTTACCCCCACATATGGCTATTTGGTTGTTTAAGCACCGTTTGTTAAAAAGTCTTTTGGCTGGGCTTGGTAGCTTTTGCCTATAATCCACTTCAGGAGGTGGAGGGCGAGACCCTATCTCTACCAAAAAAAATTAGCAAGGCATGGTGGCACGCACCTGTAGTCCCAGTTACTCAGAGGAGACTGAGGCAGGAGGATCTTTTGAGCCTAGGAGTTGAAAGTTACGGTGATCTTAGATTGTGCCACTGCATCAGCCTAGGTGACAGAGTGATACCCTGTCTCAAAAAAAAAAATGTTTCCCGATTGAATTGCCTGTATTATTATTGGTATTACACTATGTACAGACATCTCTGATTTAGGATGGTTCAACTTCTGATTTTATGATGGTGTGAAGTGATACGCATTCAATAGAAACTATACTTTGAGTACCCATACGACCATTTTATTTTTTGCTTTCAGGGCACTTTATTATAAAATAGGGTTTGTGATAGATGATTTTGCCCAACTGTAGATTAATGTAAATGTGCTGAGCACATTTAAGGTAGGTTAGGCTAACCTATGATGTTCAGTAGGTTAGGTGTATTAAATGCATTTTGACTTGTGATATTTTTAGTTTATGATAGGTTTTTCAGGACATAACCCTATTGTAAGTTGAGGAACATCTGTGTATTAATTTGATGGGGATTAACTTTTTAACAATATTAAATCTTCCAGTATGTGAACATGGTATGTGATGTTTTAAAATCTTAACATGATAATATTTTAAGAACTATAGAAATCACTTTGAAATAATTTACAGAATTTATTTGAAGATTATTAAAGCAGTCAAAATTAAAATAATCCAACAATCATTTTTATAATCATAAGTACAAAATAAACCTCTAATGCTCTTTTATGCCTTAAACTATAATAATATAACTTAATGTATAGCTGAAATTGTAAGGAAGCTTTCCTTGGATATTTTAGCCATCATGCATTCTCTGTCTTCTGAACTACTGTCTTACTTATTAGTGCACAGATTAGCAATAAATCACTTTTTCTAGAGTGTGAACTTCTGGGGAGTTGTGATTAACTCAAAGTTAGCCATTTATGTTTGGTGAATAGTGTGAGGGAAAGTTAACAAGTAAGTCCAGGGACTAAAGATAGGCTTTGATCTGAGAGGCAACAGGGAACCATTGAAGGTGTTTGTTGAGGAGAGTGAACACCATGAAGAAAGTGGTTTTGAGTAAGGATGGGATGAATTACGTTGAAGAGTGAATCTGAGGTAGATAAATAAATTCATTTTGGCCACGTACGGTGGCTCACACCTATAATCTCAGCACTTTGGGAGGCCAAGGCTGGAGGATCACTTGAGGACAGGATTTTGAGACCAGCCTGGGCAACATAACAAGACACTGTCTCTATATTAAATAAATGAATGAATAAACAAATAAATTCATTTTAAACTTTTATTACTCAAAGTTTGGTCAGCAGACGAGTAACATTGACATTACCTTGGGAGTTTGTTAGAAATACAAATTGTGGAATCAGAATTGGTGTTTTAAAAAGATTACGAGGTGATTTGTATGCACATTAAAGTTGGAGAAGCACTGCTCTAGAGAAACTTGTAGCCACTGTGGTGTGGGTGGGTAAGGGCCATAATGCAAACAGAACAATTGGAATGATCTTGACAGATGTCTGCTTTCCTATACTTTTTCTTTTTAAGCTGTCAAAATTGATTTTTCAAAATTAGAATTTTGGTTTTTTTGATTTGTGGGAGAAGATAATATCCAAAGTCTTTTTAGAAATACATTCTTAGAAATGCTACTTGATGGGCTTGTTAAAACTTTTAAGAACAACCATAAATCATTGATTTAAATAGTTTCAGCTGACTGTAAAATTAGTAATTTGAAAGAATCTAATGAGGACAATTGACTGTGTTCTGTCTTTGCTACTCCCAGGGACTGGAATTTGGAGATGAAGTAGATTTATAAAAAAGTTCAAGTGTGGTTGCTATACAAACATAATAGTGTGTTTGTTGAAAGTCTAGAGTGGAAAAGGACAGGAGAGGACAGATCTAATTTATTGTTTTTGTAATAACTAGAGGAAAATCTATTAGCATACTGCTACCCCCACATTAGCTGTTCCTAGTTTCTGTGTTCCTTTACCAACATTATCCATTAACATACAGAATTTTTACATAGTTATAATCATGGCAAAGATGCAATGTTGTGGTCTGCTTATGCCATTTAACATATTTCCCACCTCCAAAACTCCTCTTCCTTCCTCCTCCAGTTGTTTCTGTGCTCTCCTCCTCCTGCACTCTGTCTTCCTCCTCTGTGATCTCTGGTTCATCTTGAGCCCTCTATCAGATTATTTCCTATTTAAGAGCTTACACAGATTCCTCAGCAAGTGCCTGAACGTAAAATCGATATTCTGGCCCAAGCCCTAGCACACCTAGCTTACCCTCCCTCCTATTACCTCCTCAAAATTAAACCTTTTTTTTTTTTTTTTGCATCTGCTCTATGAAAGATGCCAACTCAGGTCTTCCACAAACCTTGACTGACTTCTTGCAGTTGCTGTCTGCATTATATACAGTGAAGCCTTTATAACACCTGCCTTAATGGTTTCACAAATGGGGCCCTAAAGGCACTGTTCCTGCCTTGTCACTTACCCTGTTTGCCAGGTGCTCAAGAATGATACTTGCAGAGGACCCTGAGAAATTTTATGCTAAGCTTTGGTGGTGGAGGATTCATCAGAGTACATGTTTTATCATGCTGAGGATGGAAAAGATCAGAGTTGAGGCTATAACACTCTTGAGCTCTGGAGCCAGAATCCCTGGCTCTCCCATCTGCATTTTGAGTTTGTGAGAGGAGTCTATTTTAGACCATAGCAAACTTTGAATTAATTTACTTATTTCCCTGAGTTGTTTGGTTGTCAGGAAATTTGGAAAGTTAACTATAGAGAAGATAACTGATATTTTGAAAGGAAAACTATTTTAAAATTTGAACTGAATTAAGAAACTTAAATTGGAAACTGTGAATAGGTATTGATAAAAGAAACTTACAGGAGAAAACATTTGAGACATTGTTCAAATAGATTGCCTTAGAATGAGAATTATCACTTCAACCTTTGCTGGTTACCAGATTTTAGTATCTTCTGAGTGCCTAGTTGGTTATGGCAAAGAGTTATAAAGAATGTCTTCCAATAAAAAGGGCCAAGTGCCTATCCAGCATCAGATGTGAGTTTGAGAAGCACAAGTGGGCTTTTGCTTATTAAAGTCAGCTTTTGCTTCGCAGGCCTTTGACTCATGTTAGCCTGTGTTGTTGGAGCAGAATGGATAGATTTGGAGAGATGGGATCAGGAAGCCATTAGAAAGGAGCAGGCTTTTTGAGTAAAATGTTTCTGAACACAAATGGCTGCAGATAGAGTGATCATGCCTACCAGTTGTCTAAGACCATCTCTGTTTAAACTTGCGGTCCTGGTATCATTATTAATATTTGCCCCTTTTTTTTTCTCAGAAGTATTCTGGTTTGGATGATAAATTATGTGGCCACCCCACTGATAAAATACTTCTGACAGACACTGTATCAAATGCTTTTTTATTTTGTGAGACAGGGTCTGGCTCTGTTGCCGAGGCTAGAGTGCAATATCATGATCATAGCTCACTGCAGCCTCAAACTCCTGGGCTCAAGTGATCCTCCTGCCTCAGCCTCCCAAGTAGCTGGGACTACAGGCACATGCCACCATACCCAGCTAATTTTTTAAAATTTTTTATAGAGATGGGGTCTCATTATGTTGCCCAGGCTGGTCTCAAACTCCTGGCCTCAAGTGATCTTCCTGCCTCAGCCTCCCAAAGTGCTAGGATTACAGGTATGAACCACTACACCTGGCCTCAAATACTTTTTTTAATCCTGACCAAACACTTGAAAAGTAGCTGCTGTTGCCACTTTATGGATGAGAAGATGCTCAGAAAGGCTAACTTAACTGAGATCACACAGTGGCCTGGTGAGCAGAGTAAGGTCTGTGAGACTTCTAAAGCTACTTGATTTTTTTCCCAGCCTGCCACACTAAGGGCTTAACAGGTATGGCCTCCACTAATTTTTGGATCTAGTGAAGGAAGCCTGCAATGGTAGTGAAAACCTTTCTCTGAAAGAAACAGTGGATTGGGGAATGTCTGGATAAGGACAAAGGTGAGGTCTATGGTGGTCGTTCTGGGGCAAGGTTAAAGTTATTATGTGTATGTAAATCCCCAGGCTTCTGGATGCTTGTAGCCATTTGGTCCTCAAGGGGTTTAACCAACCTATTGCTCAGGCCTGGGATGTTTCAACTTGGGGTAGGAAGAGTTGTAGTTCAAACTTTTACATGCATTCATATTAACTGGGAATCTTGTTAAAATGCAGATCTCAATTCCGTTGCTCTCAGATGGGGTCTGAGATTCAGTATTTATAACAAGCTTCTGGTGATGCTGGTATTGCTAGCCTGCCACACTAAACTTTGAATAACTTAGATTACTGAGGTATGGGGATAGCCATTTACCCAGATGCCCTGATTTGGGGGCTGGGAGGCAGAATGGCTACTTGGTAGACATAGATGCTGTCAGATTGGGTAGAAGGGATTGATTATATAGATAACTGGTTTAGAATGGAATAGGCACTTAAATATTTTTAAAGGAAGCATCATGCTTTTGTAATTAATGCATATGGGTTAATTTGTGAAGTATATCTTTAGCTTGAGGGAAAAGTGAACATAGAGAAACAGGAGGAAGTAGTCTGGGGTGGGAGCAGCACCAGTATGGGTGAGTTCTTGCTCAGCCTGTGCAGTGATGAACAAGCTTTGACAAACACAGACAAGGGAGCAAGCAGAGTATCTACTGCCAGACAGGAATAACGTGGATGGATGACACAGCAGCACAGCTCCCTGCCCCCAAAAAATACTCCAAAGGAAGGAGACTGACCATTTTCCCCTCTAGGCTGTGCTTGTGCCTTTGGACACATGGTATACTGCAGGAGGCTCTGGCCACTATTCCTGTGAGGGACAGCATTATCTCTCCTGCCCCACCCTTTCTCTGCCGTGGGAGGTCCCAGGTGCTCATGTTTCCAGGATCTGCTTCCGTCTCCTTGCAACGGGGAGAACAGGCAGGCGGAGTGCTGCCAGCCTGGTCCAGGTGTGAGTAGCCTGCCTGCTGAGGCTGGGCCCCTTGCCCTACCCTCTTTTATGATAAAGAAGCCCAGTGACCAGGGGTCCTGTTGGAAATGGTCTGATGTGGGTGGGAGATGTTGGCAAAGAAGAAATGATAGGGGCTCTAGAAGCTGGCCTTGCTTAGACTTTGTTGCTGGACCTGTGAGTGGTCACAGAAACAGTGCTCCCTCCGGGGCAGGCCAGGCAATTAAAGGCATCAGTGGCCCTCACAGTGGCAGTATCACCCTAAGGCAGGGGTCCTCAAACTTTTTAAACAGGGGGCCAGTTCACTGTCCCTCAGACCGTTGGAGGGTCGGACTATAGTTTAAAAAAAAACTATGAACAAATTCCTATGCACACTGCACATATCTTATTTTGAAGTAAAACAAATGGGCAAAAACACCCGCTTGTGGCCCGCGGGCCGTAGTTTGAGGACGCCTGCCCTAAGGACTCTTGGAAGGGCAAGAGAAACAGTATTGACAGAGCTGGGTGATGTAAGTTCCTGAGCATGGTGCCCCTCGTAGGGTGTAATGGTACTTCCGAGGCTGTTTCTCGTGGTCTGTCAGACATGGCTTTGAGAGTGTTTTCTCAGTCTGTGCCTGCAGTTGCAGGAGGGAGGTGAGGAGCTGGGATGATGTATGTGCTCATGACTAATGCCCATCCATTTAGGGTGAGGGAACCCCAGGGATGATCCCAGTCAGGGCAGGTCTCACTCAGGCATGTGGGTCGTGGGCCATGTCCTGTGAGATGTACCTGGAATAGCCCAGTGTCACCCCCTCCCACCCGCCTAAGCTGACCCCTTTTCTCTGTAATAAGCTGCTCCTAACAAGCCTAGAGCACCAGGTGTTGTCTCCCAGGGTCCAAGTGTACAGTGTTGTTCTGAAGGTTATCTGTTCCTCAGTGGTAAACACTGCTGTGTCAGGGTGCTGCTCGGGGGCCACTTGGAGCACGTAGATTTTTGCTAGCAGGATTTTGAAGCTTTGCATTGGGCTGCAAAGCCAGGGCTTGAGCCAGCATCTGGAGAGAGTCCAGGACTAGAGTGTTTTTGGGTTTGGGGGTGGAGAGCAGAGGGAGGGAAAGGGAGGGGCAGGAGGGCAGAGCTACACAAGCAGGCAGTCGGCAGCTTTGCTTTGGCTTTGCTGTCGGCAGAGAGGACTTCAGTCGTGTCTGAGGGCCGCTTGGCCACCATTGCTGGAGACCGGAGGGCGCTGCCTTGAAACCCTGACTTACCAGCACTGCACCCGGAGTATTCCAAGTAGCTGTTGTGCTGTCTTTTCCCTGGGAGGCAAGTCTCCTCCCTGTTGTCCCCTCCTGCTCCTCCCCCGTTCTGTGAGGGATGGTGCTGCTCTCTATTGCACGGCTCAGCCGGCTGATGTCACTGGCAGCGGGAAGCATCAGCAGCCTGATCACATGCTGGCCCAGTCTGTAATGCAGACAGGATAGGGGTGTGTGTGTGGGGAGGGGGCTATATGGCAACTGCTCTTGCTCTAACGCCCCCAAAAGTGCAGAGGCAGCGGCTGCAGCATCCAGCCAGCTTGGACGTCTGGCCCCTGAGCCTGGAGAAACTATTCTCAACAATATTTACTATTGATAAGATTGGAGAAAACAGCCCTAACTCTGGGATTTCTGCTGTTCTTCTGTCCAAAGCAGACTTCCAGGATTCTGAAGAAACAGTTTCAAGGAGGATGCTTTTCCCCACTTCTGCGCACGAATCTTCCCGTGGCCTCCCAGATGCAAATGACTTGTGCCTTGGCCTGCAGTCCCTCAGTCTGACCGGCTGGGACCGGCCCTGGAGCACCCAGGACTCAGACTCCTCAGCCCAGAGCAGCACACACTCGGGTGAGTGCCAGAGAATGAGTTGGCTGGGGGAGGGGAATGTATGGGGTGGTGAACTGAAGATTTCCACAGCAACAGTTGTTCTGTTCCCCTTGGCATCCCCCATACACACACAACATGGAGCTGTTTTGCAAGAAATGGAAATGCTAGCTGTGAGTGTGGCAGGACAGATGGCTGCTCGTAAAGGCAGGCATGGCTTTTCCACTTACCCTGATAAATTCCCTGGAGTTGTTAGTCTACACCTGGGGTGGCCCTGAGAAGGGTTCCCAAGGTGACAGCCTTATGCAGAACAGATCCAGCTAACCCCCTGGTGCCCAGGCCTGTCTTAGAGATGATGAAGCAAAACACTTTAGGTGGGGGAGGGGACTTAAGGGGTTCATTACTGGAGGACCAGATTCTTTTTCTCAATGGCTTTTAAAACTGAGGAGCTTTACATGAAGGATGGGTGGTCTCTGAATCATGGCAAGGGAATTTTGACCTCAGGTGAGGCTGGGTAATGCTAGCATATTGGAATTGATTTAGCATAAGGTTAAGAGCATTGATCCTGGAAAGGGGTAGGCTGGGTAAGTGGGGTGGGGTAACTCCCAGCTACAGAGGTTTTTGTGTGTGTGTGTGTGTGTGTGTGTGTGTGTTGAGGGTGACCAGATGGATGAAAGAAGAGCCACTCCCATTTAGGATCCCTTGTCTTCTTGCTAGGATTCGATGGGGACAAATTGAAGGGACTTCTTGGCAATCCCCCTTGAACTGCTTCTGCTCAGACCTTCCATTATCCGTTTATTTCCTTCTTGTACAAGGGAGGAGGGTTGGCCAGATGCAGGTCTTAGAGTATTCAGGAAGAAATGTGAACTAAATACTACAGGTATACTTATAATCTACATATTTTGATTTATGTAAATTATACCATGAAGTATTGGCAGCAGATACTATGTGGAGATGGAAGGTAGTAAGGGGCGGCGGGGGATGCAGCCATTTGCTGTTGGTGCTGACTGTGGGAAACACTGAGCCTGCTGTCCTTCCCCTGCCTCCCCGGTCCAGAATCCAGCCGTCATGGCAGCAAGGTACTGTCTTGTTGATTTCTCTGGCCTCCACCCTGTTTGGCGCAGGTCTTTTTTTAGAATGCTTTGCAGAGCCGGGACTGTTGTGTCTGGTAGGCATTTTAATGCCCAGTTGTTTGGGTAAATTCCCATTTGGGGGCGGGGGATTGAATTTTGTATATGTGGATGGGGGAAGAGCTTTGCCTTAAGTAAACTACCTCTGGGTTAAGATGGGGTCTCTTGAAGTTATGGCCTTTCGCTTACTCAGGATTTTCCAGAAAGGTTAGTAAGTGCCCTGTTTCCCTGGGCAAGGAAGTATGGTGTCACTGTTTGGTATCCTGTGCCTGAATACCTTGGGTTAGAGGCCACGCGGTACTTTCTTTTGTGTGAACTTTGAAGCAAACCTGGGTGGCCTGTGAAGCCAGCCTTACCCTTATCTGACTTCTGTGTCTGAGTAAAAGACAAAAGGTTCGGGTAGGAGATGGGCACTTGTCTATGGGTGACTGGTGTTTGACTTTCACTGGCATCAGGTTGGGATGTGGACTACTTTGGCTCTGGTTTCTCTTAGCTACGAGAATCCTTCTGAATTTATATTATAGCATTGGGCCCATAGAGATGCAGGTGTACCCCATCTTGGAGCTTGAAAAGCTTGGCCTGAAAGTTACTGTGAAATTAAGCTATAAAAATAGCTTGGATCCAGTCATAATTTCCCCAGCTTCCCCACCACCTGAAAGGTCTGTGCTTGTAGCTGTTTGTCTCTGAAATGGAGATAGTTTTTCTTCTCCAGTTTCCATCTCAAGCACTTTAGTGATAAATATTACATGATTTTGTGGATCAGGGAGGGACTGCAGTCTGAGTCTCAGAAACTCTTAAGGACCAGAGAGTTGCCCCAGTGGTATGACGTGGCTGTGGGCAGGATTAGTGAGGGTATGTCTTCCTTTCTGAGGGTTGAAGACACACCCATCTCTAATCGCCATGTTGTCTTTGGTTTTGGGGCTGTGGTGACAGCCAATACTCTTCTTTCCCTGGGCTCTAGGTCGTCTTAGCCCACTACTGCCTCCCGGAGTAGGATACAGCCCTCCCACCAGCCAGCTGCAGTGCCAGATCTCACACCCTCGCCAGCAATGCAGGAACATACAGCCCACATTCCAGTGCCTACACTGTCTTCCCATCTGAAAACCAACTAGCTCTGTTCTTCAGGGAGGGAGGAGATATTTCAACAGCTTCGGACAGCCTAGGAGTTGTCCTTGCAGACAGCCTGGTGCCCTGGTGCCTGTGTGGATCCCAGGGTATAAGCTTATTCCTTCGGCTTTTCTTGGTGAAGTATTGCCCAAGGCAGCTATGGCATCACACCTGTCAATCTTCTACCACTCTTAAGTATTCAGATTCAGCAATGTGGGGGCAAGGTTAGTGATAGTAGGGCTCTTGTCTAAATTCGTTCCGCAAATACTAAGCATTGGCTGTGCGTGGCACTATGCAGGTACATCAATGAATAGCATAAAATTTTGTCTTTTAGTATCTCCATGACTATCAAAGGAAAACAAAAGAGAAAGTGTACCAAATGCTGCATGATAGCTGCTGTGATAGGGACTTCCGTTTCCTCCCGTAAGGATTTTGTGCACTGAGACAACCTTCCATTGGAAGGCATGAGCCTGGTATATGGATACCATTCTTCAGGGGCCAGAGTGCTTCTGCTATGAAGATCCTGGGGTGGAGTCTTAGACAGTTGTGCCCCCAAGGCCAGCATGAATTTGGATGTGGCACTCTGTGGGGTCCTTCCTTTCTAGACTGTGCATATCCTAAGGCCCCACTCCTTGCTGGGGAAGGGAGCCTTTAAGGGCAAGATGAATGTTAGAAGTGTGCCCCAGTAACACGTATCCAGGGCTACCTTTGTCCAGTTTGCAGTATCTTAAGACCTATAATAGAACAGCAGGGCTGTGGAAGCTGTCCTCGATTTCCTGGGGTAGGGGATGGAGTGACTAATAGCCACCATTTATCGACTACTTTTTGTGCTAAGTACATCACATGATTTTAATGTTTGCACAGATGAGGAAATAGGCACACAGAGGTCACAAAGTGCCAAAAGTGAAACAACTACTGGCAGACCCAGAATTCCAGCCCAGGTCTTTTTAGTTCCAAAACTCTAATGCTTCCTGTTATACTTGTGTTCCTATTAGCAGGAACACAAGTTCCTGTTGTGTTCCTTAGCATGTTGGGCAGGAAGATTTATCTCAAAGTATCTCCTTATATAATTCCAGGGGCTACTCAGCCAGAGGTGATGTACTCCCTTGAGGAGCTCTCTAAAGGCGAGAGCACATGACAGACAGTTCTGACTCCCTCTTGGTCTCAGAGTCTCAGCTCATCAGCTGCACCCCCCGCTGGATTTGTCTTCCGGCCTTCTCCCTTGTGACTCTTCTGTGTGCAGTTTTATTCAGCAGGAAAGTGAAGTGACTCTGAGAATCTGCTTTGGGGGACCTGGAAACAAAGATTCCTAGTGGTGCCCTGTGGACAGACCATATGCTTAGTCTAAAGATGCCAGAGGACAGTCCTATTTTCTCCCACCCCACTTTAGAAGACCCATGGGAATTAACCTGTGTGCACTCTGGTTTCTGCCCTAACTACTACCCAGTGAATGAAATGTTCCTTGTGCTGTGTCACTTGCAGACTCCCCTTGGTCTGCAGGCTACATCAGCTTGGGATGGCAGGATGGGGGTGGGGTGATGTCTTCAGCGTTTTGCTTTTGCTGCTTCTGTACTTACAGCTTTTCTGAAGCAGCGTTCAGAATAGGATTGGATCTCTCTCGTGTGGAATATGGACTTCCTGGGCCCAACCACGGTCTCCTGCAAATAGGCTTCAACTCGCAGTTCTCCACTGTTATATACCCAGCAGTAGCACGGTGCCTGCCTAATGGCCGTTTCATAAATATTTGCTGAATGAGTGATGAGTGCCGTTGGTGTTGAATGATCATGAGCCACAGTGTTAATCTGAGTGTTTTTTAACTGCACAGTTCAGACAAGGTTTTTCCTATTCTTTTGCCTCCTACTCGTATTGATCGGCTGGATGGACAGATTCTTCAAAGATCAGTCTCTCTGAGCCCCCACTGCTTCTGGTGTGAGATGATGCACTTACAGAAAGTTCTCACCGTATACTGGAGCCTGATTTCTATCATGAAGTCAAGTAGTGTATTTGGGGACCACTTTCAGTGCAGAGACGATAGAGAAGCTGGGGAGCAGTGTAGCAGCAGGTGCCTTCTAGGTGAGAGAGCTGTGAGGTGGTTGGGTATGTGGGCTGATCTTACATGGACTTAGGTTTATCTTTTCTGCAGGTGTAATGGAGCTTGTCCAGTGATCAGCATTGGGAGCTACACTAAAGTGAAGGGCTGTCTTTGGACCTATGGGATCCAGAGTCAGTGGAGGGGAGTCCACACTCAGAACATCCTCACCACAGTTGGGGTACAGTGTAGAATTGCAGATTTGGGGTCACAGGCAGAGTGGTCTGTTTTTATACCTGGGATAAGTGCTCCCTTGCCGCTTTCCTACCTCTCTGCCTCCAGATGGATTCTGAGCAAGCAACCTAGAACCAAGGATAACAATAGGAAGCGAAGGGGTCCAGGTATATGGCCTTATATCTCAGGCTGGAAATAATGGCTCCTGGTCTGCATTTTCCCCATGACCCACTCTCATTAATTAGCAAGTGTCTGATCATGATATGTTGGTCCTAATCTCTCCTGTAGCTGAGCTGAGGCTCAGACAGTGTCTTACAATGCAAGCATCTAGTGCCAGGCTCTTGCTGCCATCGCTAATGCTGCCATCAGACTCTGGGTGCCTTTGTACTCTTGGGGAAGGCTTCAGAAAATTCCAGCAGTGACTCAGCTGTAAAACCCACAAGAGCTGGCATAGAAGGATGAAAGTAGAGAAAGTTAACAATCAGTCTAAAAATATTACTGCTGATTTGGTCTCTTGTACCCTCTGAGGTAGCATTAATGAACTGGAACCCTCTGCCAGGTCCTTTCTTCCCCGTGACTTCCCTGAGAGCTGTCTGTAGCTGATGCTGATCCCTGCCAGCATGTGAGTGGAGATGGGTGCCATCTTAGTGACTTCTGCAAGTTGGGGATTTGGTGGACACTCAGCTCCCAGGACTGGAGAACCTTGTTAAATGTCAGGCTTTCTATGATCTGGAGTTGCGGAGACTAGGACAAGAACAGAGCAAAGAGGTCAGGGCCTTGGGCATTATTGAAGGTTGACTATGGGACTTCTCTCCCTACTACTCCTACCCCTCCTGTAAGCCATCTAGCTTAATGTTTGACATCTGGTGTTGATGAAGCTCTGTGCCGTATGGGGAGACATCTGTCACTGGCCTGCAGTGTAAGGGACCTGTCACGTCCACTTGATTTTAGGTTGTGTGGCTTAAAGAGAGAGTGCCTTTCCAGTAAGTATACTCCTTGCTTTGAGATAGGAAGAAGGGAACATTCTAACACTAGCTCTTTGCTCCTTTCCTCCTGATTCCCAGCTGGTGGAAATCAGTGCTGCTCACTGACCAACCATCCACAGGGCAGCAAGTATGGTCTCCTGAGCTGAGCTGGGCGCAAGATAGGTTCTCTCTTGAAATGAGGTCCCACTTTCCTGGAACCCAGTGTCTCTGCTGCTTTCCTTCCTTTATTCTGTAGGTACTCAAGGAACTATGTGGCCAGGTCCTGTGTGAGGTTGGGATGTGGAAGGACAGTCAGGTTACTATAGGGTAGGGGTTCCCAACCTGTGGTGAGTTGTGTAATTATTTCATTATATATTGCAGTGTAATAATAAAAGAAATAAAGTGCACAATAAATGTAATGTGCTTGAATCATCCCTAACCCCCTCCCCAACCCTGGTCCCATGGAAAAACTGTCTTCCATGAAAATGGTCTCTGGTGCCAAAAGGTTTGGGGACTGCTGCTCTAGGGCATCTGACAATGGGTGCAGTTTCCAGAAACTTGGCTCCTTCTGTGGGTTGAAGGAAATGTGAAACCAGCTGGCAAGTTGTAGGCTTCTTGGTACTTGTCTTCTCAGTTATTTCTAGTCAAACTTATGCTGTGTGCCTTCCAATTTAGTATGTGCAGGAACCTGATGCTTGGAGATACTGACTTAACCCCAGGTGTATTAATTCTGGGGCACCCTGCTCATCTCTTCACCAGATGGCATTGCCTCTTTCTGAGCTGTCAATCCAGGCCCTTTCCTGGTCTGTGTGGTTGAAGACACTCTTCCTTGCTCCTGTGCTTGAATGTAGGAATCCATTTCAGTGGCTCTGAGGATCCCAATAGGTTCTGGGGGAGAGTTGATCAGGAGAGGGCTACACTTCCACCCTATCCCTCCTAAAGCAGAATAGCTTTTTTCAGCCTGTATCTGTACACTTAGTTCTCTTTGAAGAGATTGTTTGAAAGTAGTAAGAGGACTGTCACAAACTTGGTGTGGCAAGTCACTGTTTCTCTAAACCTCTTGTTTTAGTGATGGGCTGGGTAGGGATGAACTAAGGTTTATTCCCCTAAGTCTGAGGTACATCTAAGTCAACATTGTGTCCTTAAAAGGAATATCCTTGATAGAAAAGGGGATGGCCTCAGTGAGCATACTGGCTCTAAGGAATACAGTATTCTCTTTCTT
The DNA here is from genome assembly GCA_008086735.1 of Cheirogaleus medius. NCBI lineage: Eukaryota > Metazoa > Chordata > Mammalia > Primates > Cheirogaleidae > Cheirogaleus > Cheirogaleus medius. The sequence goes on from VBSM01002223.1 coordinate 3,057,934, forward strand.
TTAGTAGAATTCAGCAGACATTGATTGCCTGCTTTTTGCTAGGTGTGGAGGTAATTGCCACTGAATTAAGGTGGTAAGGATGGCCCTTGGTATGTTTGGTTGAGAAGCAAAACTTTGTACACATGTGTGCCTGCAAATATCTATACAAATGTTTTTGAGGCTTTAAAAAGCTTGTTTAAAAAGATTCTTTCTTATAATAGGGAGAGACTGCAAAGGTACTTAATTACTATCGTCTCCCCTGGAATCCTGGTTCCTCTTGCTTGTGCTTGATTTCCCTGTTATGGCTAGATCAGTTGCCTTGAAAGGCAAAGAAAGCCGAATGAGAATCGACTAGTTTTTCTTCCTGTCATTAAAAAAAACCAAAAACCTGTTTATTTTGAAATAATTTCAAATTTATAGAAGTTATAAAAATAAAAATTAAAGAATACTTGTATTCCCTTTATCCATATCCTATTGCTGACATTCATTTTACCCCATTCACTTTATCCTTTGCACATCTTCTCTATATCTATATGCATAATTTTTTTCTGCACCATTAAGAATAGAAATGATCTTAACATTAGTACATAACAAAACAGTTACCAACTTCAGTCGATTAAAATTGGTATAATACTCTTATTAAACTGTCATTCATATTCCAATTTTGTCAATTGACCCAGTAATGTCCTTCACAGAATATTTCTCTTTCTTCTCTCTTAACTTGTATCTGTCCTAAGCAGAAGGCCCCAGCTCCTTTTGTTTTTGCTCAATGTGAGCTTACAAAGTCCCTTGGTTGTCTTGAATGTTTTTTACAGTGTTCAGCTTGTTCTTGCCATCACTTTTCCTGAAATTATTAGAATCTTTGCCACTCCTTTTTATATTTATTCCTGGTTACAATGTCTGTCTGCTTCTCCCTCCACCCACTACCCAGTGTTTCCAGAGTTCAAACTGTTTGGGAAATATCCCCTGTAGCATGGCCACGTTTATTTCTTTATTTGATGCCTTTTTTATTGTCTTGAATATTTGCCATTGTGCTGTAAGAGTGGTTTATTTAAATTATAACCGTCAGTGTTTAAATCAAGTCAGTAATTACATATGAAAGCTGTCTAGGTGTGGTAAGGGAATTGATTAGAAATTTGAAGTAACAAGCTTTAGGTTTTTCTAGATTAATGCTTTTCAAATTTTGATATGTATACAAATCCTCCTGGAGATCTTATTAAAATGCAGATTATGAGTTAGAACTGGGGTAGGGCCCAAGATGCATTTTTAATGAGTTCCTGCAGTGGAAAGGCCCTAGATAAGTTTTAAGACCTGAATGTTATAGGTCCCAAGGCACTGACTTGTGGTAGGTGAGATTGCTAGTCTGTAGTCAATGGTCTTAAAGGATCTGAACAAAGGAGAAGTGCCAGGAACATGAAGACAAACAGATAACAGGTAAGGACTTTTAAATAAAAGTAGCTAGTAAATGGTGTACTACAGAAGAGGAAGCTTGGAGTGGGAAAGAATCGGATACTACTGTCACTCATGAGCTGTTATTTAACTGGCTGCCCCTGAGTCCTGGGTTCCTTTTGTTAAGATGACACTACTACCCACTTTTTTGGATTTGTAAAGGATTATTTACCTGAGGTTTTTGGGTTTTTTTCTTTGAGCAGGGTCTTGCTCTGTTGCCCAGGCTGGTGTAGCATCATAGTCATAGCTCACTGTAGCCTTGAATTGCTGGGCTCAAGTGATCCTCCTGCCTCAGCCTCCCAAGTAGCTGGGACTACAGGCATGTGACACCACTCCAGCTAATTTTTCTTATTTTTGTAGAGATGAGGTCTTGCCATATTGCCTCAGCTGGTCTTGAACTCTCTACCTTGAGATCCTCCTGCCTTGGCCTGTCAAAGTGCTGAGATTATAGGTGTGAGCCATCGTGCCTGGCTGTGAGGTGCTTCTAACACAGTATCTGGCACATGCTAGATGTACAGTAAATGGAAGTTGCTATTAATATTAGTGAGTGGTAGGAGCTTAACTGAACCTGGTCCAGATTGTAGGATGGACGACTCACCATGAACTGTAAGCACTTAAGGAAGTGGAGTTCATTAGTGGTCAACTTGGGTTGTCATGCCATTTTCTGTTTAGACAGGCTTATTACTAGATTAGAGGAGTGCTGTAGAGATAATTCATAGCTTTGACACAGGAATTTAACAAAGCCTCAAGATACCTTTGTAGGCACAGTAGAGAATTTATAGATTAGTGGAGGTAGATGGATTTGTGGCTGGAAAAACAGATGTACCAACACAACAGTGAATACAAATTGATGTCAATGAGAAAAGTGGTCTGTAGTATCTACCATGTTGCTTTTGATGCTTTCCCATTATGCCTTTTTTTAAAAAACGCTGGATGAAGACAGTTGCCATAGCCCATATTCGTCATCCCTGGTGCCCTCAGATGTAGGCCCTGTAGGCCAGCATCACCCCTTAAGCATTTTTTCTGCAAAGTGCTTTATGCTGTGTCTCCCTTGACAACTCTGAGCTCTCTGCTGTGCCCCTTGAAACTCCCTTTTCCATGATTAACAAGCTGTCCTTCATCTGGTTTGTCACTGGTGAACGCTCCCTCCTCCTCCTGCTTTAGCAGAAGGCTTTTCCTTTAGGATGCTGCTTTGCCAAGTGGAGCCTACTCATCTCGCAAGCCTCATCTACCTCAGGGTCATTCTTTTTGTTTCTCACCAATTTCCTAATCCTTCCCCTTCTCTGAAGCTCTCAACACCTGTTTTGTTTGTTTTAACCTCAGTTCCAGTTATCACCATAGGTTCCCTGTAATGTCTATATGGATGACCTTTGGAATATTTCAGACTTTACACATTCTGACTTGGTCACCTCTGCTTCCATACCCTGGACCTTGGCATCCTCAGAACTCTCAATCTTGGCCGGGCTCAGTGGCTCACTCTGGAAGGCTGAGGCGGGAGGATTGCCTGAGCTCAAGAGTTTGTGACCAGCCTAAGCAAGTCTTAAAAAACATATAAACAACAAAAAAAAACCCAACTCTCAATCTTGACTGTTCCGCCTCCTGTTTATCCTGTCTGCCACCTTTATTTCTCTTACAGCTGTCAGCCTATTGAAATCACTAGTTCTCCATTTATTTGCTCCAAGTCTTTTGACTCTCTTCTGGTATTAGCCTGTAATACATGACCCATTCTTCATCTCCTCTATTGCTGTCACCATCAACTCTGTTGTTTCATTTCCTCCTTCACACCCCTTTTGGGGAAAAAAGATCACAGCCTTGTGTGGGTCCAGTGTCCTTCTAGGTGCTTAATCTCTGCTGCAGAAAATCCTCTAAGTCCAGTTCACATAGTTTCCCTCTCAGCTGGGAGCTGGATCCCACTGCCAGTTGTCTTATTTTTTCTGGTCACACCACTTGGCCATCACCGCAGCAGCTCTGTGACCACCTCTTCAGTTTCTCAGTTACCTTTAGGATAAAATCAAAACTGTTTAACCTGGTTATCAAGGCTCTTTATGATTTGATTGTTAGGTCATTGTACACCACCCTAAACTTGTTTTTGTAAGATACAGAGAAGGACAAGGCCCTCTAGGGCATTGGACTGATGGCTTGTGATTTGTTGGTTTTTGCGGTACCTTTTCGCCAGGCTTTGCAGCATCAGGGGAGGAGCCTTGAATAAATCTTCACATCTCCTGCCTTCTCAGGGCATGGATTCCAGGGGCCTTGATTTTGCATTTGTTTCAGGTGGAAGGGTTTGTCAAGGATTATTTGAGAAGTTTGTCAAGGATTATTTCTGTTGGGTGTCATAATCCAAGCATTTGCAGATGTTTATTTTCAGCGTAAGTGCTAGTGCCTTTGAAAACTGTTTTCAAAGGTCCAGGTAAAGAATGTTTCCTTGAAAAACAAAATATTAATAGTAAACTAACTCCTTGCTGGATCTGGTATGGCTTCACCACACCCCTAACCCCCACATACGTATTAGACTGGCTAGAATTAAAAAGATCGACTATACCAGGTATTGGCCAGGTTGTGGAAGGACTGCAACTCTCATTACTGCTGATGGGAATAGAAAATGATATGTTTTCCTGCTTTAGAAAAAACAGTATGACAATTTCTTAAAAATATATTTTTACCACAATAAACTAAACTAATAACTAGATAAATAAATACATCCACAGTATCCTCGTCATTAAAAAAATAAAAGTTAAGGATACATCGACTATATCTTTATCCAAAAGGGAGGTCATATGCCAAAAGGAGAGTGGGCTGGTCTGATCCCATAGTAACAGATGTTTGCTATCTTGTGCACATGCTCTGTCATGAATGGCATGTATGTCTGGTACCCTATAAGCATGCGTTGACTTTGGTTTCAGGTTTGGAGAGATTTATTTCTGCCTCTTGGGATTCACTCTAGCCCCAGCCAACTATTCAGACTGACTTAGAGGCCTGGGAGGAAACCAGTTCTGGATGACCTGTGTTTTGTTCGGTTGCTAGCCAGGGCTGAAGTGGAGCCAGTCACAGCTACCATATTGAGCACTTAACATATGTTTTGGCTTCACCTCACAGCTGGTTTGAGGTGGACATTCTCCCCATTCTTCAGATGAAAAAACATGAAATTAAGGCTTCTTCCCTAGCCTTAGTGCCTCCACAGTCCTCATTGGATTAAGAATGTGCTTTGCTCAGGTTCCTCAAGGCCAAATGTGGAGAAATTTTGCTCTTTTTCGATGTTTGACATTTAACCATTTTGGTACGGCACTCACAGGCCGCGAAGCCTCGCCCACAGCGGCACTCACAGTCCGCACGGTGGTGTGTGCTGTGCATGGACGACACATCCGTTTTGCTGTGTGTGATGAGGAAAGCTTTAAAGACTGAAAGCTTGTTTTACTTTACAGGCAGCTTTACTTGTAATGTAAATCAGAATAGGTAACATAGACATATATGTTTTTATTATGTTATTTTTACGCTCGACTGTGCGCCTTCATATCACGGCTGTTGGCTAAAGTCTACGCTCGGCTGTGCACGTTCATCTGTGGCTGTCGACTATAGTGACGTTCGTACTGAAGTGGTTAAAGATCGTGTGCTGGGCACTGGTGTGCTGAGCACTTTTCACCTGCTATCTAACCATTGGACTGTCGTAACAACGTCAGGAAATATTAACAGTTGGTACTTTATGGAAGATGCCAGTGAGAAAATGGAGGCATAGAGAAGCTAAGTGAGCTTCCCAGAGCTCACAGCCATATATAGGAGGTGTCAGACCCAGGGTTTCATCCCATGTTTGTCTTCAGTCAGAGAGTGGGCTTAACCATATCATTCTGCTTCCATCCTAAACATTTCAAGTTCAGGAGTGCATAGAAGAGAGTCTGTGTATGCTAGAAGTCTGTATAAGGGAACTTCTCAAATGAGATGGCATGCTTATGCTATACCAGATTTCTGGGATGTGGCCTGAGATTCTGTATTTTAGCCATATGGCATTAGAAAGGTGGAAATTCTTATAATAAACACATTGGCAGGTGGTAAAGTAGTACTATGATTTGAGCTTCCTAATTATGTTGTAGCAGTATCTAGACGTTAATAGCAGCTGTGATCAGGGTTCCCAGTGGCACAGAGTTTCCCAAATGCTTGTGCTGATCCTTTAGCCTAGATGGCAGAGAGCAAGAGTTTTGCTGCTGTGGTAACAGCAGGAACTCTGGTCTTCAGATAGTCATCCTGGAACTGCCTCTAATGTGCTCTGATGGCCAGGTCTGAGAACTGGATGTATATCTGTTCATTATATTCTAATTGTGTTTCTGGCATGCTTTCCAGTGATCCTGCCTTTGGTATATCTTGTTGGGTGGCTTTGGGAGAAAAGAAAGGCTGTTGGCTGGAAAGAAAACTAAGAAGTCATGAAGTTTCCTTTTTTGTCCTAGTACTGAATATGCTACATAACCCACTGGGAAATGTCCTAGGAAAACCCCCCTTGAGCTTCTTGTCTCTGGATCCCCTTGGGTCTGACTTGGACAAGTTTCCAGCACCCTCTGTTAGAGGATCACGCCTGGATACCCGGCCCATCCTGGATTCCCGATCAAGCAGCCCCTCTGACTCAGACACCAGTGGCTTCAGCTCCGGATCAGATCATCTCTCGGATTTGATTGTATGTAACTTACTTGGGAAGGGGGGAGTCGAGGGCGGAGTTGCCTGTGGGTGTGCAGGGGAAAGGAGGCTGCGGTACTTTTAGAGCTTGAAGTGGGATGCTTGTCCACTGGAATGCAGGCTGGGAGGTGGGGTGGGATGAGGGGAGCAGTAGATGCCATTATGGGGAACATACATAGAGCTTTTTATCCTCAACAGAGTTGAGGGTGCTTTGAATGCCCATTGAGCAATACTTTTCAGGACCTGAGCTGAGGACTCTCATTTTAATAGTTACTCCAAGAGTTGTTGGAAAACAGTTAATTTCAGAAGTAAATATGGGGGCCCTGGCAGTGTTCTGTTTTTTGACCTACACTGGTACTTTCTTTAGCCTTTAAATGATACTATTTATCTACCTTGATACATGTTATCTCAAAAATTTTAAGTGATAATTTAAAAACTTAGGTTAGTAATTAGTAGGACTAGGATTTTAATCCAGATGTGACTAATTCTAGCTCTTATATTTTTTTCACTGACCCATACAACTCACAATCTGAGGCTGTGATGAATCTATGAAATAATGCCTCAGAGTTAATCTTTGCATTTCGTGTTTCTTACCTATAGCCCTGTATGACCTGTGTGGTCTGCATGCTGAGTGGAGCTGGCAGCTGGATTAGACTAGGTGGGGGGATAGTATGGATAGGATAGTACAGAAAATACACACAGGGGTAGTAGAAGTTAATGTATGTGGGATTGGTAGTAAGAAATTATCTGAAAATAAAAATACAGTTAATTTCAGGTGTCATCTGAGCCTTGCTTCTCTATTTCCAAATCCTCTGAGCTGAGTGTTCAGTGCATAGAACGGCTTGTTTTCCCACCCTCTTCTCTTCCACACCCAGGACTGGCAACATGGGTCATGGTCTCCTGTGAGCTTGTCCTAGAACGTGGAAGCTGGCATTGGGTTCCCACTGCACACTGGTTGCATCTGCTTCGGCTGTGTTTCTAGAATGGCAGTCATAAGCAGGTCCCTGTATTTCTCTGGGCTACAGTTTACTCCCCCTATAAAATGGTGTCAGATGTGGTGCTTCTAGTTCTGTTAATGTTACTTTAGATGGCACTCAATCTTGGAAATTTACCTCATGATTGATATCTTGGGATTTTATTTAAAGAACTTTCTGAGATCTCCCACCCCAGGGGTTAACTGGGGAAGAGATAAGGAGACAACTCAGAGAAGAGGAAGTAGAGGCAGTATTTATTTGAACTTACATAAAATACTGTCAACTAGTTATTTTAAGTTTCTTGATAATATACTGTCATTTTACCCACTTAAACTAGAATTTAAAGCCTTGACACAAGCTTGTAGTGAAACTCATGTTCCCGTACGTTTCTGATGGAACACAGAGCCCTCATAGAAAGCATTTTTGGCATTCTATTTCTAGGAATCTGACCAAAGAAAACAAAATATAAAGAAGCTACATCTTAAAATTTTTATTTATGATTCTGAAAACTTGGAAAGTATCTAAAATGTTTAATAGGAGAATGGGTCAGTGAAATGTACCTTGTTCCCTAAACAGAGTATGATAAGCAGATTTAAAATAGTTTTGAAGACTGGCAATATAAAAAGAAATGTTGAATGGGGAGAGGTCAATTTGTTTAAATTATAGTATAACTACATCTAATCTTAAGAATTTATAGGAAGAAAGTCTAAAAGAAAATATATCAAATGCTAAACGTAAGGTATTTTTCATACTTTCTATGATGTGATTATTACTTTATAACAAAACTGTCCTTTTAAAACCTCTGTCTTCCTTTTTCCTCCCCTAGTCAAGCCTTCGCATTTCCCCTCCTCTACCCTTCCTGTCTCTGACGGGGGGTGGTCCCAGAGACCCTTTAAAGATGGGAGTTGGGTCCCGGATGGACCAAGAGCAAGCTGCTCTCGCTGCTGTCACTCCCTCCCCAACCAGTGCTTCAAAGAGATGGCCGGGAGCCTCTGTGTGGCCATCCTGGGACCTCCTTGAAGCTCCCAAAGACCCTTTCAGCATAGAGAGAGAGGCCAGGCTGCACCGGCAAGCTGCAGGTGAGTGTGGCTTAAGCACGTGTGGGACCTGGGGCCCCATTCTGGGAGCAGAGAGGAAGTGACCTTAGGTCACACACTTGTTAACTGTCTAAAAGAGGCTTGGTTGCATGGCAGAGTCTCCAGCTCTGCAAAGAATGGGCTTTTGTGGAGTTAAGTGCTAATGGGGACAGACCCTGGAACTTCTTTGAGGCTGAGTGGAGAGGAAGGAGGCAGATAGTCTGGTGCACAGGGCTGTGCCACAGCGCAAGGGCTTGGATCCATCTCTCACTTGTGTCCTTCTGTGGAGACTGCCTGTGTGTTGCTCTTGCCTTTAGTTCTTTCATGAGTGGGTGTCCTCAAGAGAAACCCCAGAGACAATGCCCAGAATTTTGTCTGTCCTCCCCCCTTTCTAATTCAAAGACATGTCAGACACAACCCATGCTAGAGCTTTCTTCCCCAAGGTTTTCTGATAGGTACACCCAGGGAGGCCTTGGGGAGGGGGGTGTGGGTCACTTGTCAACCTCTAAGGTAAGGGATGTCCCCAGGTGTCCTGGTCTCTTAGGAATCCTTAAGGTTCTGTCATTTGATTCATCTTAAACATGTATTAAGTCTGCTTTTCATCTTATATACCAGTGCTTGGAAGTAAATGAGCTATATGTCATTGTCTATAAATGCATCAGGGAGATGTTCATCAACTACCATTCTGAGGCCTTGGAATTGATGACGAAGTGAATGTTAGTTTCTCCATTCCATTTGTTTCCGTAGGCTTCAGTAGGTCTTGTCTTTGTATTCACAGAGCTGGGCCGGACCTCATTCTCCCTTAACACTGCTGCTGCCCTGCTCACCTGATGGTTTTAGCAGCCCATCTTTGTTCTTTCTCTGGTGCCACTGTTTTCCTATGAAATGACATTACCATGCTTTTGGATGAAGCCATTATATCGACTTCTGTTTTTGTCATGAAATATTGTTGACAGTGCCCAATTTATTGCTGTGGCAATACATTGGGCCTGTGCCTTTTAGGGAATGGCCTTCCATATCCTTGTCCTGAATGAAAATGATAGTTCTGTCATTGGCTGTCTACCTCAGTGCCGAAGGAGGGTAAAATGGGCAAGGACTAGCCAGTCCCCACTAAGGTCATTCTCTGATCTGGAAAGGCACAGATTTCCAGATCTGAGCTGGGACAGGATTAAAGACTTAAAAGGTTGAATTGGTCACCAATAACAGGCCTGTAGAAATAGTTAGGGGTAGGCTAAATGGAAGATAGTTCCTAACCTATCAGCAAAGAATGGTTTCTTAATGTGATATTTGAGTCAGAGAAACTTTGTAGCGGGTTTGGACAAATAAATTTGACATAAATAGAAAGCTGAGGGGTTGGGGACAAATCCATTATTGTACATTGCTGGTGTCAAGGAAGGCCCAGTGTCTGTTCAGATGCCATAAAGATAGCTCTGGCAGTGGTGAGGCATGGTTCTGACTTGGAGAACAGTTGTGATATTCTGTCTTGTTGGGGTGCTAGTGGTGGTTTTATTGGCAGTATCCTAACTTCTGTAATTTAGTTCAGAGCCAAGACCAGGAAACAGAATAGAATGTTCCTTATTTGAACATTGGGAGAAGGCCCATTTGTACCAGTAAGCCTGTAGGACATTGTATACATAATTGTTCTGTTTACTTTCAAGTAATTGTAAATTTAATTAATACTATAAGCAATAACTAGATAAAACTGCTTTGTAGTTAGCGTATCAGTTGTATATTTGAAAATAGCTTGGGGTATGATAATTTTTACCCTCTACATCTGATTTGGTATTCCTTTCAATTTAATGGGAACAGAATTAGTCAATTAGGATTATCATACTTGGCTGAGTGAATTGGTGAGATATAGGTTTCTTGCTTTTCAGAATAGTCATGGCTGTTCCCTCAGGCAGCCAGGCTAAGCTCATAGCCAGTCTAATTCTTTCTGAACAAGTTCACCCAGGGAAGGGTGGAGGCTTTATTCATTCTCTGACATGCACCTCCCTCCCCCTTTCTCTCTTTGTCTTCTACCAAAGCTGTGAATGAAGCCACCTGTACCTGGAGTGGCCAGCTTCCTCCCCGGAACTATAAGAACCCCATCTACTCTTGCAAGGTGTTCCTAGGAGGTGTTCCTTGGGATATTACGGAAGGTGAGCTACCTCCGAGACTGCCTGCTTCCAGAGGTGAAGGTGGGGCATTGTCTTTCAGGAGCATGAAACTTGGATTTGAGGGCAGGGGCTGAATCTCTCCCTGAGCTCAGGGTATGACAGGAGCAGCTGAGGGGAGAAGTGCACTTCTTAGACTCCTGTGGTGCTTCTGTGTCTGGTCCTTACACTTGTCACCTGAGACCAGAGGTCCATTCTGAGTTGTTCGTCAAGGTGGATGAGCCGGGGTGGGGGGAGCACACTGGTGATCCTGTGCTGTGTCTTTACTGAGGAGGATGGTACCTCAGCTTCCGCCGCCTTTTCTCTTTTTTGCAGCTGGATTGGTTAATACCTTCCGTGTTTTTGGTTCTTTGAGTGTGGAGTGGCCTGGTAAGGATGGCAAGCACCCCCGGTGTCCTCCCAAAGGTAATATGCCTAAAGGTAATAAAGACATGGTAGGAGTTTTTTTTTCCCCTCGCTAGTACATAACTGCACCAAGGGGTGCTGGGATGTCACAGACGCATGCTGGTAACGTGGGGGGCACTCCAGGGCACAGACCTGTCAGCCATCATCACTTTCTCTTCAACCAAGCACACCCTTCTGATTCTTCCAGCTAACATTCCGTCTGTCCATACTCACACAGCAACAGGAGCTGCTTCCGATGTCCCTTCTTTGTATGCTTCCCTCTAAACCTGAACCCCAGCAGGGCCTTTCCTCTCAAAACAAGGCGACCGAAAAGCTTCCCCTTGCCTGCCTTTCCTGCCCAGTTACGCTGTTGCCTGACCTAATTCTGAGATCCCTTTGGAATTGGCAGGAACGAGGACCAAGAATCTGATTCCTCACTGGTCTGAAATGAGATCCCTTCCCTGTAGAAAGGAGCAGGTGCTATTTTCACTCTGCCCCATCTTCGGTAAACTGGACCTGTGGTTTAACTAGGCTTTTAAAGCGGCACCTGCCATCCTCCTGCCCTCAGGACATGCCTGCCTCTGCTGACTTGAGCTTGCTGTGTGTGCTGGGATGGAGAGCAGTGGTCATGGCGGGACCCTCTGTCCCAGCTTGCCAGCTCTTTCCTGTACCAGGGTGGGAGATGGTGCACATCTCTCTCCTTGGCCTGGGCATCTGGCATAGCAAGTGCTTCCACTCCACAAGACTTTTCTGGAGTAGGACAAAAGTGTATCTTACACACAAGGCCTCTTTCTTGGAAGAAACTCCCTGCTACAAAGCCAAGGCTGAGGGGTAGCCACCTGAGCAATGTTAATGTGATCTTTCCTCTCATTGGGCATAGGGTATGTGTATCTGGTCTTCGAACTAGAGAAGTCTGTCCGGGCCTTGCTTCAGGCTTGCTCTCATGACCCGCTGAGCCCAGATGGACTGAGTGAATATTATTTCAAGATGTCCAGCCGACGGATGCGCTGTAAGGAGGTGAGTTAGCCTAGTGTCCTTTCTGGATCACGGTAATTGGCATATTGGGTCACTGGATTTTCTTGGAGTGGGAGGGATATGCAAGCTGCAGGCAAGGAGTATTCTTGCTCTTCTTGCCTCATGGTAAATACAACAATACAATAAATTTTTCTCAATTACATGGGGAAAAAAGGGAAAACAACTTTGGGCCTTAATAAGGTGTGTGTACACACACACACACACACACACACACACACACAAAGAGATCAAACTAATCTCCAGCCTTTATTCTACTTTTTCTAGTCAACACTTATGCTTCAAACTTCTTAGAGATGAAATCGAGAGCAGCAGCTTTCTCTACTTGAACTTAGCTGATGAAACCTACAGCTCTTTCTCCCTAGTCTTGCCCTCAGGCTGTGCCTTCTGACCTCCCAGTCTGTAGTGGGCGAACTCCCTTTAGTCCACACTCACGGGGGTTACTCCTTCCCTCCTGCTCAGGGCTTCATTAGTTACGTGGTTTTCTCCATATGTCTCTCTCTTCTTACACCTTTCTGGTATCAGCCTGTGTGTCCTTGGCATCGGGTTTCTGACATGGAACTATCTCACCTGGGGACCTCATTGCAGATTCTTGGGCCTTATCCCACATTAACTGAATGTCTGGGTGGAGTTTAGGAATCTCCACTTTAACCAAGCACCCCAGGTGGTTCTAGTGTATAATGTTTGAGAACCACTTGTCAAAGCAAGTTTCAATCTCAGGAATTGGTACAGTGTTTCTTAAAATCTGATTCTAGAGCATATCACTTTTGTGATATTGGACTAGATATTTAATATCTCTAAAACTTCATTTCCTTATCTATAAAATGGGAAACTAAAATGCCTATTTTAGTAAAAAGGTCAGTGGTTGCCAAGGGTTTAGCAAGAAGGGATGAAATGGCACAGCACAAAGGATTTTTAGGGCAGTGAAACTGTTGTGTATGGCACCATCATGGTGGACACGTGTTCTTACACATTTGTCCAAACCCACAGGATGTACAACAGACACCCAGAGTGAACCCTAATGTCAAGTGTGGACTTGGGTGGGTGGTGATGTGTCAGTGAAATGTACCACTCTGGCGTAGGATGTTGATAGTGGGGGAGGCTGTGCATGTGTCGGGGCAGAGGGTATGTGGGGAAAACTCTGTACCTTCTGCTTGGTTTTACTGTGAACTTAAAACTGCTCTAAAAAGTAAAGTCTATTTTCAAAAAAATCTGGCTGGGCACAGTGACTCACACCTGTAATCCTAGCACTCTGGGAGGCCGAGGCAAGAGGATTGCTTGAGATCAGAAGTCAGACCAGCCTGAGCAAGAGTGAGACCCCATCTCTTCAAAAAATAGAAAAATTATCTGGGTGTGGTGGTGTGTGCCTATAGTCCTAGCTACTTGGGAGGCTGAGGCAGGAGGATCACTTGAGCACAGGAGTTGGAGGTCACTGTGAGCTATGGTGATGCCACTGCACTCTAGCCCGGGCAACAGAGTGAGACTCTGTCTCAAAAAACAAAATCTATGGGGTTCGGGGGGAAACGCCTATTTTATTGGGCCAGTCACATTAGATTTAAAATAAATAATCCATGTAACAAAGCTGGCTCTTTGTTTTATAGATGTTTCCTGGTGTTGGTCCATGTTCTGTCTTAGTGACAGGGCAAAGTTCATCTTCTGGCTGCCCATGAGGACCCACAGCTTCCCCTCCTCTCCTTTCTTACTGTGTGAAACTCGTGCAATTATCTCACTGTATTATATTCTAAAACTTAGTGAACGTGCTCCCTCTTCCTTGCCCCCTGATTGCACAGCCATAGACTGCCATATCCATAGGTAGAGCCCCTCCTCCTCCTCGGTGCCCCTCTGGACACCTTCCCATCTCCTGCTCCCTCCGTACAGGGTTTAGTATCTTTGATCCATCGGCCGTCGGCTGCATCTCAGACCCCTACCTTTCCAACTCTTCTTTTTCCTTTGTGTTCGCCTCCCCACCACCACCAGCATAGTCCATCTTTGACTCTTTCCTGTCTTCTTTTCCATCTCAGATAAATCACCCACCTTTGTGGCTCTGCTCTTACCTTAAGACCCAGATTCACTCTTCTAGCCTCATGTGCTACCTGAGCTCCATCTTCCTGTGGGGTCTTCCTTTGGGATGTCCTGTAACCCCAAATTCTTCTGTGTTGCAAAATAGGCTTTTTCATCTTGTAGTGAAATTGGCTCCCCTGGTAACTTCTGCCAGGCCTTCTCATGTAGGCCTAGCCCCCCTCAGTACTGCTTCTTCCTTGTTTGCCCACCATGCCTGCTCAGGCTCAGTGCTGCAGATGCTTCGCTGAAGAATGTCCTCAGTCTTGGCCTGTTCCGTGCCCGTTGCTGCCAGCCTTGTCTAAGCCTGAGTCACCTGTCCTCTGAACTCTTGGTTTGCCTCCTGGCTGGTTTCTGCTTCAGATCTCTTCCTGCTTCAAGACAGTTTTTTTTAGATCTTCACAGATCAATCTTCCCAAAACACTTACTGGTCGTCAGTGACTCATTTCATTGTGGAGTCCTCTGCCTGTTATACCAGGTTTTTTTCTAGGCTCAGGAGATTCAGGGGCAAAGGATCACCCTCTGAAGAGGCAGCTCCTGCCCCTGGTGTTCCTTGGCTCTGCAAGACCTTGGGGGTCTCCTGTGCATGACTTTCCACCCTCCCTCTGCAGTTAACCCCACTGCCCTGGCACAGCCCTCGGGGGCCCAGGTGGGGCCAGTGACCATCTCACACAAATACCGTGAGCATCCCGCTTCTCTGTCCTTCAGGCTCCTTTAATTTCTCTGTATATCTTCCTTTCTTGAGAACTCCAGGTCATGCTCTCTGTTCACCAGTGTCTGTGGCCCTTTGTTGGAACCGCAGAATTAGAGGTGGTGACAGAGTGCTGGACTCCTGGGCATGACAGTTTGGTACTTTTTTGCTTACTCTCCGGGATGAGTGTTATTTTTTTACTTCCACCGTTCCTGATGCATGGGCTCAGTAAAAGTTAACTCTAGTTGGGTTGGAGTAAGGTGGTGTACTGATTGCCCGTGAGCCTGAGACCGGGCGGTAACGCCTTTTCACCCCGGAAGGGCCTTGGCAGCCCCAGAGTTAGTAACTCCAGAGCGTGTGCCTTGCCAGCAGGAGCCTCTCTCTGAGGGTTTTTTGCCAGGGCTGATACACCTTTGGGTGGTTTTTCAGGTGCAGGTGATCCCCTGGGTCTTGGCTGACAGCAACTTTGTCCGGAGCCCATCTCAGAGGCTTGACCCCAGCAGGACGGTGTTCGTGGGTGCTCTGCATGGGATGCTCAACGCCGAGGCCCTGGCAGCCATCTTGAATGACCTATTTGGGGGCGTGGTGTATGCTGGGATTGACACAGATAAGCACAAGTATCCCATTGGTAAGTGTCCCACTTCTGTGTGGGAAAGCTTGGTGGCCTTTGGGAGTAGACTAAGATTGTGATACTTTGCCGCGGGAATGGAGAGAGAGATGCCTGACCCATGTCTGCAGATCAGCATATACCAGCCGCAGAGCATCTTTTTCTAGACATATCACCAGCACTGGGCCCCCTGCACCCAGTCTTCTACCTCCACCTCCCGTGCAGATGGGAAAAAAGTGATTGGAGACTATAGGAGGTGACGATGAGGCAGGAACTTTGTTGGAATCTTAGAGTTTACAGCTAAATAGTTTGGGACAGACAACAGGTAATATTTCACTAAAATGTCACACTCTCCCGAACTTGCCTGGTTTCCTTAATTAAAAGTTCTTAAAAAGCTCTGGCATTGTCTGGGGTCAGAGACCAGGTCAGGCTGAAGGAGGACTTGCTGAGTAACTCAGGCAAAAGAGTATAGTCAGAGCCTGTGCTCTTGTAGCTCAGG
Organism: Cheirogaleus medius; assembly: GCA_008086735.1. Taxonomy (NCBI): domain Eukaryota; kingdom Metazoa; phylum Chordata; class Mammalia; order Primates; family Cheirogaleidae; genus Cheirogaleus; species Cheirogaleus medius. The sequence goes on from VBSM01002223.1 coordinate 3,073,498, forward strand.
GGAGTTTGTGGGCCTAACCACTAGGTTTTGATCAGCCCCTCGAGAAAAGGAGATGAATTCACCAGTCACGGCAGAATAATCTCAGTAGTGGGGTTTGGAGGTGGAGCAGAGCCTGAACTCTCTGATCAAGATGTGGCTAACCCACCTCCCCAAATGCTTACCCTGCCCACCCACACTGAATCTGGTCAGGAAGGAGCATTGTGTGCTCATCAGTGCTTTGCTGCAGATTAAGAACAGGGGCTGCAGGGGTGGAGGTGGCCTTTGGCAGGATCGGGCTTCTTCTGGCTCTCCTGCTAGGCCTCCAGAGTACCTCTAGGCCAGGAAGGGTTTTACTGCTGCTGGGCCTACCTTTCAGAGAAGCATTCTATGTGAATTTTGGTTTCCACTCTGAACCCTTTAAACTTCCTTACCTGTGCATTTGCCTACACTGGAGGAGTGCCTTCCCTCCCCATTTTGTTCTGCAAATCCTTCCCCCATTCCATGGTCTATAACTGCACTAATATGTTAGCCACCAGCTAAATGTGGCTATTGAGTGCTTGAAACACAGCTAGTGCTGCATGTGAAATGGTAATATTTTGGATATGCAGGGTTAAATAAAATATATTATTAAAATTCCACTACTTTTTATTTAAATGTGGCCAATAGAAATTTAAAATTACATAAGTCGCTCACATTATATTTCTCATGGATAGCACTGGTATAGAAACAGGGTTTCCTGAGCGTTAAAGACTGGCATTTGGGAGAATTTGGTTAGAAGGTAAGCTTGTATCTGTTGTTCCTAGGATCTGGTCGTGTGACTTTCAATAACCAACGTAGTTACCTGAAAGCAGTCAGTGCTGCTTTTGTGGAAATTAAAACCACGAAGTTCACCAAGAAGGTGAGTTGGCTGGTTTATGCTCTTATTCTGGGATATATCAGAGGGGCTTGTGCCATTACTACCCAGGACAAGCTTGAGGTTGAAGCTTTATCTGTGCTGGGTGTATACTGGGAGAAGTGAGCCAAAGTGCTGAGAATTAACATGAGGTTAGGGTTTGGGAGTGGGGCCTGATCTTGTCAGCTCAGGAGGGAGGAGAGAGGGACTGTTGAACCTCCTCAGCGTGCCCACTCTCACTGTGTTACTTGTCTGGCACTGCTGAGTAGCCTGACTTCCTGTTATCCAACCTTTCCTGAATCTTCTGCACACTTGGCTATTGCCAGATGATAAAGGGCTGGCATATAGTTGGCTGAGAAGGCCAGGTAGTAAGGTGTGTGGCTGCCTGAATCTTGGAGGCAGCCAGCCTGGCTCTGCATAGTGTGTGAGTCTGTCCTTTCTGCCTGTAATTCTCTCTGGGCCTCCTTTAAAACAGGCAGACATCCTGCCCTCCTATGTGCCCTTCTCTTCTAGCCCAGCTGGCCTCCTGGAGAGAGGATCCCCTTCATCCTCCTATTGTGCTTTTGTGCAGGTTCAGATTGATCCCTACCTAGAAGATTCTCTGTGTCATATCTGCAGTTCTCAGCCTGGTCCTTTCTTCTGCCGAGATCAGGTGAGTCCCCTGGGCAATAAGAAGTCTGTGAAGTCCCTGCCCTCAATTAAAAATTGTAATGCCAGGTTCATGACATTGAATGTCGGCATTGTAAGGTGTGCCTCATGATGTCTGAGAGCATAGAACAGACGGCAGTAATATCTTATAGAATGCTTGACCCAGAACTTTCGGGAAAGCTTGTTGAATCGAGTCTTGACACTTGGGCCTGCTCCCTGCTGAGATGCTGCCGCGCAGTTTGGCACTGTTGCCGACAGAGAGTTTTTATAGATGACAGAAACCTGGGTGGGTGTGGTCAGCAGCACCTATGTGCCATGTGCTGCTGCTTTAAAACTGAGGCCTTCTAGACTTATTTTTCTCTACCCAAGGACCCTCTTTATCTGTGAATCTCTGGACTGCTTTGATATCTGCACTTGGGCTGTATCCACAGGTGTCAAAAAGAGGCAGAAGGCAGTGTGGCAGCTTGCTATTGAATGTTCTGGGTGGTGGAGCATGGGTGTGTTTGGCACAGTGCTGCTCAGACCTTACTGCACACGTCACCTGAGGGTCTTATTTGAAGCAGATTCTGATTCAGTGGGTTTGGGAGGAGCCTACAATTCTGTGTTTCTAACTAGTTTCCAATTGGTGTCAGTGTTGCTGGTCTTCATCATACTTTGATAAGTTTTAGGGGAAGTTCGGTGCCTCTTAGGACAGTAGCTGTCCATCATGCTTAGCAGAGGCTTTTCTTTTTTTGCACAGCGATGCTGTTGCTCAGACTCTGGTTTTGGTAGTCAGACTGAGGCTCCCAAGTGAGAGTTTGAAGTTCGGATTATTAGGTGAAGCCTGAGAACAAGTCTCTCTCTGATCAGCCTCTTCTAGCAGGCTTTTATGGATCAGCATCTTTCACAGATGACCTCCTTTTTCAGACAATTGCTCAGGTCAGTGGCTTGCCTGAGTTCCATAGCAAGAGGGGGGACTGCGAGTGAGGCACATAACCCAGTCACCTCCCCTCTGTTAGTGGGAAGAAGAAGGCATGTTGCCTTGCTCTGGAATCTGTAGTCATTGTCTTCAAACGTTCTGCCATGTGAGCAGCCGTGTGATGCAGCTGCTCTGTAGGAGGTGAGAAGGGCAGGGGAATGGGAGAGCAGCTGCAGTGGTTTGAGGGGATGAGGGAAGCTGGCACAGTCTTCGTACACAGTGGGAGCCCAACATGTTTAAGGGTGCCCATAGAAACACTGACGTTGGATTTATCATGGTTGGTCAGACTTCTGGTTGGGGTGAGAGGGCCCCAGGGGGGACCGTCTCTTCTGACCCCACAGAGTCTGTCGGCAGAGCAAGCCCCTCGTGCAGTGGCTCCTGCGGCTGTTGCTCACCCAGGCATGGCATCCCTCTCTTTGTTCCCCTAACCCAGGTCTGCTTCAAGTACTTCTGCCGGAGCTGCTGGCACTGGCGGCACAGCATGGAGGGCCTGCGCCACCACAGCCCCCTGATGAGGAACCAGAAGAACCGAGATTCCAGCTAGAGGAGCTGGCCTTGCCCGGCGGCCTGTGGCGCCCAAAGCTGGCGGGTCAGGCGGCAGCCTGCACCACCCTGCCACTGGCGACCAGGGAGCTGGCTTCCCGAGGACAAGGGAAAATTGTAGTCACCTTTGCACTTGCTGAATCTGTCTTTGTTTCTGCACTAATTAATGCACAATGAGTTTTGTCGGGTTTTGTTTTCAGGGGGTGTGCCAGGGCAAGGACCCTCTGGCTCACCCTCCAAGCGACTCTGTAGTTTTCCCAGATTTTAGTTCCTCATTTTGCCGATGAAAAAGCAAAAAAGAACTACGTGTCCAGAAGGTATTGACACGGATGCCTACATCTAGGTTTATTTATTAAAAGCGCTTTTTTTACATTCCTTGCAATACTGATGGTGATGGTGTGCAGGTCTCATTGGTCTCATTCTTGCAGTTGCCATACAGTGCCTTTCCATTTATTTAACCCCCACCTGAACGGCATAAACTGAGTGTTCAGCTGGTGTTTTTTACTGTAAACAACAAGGAGACTTTGCTCTTCATTTAAACCAAAATCATATTTCATATTTTACGCTCGAGGGTTTTTACCGGTTCCTTTTTACACTCCTTAAAACAGTTTTTAAGTCGTTTGGAACAAGAGATTTTTTTCTTTCCTGGCAGCTTTTAACATTATAGCAAATTTGTGTCTGGGGGACTGCTGGTCACTGTTTCTCACAGTTGCAAATGAAGGCATTTGCAACCAAGAAAAAAAGTTGTTTTTGTTTTATTTGAAACTGGACCGGATAAACGGTGTTTGAGCGGCTGCTGTATATAGTTTTAAATGATTTATTGCACCTTCTTAAGTTGCACTTATGTGAGGGGGGGTTGATAGAAGTTTTTAATCACAAAGTCACAGGACTTTTTTCTTTTGTAACTGAGCTAAAAAAAAAAGGGCTGCTTTTGGTGGGGGCAGATGAAGGCTCACAGGAGCCCTTTCTCTTAGAGGGGGCAAGTACCCATCCCTTACGCTTTTCATTTGAGGAATGTATGAAACAACAGTTGCAGTTGACTAAAATGCTACTGGAATTTGAAAACTTGACTTTTTCCTTTCTTTCTCTCTTTTTTTTTTTTTTTTAAATTACTTGCCCCTCTTAGGGAAGCTGTGTGCCAAAGAACCAGTGTCATAACCCACCCCCCCTCCTGCTGAGCTGACGTTGCATTGTTGCATATCCCAGCTACTCTGTGGGTTTTGTGAAGCTGTGTGTGAAGTCTCTACCTCATTGTAGTATATGCAGGCAAGACTGCACTCTCCTACAGATGTGTGGAGTAAGCTGTGGTGTAGTTTTTTTGGCACATAATAAACACGTTGCAGCAGAGTTGTGGTTTTGTCTCTGTGTCTAAAGGCTGGGAGCAAGGGGGGGTAATGGGGTAACAAGATTCCAGAGTAACGACTCATTTCCTTGGATTTTCTGTGATGGGATTCCAGCCCAGGAATAATTGGGATCATGTGGGAGATCTGTCCCTGTGAGTACTTTTTGGTCACTTCCATGCTCAAATGCACTTCTGGAGATGGCTCTCCAGTGGGTGGATGCTTCTAGCCCAAGTATAGAAAGCCCTCGCATTTAAGCTTCTTGCGGCTCCTCACAGCCTCCAGGTCCAGTTTGCAGAACGCTGGAAGCACAGCTGCTCAGGTGTCACTGTCCGCAGAAGCCACTTGTTCTCAGCTTTTCCTGGAAGCCTTGGTCTGTTTCTTTTTGGGAGGCTTCCGATCCTCTTGGACTGACCTGTGCTGACCCAGTTCCTTTCTGAGAGGAAGTAATTTGCTTTTTGCTATTCTTCAGGGAGCCCTATCACCTGGACTCTCTGTCTCCAGGATTTGTCATAGGGTCTGCTGTTGACTTTTTTTGGTGAAGTGGACCTGGGCCCAGCTGTGTGGACTGATGTTTGGGGAGATTCCAATTTACTCTGAAGGGGAGGAAACCCTGCACACTAAAGCATCCCTTCCGGGTGAGGTGCAAGAACTCACTGCGTGCAGGGTAGGGGATTCCCCTCGCCCAAGAGTGAGCGGCCTGAGCTGCTATCCCGGCCTGCAGCAGCCTGCTTGGCAGTTCGCTGGGGAAGTAAGCTCCTGCAACTCTGAGGAGATGCTGACCCTTTCTTTTGGTCCCCTCTTACTCTGCTATTCTAGAGATAAGCCTTCCCTTCTCCCTTCTCTCCTTGTCCAGGCGCTTTCAGGGTGAGGGCTTCCTGTCCTTCACTTGAAAGAGCCTGAGTGGAGTGGCCAGGGGAGTTGAGGGACGAGGCACAGCCCTGGGCAGCCCAGACTTTAAGTCAGGTGGGGGCCTAGGACTCCCCTCGGCCCAGGGAGCAGAGGGAGCGGCCCTTCCTATGCTGACAAGGCCAGTGGGGGCAGCCTGCACTGGCGGCTTCAGTAGGGCCTGGTTTGGGGGTGGGTATGGCAGGAACAGCCTGGAGACGGTGGAAGGAGAAGGCGCCTTCACTTGGGAGCTCTGCAGTTGAACTGGACCCTTTATTCATTTAAATATTTGAGGGTTTTCTATGTGCTAAGCACTGGAGATCAGCTAAACAGAATAGTCCTTGCTGTCATGGAGTTCACCCCTAGGTGAGAAAACTAAGGCAAGGCAAGTGACAAGTCCGAGGCACTATTAAGAGCGTTAAAGGGATAGCGACGGAGCTATTTTATAAGTTGGAATGAAAGCCCGTCTCTTAAGGAGACGTTTGAGCAAAGACCCGAAAGAAATGAGATAAACCTCTCCCCTACGCACCTGTGTCTCCGCCAGGTCAGTGGCAAGTCTCTGACCGCGGACTGGGAGGGCGCCGCCATCCCCCACCTCCTCGCTCTCTCACGGCCCTGGATCTCCTGCCTGCCTTAGTCTTCCCAAGCCTGCCCCTTCTGTCCCGGGCGTGCAAGGACGAGATGCACTGCCTTAGCCCCGAGCACATCAAACCGGCGGCCCAGTTACAGGTTGGAGGCGAGAGAACCCCGCCCAAGACTAACCGAGCCGGGAGCCTCAGCCGCAGGGGGCGGGACGGACGTTCGCCCGGGGCGCCGCCTGCACTTCCGCCCCGCTCCGCCAGGGGCCGCTGTGGGACTCAAGCGAGTCCCGCGCGTCCCTGGCTGGGCGGAAGCGACTTTCTGGCCTGCGCTTTATAGGCCTATCTTGTGCTTCCTGTTTCCTCTTTTACTGAGGACCCGCCAACATGGTAGGTGTTTTGGTCCCGGGCCTGTATCTTCCTCCATCGGCCTCCATCCGCCGCTTGCTGTGGCCCCCCAGCCCGCAAGGGGAGGCCTTGGCCGGGCGGGCGCGAGCCCTGTCAGGCTGGGGCGCTGCGGGCCGCTGCCCTCCGCACTGGCCCGGCGCCCCGCTCTGCCCGGTCCGTCCCTCCTCCCGGGCTCAGCCCGGCTTGTGAGCCCGGGAGCTAGCGCTGGCTCGCGGTGACCCTGTCCTCTCCACCCACAGGGCCGCGTTCGCACCAAAACCGTGAAGAAGGCGGCCCGGGTCATCATCGAGAAGTATTACACGCGTCTGGGAAATGACTTCCACACGAACAAGCGCGTGTGCGAGGAGATCGCCATTATTCCCAGCAAGAAGCTCCGCAACAAGATAGCAGGGTGAGTTGAGGCCCGCGGCTCGGTCGTGGGCTCTGCTGGCCTCCGACTCGCGAAGAGACTTTGTGCCGTGGCGGTGTTAGCACGAGGCCCCTGCTGCTCCGAAGGAAAGCTGGGGGTTTGCGTTCGCAGGGTTTCCTAGCGGGATGACTGGCGGTGACACGGCCGAAAGGTAGCCACCGTCATGCCTGTTGCTTTTGGGTGTCGCTTTTAATAAATGTTTTTCACTGTTGCAATTACTGTTCGAAAGATTAGTAAGAATATAGCTGGGAAGACTTTATGTACAGTGAAGGCCAACGTGTTAAGTGCTAAATTTTGTGAATTTGATCTTGGAGGAAAGAAAATGAAGGCTGCCACAGCAGTGAAAGTTTTGCAAGGGGGTGGGGTGGGGGGTTGGTAGCCTTGAAGGAGAGTTTGAATAGAGTGACAGGCCTAAAGGACAGGGATGAATGCTCAGGTAAGTTGAGCTCTGTGTGCAGAAGTTCTGTGTGTGCAGGAGGGTCTAGGATGGTGAGTCCTCCCTTCTCACTGCGGAAAAGAATCGAAATTGGTATTTATACATCCACATGTTCTGGGTACCAGTGGGGGTTGATGTGTGTTCTCGCTGTTCTCCTTGGGCCTGTGTACTTTGTAGCTACGTCACACATCTGATGAAGCGGATTCAGAGAGGCCCGGTGAGAGGTATCTCCATCAAGCTGCAGGAGGAGGAGAGAGAGAGGAGAGATAACTATGTCCCAGAGGTAACTTTTCTGGGTCTTGGGGCCTCTTGCTCATGCTCAAATGATAAAGCAGTGGGTTCCTGAGGCAGCTTTGTGGCTCTTGTCTTCCAGAAGGACCTCAGCTGAATCTGAGGTCGTCTTTTATCCACATACCCCTTCACTAACTCTAGGTCCCTATAATCCGCCTACCTGTGTGTTAACCTCAGTTCTGCTCTTTCGGGGCCTCACGAGAGCCTTTCATGATATTTGTTTGATAACTGCTGTCCAGCCTTCTTATTTATTTGCTCTAATGTAGTATTTCTGAAGCCTAGTCTTAACCTAGTCTAAGGTTTTCTGAACACTGAATAGAGAAATAATGGAGACATGGGAAGGTAAAACCAGAGAACAGTCATTGGGGCCTTTTGTTACTGTAGCAGACTGTTCATCTTGTGAGATCCTATTCCACTCCACCCTCTGTTTTTCTGTCTGCTTATTTAAGAATCTGGGAGAAGCAGAAGTGAGAGAGCTCATTGACTGATAATTTGGGCCTATCTCTTCTCCTTTTAGGTCTCAGCTCTGGATCAGGAGATCATTGAAGTAGATCCTGACACTAAGGAGATGCTGAAACTTTTGGTAAGTGTCTGCTGGATTCCTAAACTGGGCCATCCTTGGTCAGGAACCATCAGTTTTCTGTTCATTTTGATAAGCTAACTTTTATCAAATCCAAGGTTACATAGCTAGTAAATAGCAGAATTGGGAATCCCATCTACACATCTCACTGCTAAATTAGACTGCTTTCAGAACGGGGGTAGCTGATTATTAAAACTTGTATGTGTTGAGTTTGCTGCACAAGATCATAATTCCCAAATTTAGTGGCCACCTCTGTGGCTTTCTCTCTTGGTTCTGTGGTTGGCTCGCATTGCCCCCTTTGTTTCAGCCCTGGCTCTCTTCATTCTGCCTGCTTTCCCTTGGAGAATTTTATGCATGTAGACACGAACGTCTATATGCTAGCCACTCAGAAAAGAGCTGTGGTCTCATTTCCACATAACGTGCCAGGCAGTATTTAGATAGTTCATGGGTATCAGTGCACTTTGATGTGTTTCTCTTATGTGGCTTATCTAAGTTCTTTTACATGAAATTAGCATAGGCTTCAAAGTCCAGCAGGCTGTTGATGATTTTGAGCAACTTCCCATTTTTCCCTTTTTTATGGTCATTAAATGTTTAGGATGTTCAAAAAGATGATAAAGAACAAAATGAACTCCATGTATCTTCCACGTAGCTTCAGAACATCAGACAGCTAACATCTGCTATGAGTCTTTTCCTCCTGAAATAACCACTGTCCTGAATGCAGCTCTTTAATTTGAACTGTAAAATGGATTTCTGTTCAAATAGGACATTAAGTTCTAGGTACACAGTGGGCCCTTCGGCTTTTCATCCCTCCCACTCACTAGCCTGAGCTTGCTTGGGCAGGCCAGCTCCTGTCCTCCACTCTGCCTGGGGCCTGTGTGCTTGGGCCCTTCACAAGTGTCAGCTGGGTTAGTGACAGCTCTGCTCTGGAAAAGAAGAGGCACTGTGTCTTCTCAAAGGGGCAGACTTTTGCAATAGGGTACATTTGGCAATGTCCAGGCACATTTTTGGTTGTCACAGCTAGTGGGGGTCATCCTAGCTGACAACTGGGTAGAGGCCAGGAATTGTGCTAAGCTTTATACACTGCGCAGGATACCCCCTGTGTAGAACCAAGAATGTCCAGCCCAGAATGTCGATAGTGCCAAGACCGAGAAGCCCTGCTTCAGAGCGCTGTGAGGGGGCTCTGAGAACAAGGAGAAAAACAGTGTGGCAGGATGGGAAAGTCATAGAGGGCGGCGTAAGTGGGATGCCATGTGGTCAGCTGTGTGTGAGGAAAGATCACCATCACCCGTGAGAAAGTGGGAGGCACTGATGCCTGTAAGGCTCTGGTGGCCGACAGCTAGAGACAGCTGGAGTGACGGGTCCTTCAGATCTCTGCTGGGCGCCCTTGAGAGGAAGAAGCCCTTCTGTGTCTGCTGGGTCCCGCCAGCCTCGCCCCCGCAGGTGGAGGCTGGCAAGCACAGCCCGGCAGTGGCACTGGGGCTGTTACCACAGACCTCACCGATACGCTCCTCACACTGAATCCATTTTGTTGTTACAGGACTTTGGCAGTCTGTCCAACCTGCAGGTCACTCAGCCTACAGTTGGGATGAATTTCAAAACACCACGTGGAGCCGTTTGAATCTTCTCTGCTGTAATATTTTAATAAACTTGGGACTCACAGCCTTGCCTATATCATCTGTGCGGTTGGGTGTGGGTGGAGCTAAGGGCAGCAGTTCTCTCTTAAGGGGACAAGTGAGTTGACTGGCTCTCCTGGCAGTTGCCGGGGGTTTAGGGGATCTGCCCTGTGTGGCCCGTGGGGAGGGGCTCAGCTGAGTTCAGTACAGGAGCAAAGGCCTTGCCCAGGGAGCCAGATCCCGGGGAGCTGGATCCCAGCGCGGAGGACAGCCTGGGCAAGTGTTTGGAGAAATCCCAGAGTGTGAGCCCGGAAGCTGCTCTGCTGCCACCTCCACCCCGGGTTTGCCGGTGTCTTTGCTCTTCAGCCACCGTGGCTGCACACAGTTTGGGCCCACGGGCCTACCTGGGCGGGTAGCCGCAGGGTGATTGTGTGTGGGGGTTGGGCTTTGTCAGTGGGAGGTGGGGTGGGTGGTGTCTTTGTATCTGTCCAGTGTTGAGCCTAGTTCTTGGGGCACAGGAAGGAGATTGTCGATGAATGGAGTGGACGTGTGTGAGGGTCCACACTGGAATGATTCAGCCATTTACAGCGGGAGGCAGAGCTCACTCGCTGCAGCCTGGTGGGTTGGCCGTGGCTCAGGCTGTGGGTCTCTGGCAAGGGCCGGCCAGGCTGGCGCCTGGTCTTGAGTGTGAGGAAAGGTCGGGGCTCCGTGTCTGTGAGTCCAAGATCACATGGCCGGGAAGTGGCAAAGCTGAAATTTGAACATGGCGGGTCAGGTTGGCTCCAAAGCTCCAGCCCTTCGCTGCCACTTGCATGCCTGCTGCTGTGAGCAGAAACGTACAGCAGGCAATTTTAAAATGTGTTTTTAACTTGATTTTGGTAAGAATTTTAAACTTACAGAAAAGTTGCAAGATTAGTACAAGGAACTCCCAAATACTCAACCCAGATTTATTGGTTGCTCATATTTTGTTCCAATTGCTTTGCTTTATTGTATTCTCTCCCCCATATATATATATATATGAACACATTTTTTTCTGATCCATTTCCCAGTAAGTTGGAGATGTGCCCATTTACCCTCAAGTGTGTCAGTGTCTTACAAGAACAAAAACTTTTTTAAGTAACCATAGTATAGTGATCAAAATCAGGAAATTTAGTATTGTCACTATACTACATAACTTACAGTCTATGATCACATTTTGCCAACTACCCCCGCGTCGTCCCTTGTGGCTGGCTGTCTTCCCTGGCCCAGCTTCACTTCTGCATCTAGTTTTCATGTTCCTTCAGCCTCCTTTTGTTACTTTGAGGTCAAAATTTGAAAAGTATTGGCCAATTATTTTGTAGAATGTCCTAACATTTGGGCTTGTTTGATGTTTCCTTCCAATTAGATTTAATTTACCTTTTCCGGCAGGAACACCAGAGAAGCAGTGCTGTGTTCTTGGCAGGGCATGTCGAGGGGCGGAATTTCAGCTTGTTTCGTTCTTTGATGATGTTTACGTTGAGCCCTTGGATGAAAGTGTTCGTCAGGTTTCTCCACTGCAAACTTCGCCTTTGTAATTAGTAAATTGTGAGGAGATATTTTGAAGCTAAATGTCCCGTTCCTTGTGATCTTTTCGCCCACTAGCTTTAGCGTCTGCTGAAGATGCTCTGACTCCGTCAGTCCTTCATGTTTACTCGTTAGTATTCTGTAAGGAAGAGCTTTCTCCCTCGTGGTTCACAGCAAACTTTTATTTACAGTTTTTGGTGTGGGGTCAGGCATTCTCAGCAAATACTCTGGCCTTCTAAATACAGCTCTGCATAAAGAAACTTCTCCCCACCCCTCTCCCCTAGGTCTTTGGTGTCAGTGGTGGGGAAAGGATTGGGCGGGCTTTGTGTAGGGGGGAAACGTTAGAGCTGGATCAAGAAAATCACTATAATGAAACCAGCAAGTGGGAGGTTTGCTGTGATGCTTTCCACACTCTTCCGCTGGGAGGCAGTGTCACTATTGTTTTCATCTTGCTGTCATCTTGCTGGCTCACCCACCTCTAGGACCTGAGGCACTACCGTGTTTCCCTGAAAATAAGACCTACCCATAAAATAAGCCCTAGCAGGATTTCTAAGCATTTGCACAATAGAAGCCCTACCCCGAAAATAAGCCCTAGTGACGGGCGTGGCTACGCAGCGCATCTGCACAACCCATGCATCTCGTCCCGGAGCAGTAAAGAAGATGAGCGGCCCTTCTCATCTGCCCCATGAGAGCTCTGTTGCTCGACATGAGAGATTGGGGCCGATGGTTCTAAAGGAAATAGAGTCGCAAGAAATTCAGGATGGAATTCGGGGTTTGGAGAGTGAGGATGATGTTCCAGAAGAAGACGACTTAACTATATTTGAATAAATGTAGGTTGTTGAACCGTACGTAAAAAAAATAACACATCCCCTGAAAATAAGCCCTAGGGTGTCTTCTTGAGGAAAACTAAATATAAGACCCTGTCTTGTTTTCGGGGAAACGCGGTAGGTAAGTTTTAGGTGAGCGGTGGAGCCGGTTGGGGCAGAAGGACGAGGACAGGCGCCGCACTGGGGCTGCGCGAAGCGGCTGTTGCCAGTGGCCAGCTGGCCTGAGTGAGTAACCCTCGTGCTCATCAGAGCTACCTGTGACCCTCACTAAAGGCACGTGGCCAGGCCCCGCCCCCAGGGGGACTGATTTGTGCTTCAGGATGGGGCAGCCAGGTAGGGGTTCCCAGAGAGCTCTCCAGGCCGGTGGACCGGGTTTGCCCTCCGTGCTGTCTCTCCTGGATTCTTTGGGTCAGAGTATTTTATGCTCTTGGTATAAAATAGACCGGACGGTCTTGTGCCTTCTGTGTCAGGGCTGCAACGCTCACCGAAGATTTGAAAATACTCCCAGAAACTTGGAGGTAAGTTTTTTTTCTATCTGGTTGTTTGTTATTTTCAACAAACAAAAGTAAAGTAACTCATGCAAGTAGAAATACAATGAACACATGTTAAAGATTTTTTTTTTAATTCAATGAGGTAATGGTGATGTTACAATCAGTTCGAAGAAGCCAAAGAAGGACAAATTTATTTGGAGTAAAGGAATGTTGAACTTACAAATGGACACAAAACTGGCTGCTTCTGCAGTAGGGAAAAGTCAACTGAAACCTGTCCCTAGCCATTTTATTTGCGTTTCTCTAGACAAGAGTTTTTTGCATGCTCTCAGGTGCCTGCAACTTAGTGTTGTAAAAGAGCTGGAAGGTGACGAAAGGTTCAGAGCTGCTACGGAATCCAAATCAGAACCCAGCTGATTGCGCTTAGCCACAAACGTCCCCATATCTGTAAATCCATAATTATTCCCTGCATTGCCAACGTCATCAGGATTTTCAGTTTGGTTAGTGTGTAATACCAGTAGTTTTCTCTTGTGGTTAGGAAAACGCCACATCTGTTTTTATGTCTCATTTTTAACGTTATGTTTTCTTTCTTTTCTGAATTAAACTTGTCAGATGTTTGACTGTTTTATAGTTTCAAAGAACCAGCACTTGGAGTTCTCCCGTTTTCTTTCTCTCCGTCCATTCCTTCCTATCTCCCTTCCTCTCTACTTGGGTTTGCTCTTTTTCTCATTAGAACAGGTGAGGAATGTGAACAGGTGCTCGCTTTCTCCTGGTCAGCTGCAGGGTTTGGCAGACTGTGGCCCTTGTGTGTGAGCCGTGAACTGAGAATGGCTTTTACATTTCTGAATGTTTAACACATGAAGGACGTGACCTGTGAATATTACAGGAAATTCAAATTTCAGTGTCCATAGAACTGCATTGGAACGCAGCCATGCTCACAGGCGTGCATGCTGTGTATGGCTGTCTTACGCCACGGCGGCCGAACCCAGCAGTGCGGCACACGCGAACACCGTGCCTGTGACTTTTTAAAAAGATGATTAACTCATACTTATCATGCGAATAAAAGAAAAAACCTAGGCTTCAGATGTTGTGCTTGTGTGAGTGGCTCATTTGTTAGCCAGGCAGGAAAAGCCATTGACCAGTGCTGGGTTAGTTTCTCTGGAAGAAATACGTCCAGAGAAACAAACTCGTTTTAAGACTGAGCCACTGGGGGGCAGTATCAGCAGCCAATGAGGAAATAAAGCAGGTGGTTGTGCCTGGTTTCTCTTGGCTCTTGCTGAGTTGAGAGATGTCACCAACACTGCTCAAGGGGTCAGTGCCAAGTGTGAAGACACTGAGAACTGGCCTCTGTGAATAGTCCGCGTGGAACAACTCCGGGCGAGAATATTTTTGAAGAAGATTAGAAATCACTAACTCAATATAACCTGGAGCAGGAACCTGCTGAGCTGTGGTACAGGTGATGGCAGTAAGAACTGCGGGCGGCCAGGTGCGCTGGCCTGTAATCCCGGCACTCTGGGAGGCTGAGGAGGGGGCGGGATCGCATGAGGCCAGGAGTTCGAGAACAGCCTGAGCAAGAGTGAGACCCCGTCTCTATCAAAAATAGAAAAACTAGCCGGGCATGGTGGCACGCACCTGTAGTCCCGGCTACTTGGGAGGCTGAGGCAGGAGGATTGCTCAAACCCACGAGTCTGAGGTTGCAGTGAGCTATGATGATGCCACTGCGTTCTGGCCTGGGCAACAGAGTGAGACCTTGTCTCCAAAAAAAAAAGAACTATAACTGATTTATATCTTTTGTTCTTGTATCCTACAATCTTGCTACATTTGTTTATTCACACTAATAGTTTGTGTGTGTTTGTGTATTTCTTAGCACTTTCAATATACAACATCATGTTATCTGCAAATACAGATAGTTTTGTTTTTTAGAGACAAGGGTCTCACTACGTTGCCCAGGCTGGAGTGTAGTGGCTATTCACAGGTGCGATTGTGGTGCACTGCAGCCTTGAACTCGTGGGTTTAAGTGATCCTTTGCCTCCCAAGTATCTTGGACTACAGGTGTGTACCACTCACTGTGCCCTGTTCAAATACAGATAGTTTTAATTTTTCCTTTCCAATCTGATGCATTTTATTTCATTCTTTCGCCTAATTGCTTTGGTGAACACCTCCAGTACAATATTGACTAGAAATGATGAGCGTGGACATCCTTGTTGTATTACTGATTTTGGGGGGAAAGTTTTCAGTCTTTCACCATTAAGTATGAAGTTAGCCATGGGCTTTTTGTAGCTTCCCTTTATCAGGTTGAGGAAGTTCCCTTCTATTCTAATCTATTGAGTATTTTTATCATGAAAGAGCGAATTTTGTCAAATGCCTCTTCTGTGTTTGTTGAGATAACCATGTGGTTTTGTTCTGGTTTCTGTCAGTATGGTGTATGACGCTGATTTTTGTATGTTGAACTGACCTTGTATGCCTAAGTCCCACTTGGCTATGAAGTACAATCACGTTTATATGTTGCTGCATTCAGTGTGCTAGTATATTATATGGGATTTTTAATGTACACATTCATGAGATATTGGGCTGTAGTTTTCTTGTGATATCACAGTCTAGTTTTGGTATCAGGGTAATATTGGCCTTACAAAATGAGTTGGGAGGGGCCGGGCGTGCGGTGGCTCACGCCTGTAATCCTAGCTCTCTGGGAGGCTGAGGCGGGTGGATCACTCAAGGTCAGGAGTTCGAGACCAGCCTGAGCAAGAGACCAGCCTGAGCAAGAGCGAGACCCCATCTCTACTAAAAATAGAAAGAAATTAATTGGCCAACTAAAAATATATAGAAAAAATTAGCTGGGCATGGTGGCACATGCCTGTAGTCCCAGCTACTTGGGAGGCTGAGGCAGGAGGATCGCTTGAGCCCAGGAGTTTGAGTTTGTTGTGAGCTAGGCTGACGCCACTGCACTCACTCTAGCCAGGGCAACAAAGTGAGACTCTGTCTCAAAAAAAAAAGAGTTGGGAGGTATTTTCTCTTTTATTTTTAGGAAGTTTTTTTCTTTTTTGAGATAGAGTCTCATTTTGTTGCCCTGGCTAGAGTGCTGTGGCATCATCATAGCTCACTGCAACCTGGGCTTGAGCAATCCTTCTGCCTCAGCCTCCCAAGTAGCTGGGACTGCAGGTGCACACCACCACGCCTGCCTAATTTTCTATTTGTGGTAGAGACGGGGTCTCACTCTTGCTCAGGCTGGTCTGGAACGCCTGACCTCAAGCAATCCTCCCATCTCAGCCTCTCAGAATGCTGGGATTACAGGCGTGAGCCACTGCACCCAGCCTATTTTTAGGAAGAATTTGAGAAGGATTGATGTTAATTCTTTTTTAAACATTTGATAGAATTCAGTGTTGATGGCATCTGGTCCTGGGCTTCTCTTTATGGGAAATTTTTTGATTATTAATTCTGTCTCTATTTGTTATGGGCCTATTCAAGTTGAACATTGTTTATTGGGTCAGTTTCATTAATTTGTGTCTTTATAGGAATTTCTATATTTTACTTGGGTTATCTAATATGTTGGCATGCAATTATTCATAGTATTCTCTTATCCTTTTTATTTCTGTAAAGTTGGTAGTGATGTCCTCTTTCATGATTTTAGCAATGTGAATCTTCTCTCTTTTTTTTTTTTTATTAAGCAGTCTAGCTCAAGATTTGTTAATTTATTCACATTTTCAAAGAACCAACTTTTAGTTTTGTTTTTGTCTGTGGTTTTTCTTTCTTTTATTTATTTTGCATTTATTTCTGCTACAGTTTTGTATTTTCTTTCTTTTGCTTGCTTTGGGTTTAGTTTGCATTTCATTGACTAATTTACTAAGGTACGTAGAAGGTTATTTTGTTGATTTGAGATCTTCTTTTTTAAGAGACAGGGTCTCACTCTGTCACCCAAGCTAGAGTGCGGTGATGCCATTATAGCTCACTGTAACCTCCAACTTCAGGACTCAAGCGATCCTCGTGCCTCAGCCTCCTGAGTAGCTGGGATCACAGGTGTGTGTCACCATGCCTGGCTGATTTTTGTATTTTTTGTAGAGGCAGGGTCTTACTATGTTGCCCAGGTTGGTCTTGAACTCCTGGCCTCAAGTGATTTTCCCACCTTGGCCTCCCAAAGTGCTGGCGTTACGGGTGTGAGCCACCATACTTGGCCATTTCTTCTTTTTTAGTTTTTTTTTTTTAATTTTTTTAAGACAGGGGCTCACTCTGTTGCCAAGGCTGGAGGGCAGTGGCACAATCATAGCCCACTGCAGCCTCGAACTCCTGGGCTCAAGTGATCCTCCCACCTCAGCCTCCTGAGTAGCTGGTACTACAGGCATGTGCCACCACACCTGGCTAATTTTTAAATTTTTTGCAGAGATGGGGTCTCACTATGTTGCCCAGACTGGTCTTGAACTCCTGGGCTCCAGCGAGTCTCTGGCCTTGGTCTCCCAACGTGTGGGATTATAGGTGTGAACTACTACGCTTGGCCTTTTTAAAATACATAATTTCCAGCTATAAATTCTTCTCTAAGCAACGCTTTTGCTGCATTCCATAAATTTTAGTTTGTTGTGTTCTCATTTTCATTCATATGAAAACATTTTCTAATTTCTCTTGTGACTTATTCTTTGATCTATTGGTGATTTAGGATTGTATTGTTTAATTTCCACATATTTGTGAATTTCCAAATTTTGCCTTTGTTATTGATTTCTAATTTCATTCCAGTTTGGTTAGAGAACATATTTTGTATGAGTTCAATTCTGTTAAACTTAGTGGGAATTGTAAAAGAGCTTATCATATGGCCTATTATGGAGAATGGTCCACGTGCACTAGAGAAGAATGTGTATTTTTCTGTTGTTTGCCATGTTCTATACGTGTCATTTAAGTGAAGTTGGCTTAGAGTGTTGTTCAAATCTATTTCCTTATTCTTTTGTCTAGTTATTCTATCCATAATTGATAGTGGAGTATCGAAGACTCCAGGTAATTACTGTTAAGTCGTTTAATTCTCCCTTCCATTCTGTCAATTTTTGCCTCATGTATTTTGGTGCTGTATTGTTAAGTACATCTGTGTTTATAATTGTTATGTCTTCTTGGTAGATTGAATCTTTTATTATAAAATGTCCTTCTTTGTCCCTAGTAACAATTTCTATTTTAGTATATTAGTATAGCCAAGTATCTCTCTTTCAGTTACTGTCTGTATGGTATATCTTTTTTTCATCCTTTTGGTTTCAACTTTTTTTTTTTTTTTTAGCACAGTCTCACTCTGTTGCCCAGGCTAGAGTGCTGTGGCATCAGCCTAGCTCACAGCAACCTCAAACTCCTGGGCTCAAGCAATGTGCCACCATGCCCGGCTAACTTTTTATATATATATTTTTAGTTGTCCAGCTAATTTCTTTCTATTTTTTAGTAGAGATGGGGTCTCGCTCTTGCTCAGGCTGGTCTTGAACTCCTGAGCTCAAACGATCCACCTGCCTTGGCCTCCCAGAATGCTAGGATTACAGGTGTGAGCCACCACGCCCGGCCTGGTTTCAACATTTTTGTGTCTAAATCTAAAGTATGTCTCTTGTAGACAGCATACAGTTTGATTGTCTTTTAAAAATCCATTCTGACAATCTCCATCCTTAACTGGAATGTTTAATTCATTTGTATTTAGTTCCTGATAAGGTAGGATTTTTGTCTTTTCACATTTTGTTATATGTCTTGTATCTTTTTTATTTCTTTATTTCTCCATTACTGCCTTTTTTGTGTTAGATATTTTCTAAAGTGTACCATTTAATTACTTTATCATTTCTTTTACTACATATCTTTAGAGTTATTTTCTTAGTGGTTGTCCTGGGTATTACAATTAACATCTTAATTTATAACAATTTAGTTCAGATTAATACCAACTTTATCTCAATACTCTACAAGACCTTGCTTCTATATACAATAGTTCTATTACCTCCTTCCTTGGTGGTGTTAATATTATACACAGTAAATCTTTATATATTGTGTGCTCATCTGCACAAATTTATAATTATTGCATTATGCAAGTTACCCTTAAGACAGGGAAAGCACCAAGTCTAGTCAAAAAAAGACAGCCTTGCAAGTGGAGTCTCTGAGGGATCTACCAGACAGGTTGGATGATGACAATTCTTTGGGATGGAGACTTTAAAGGAACTCCATCCATGATCTGGCCTTTCTTTTGTTTGCCAGGCCATTTTTGCCAGTTTTCTTTTTCTTTCTTGATATCTATCTCTCTCTCTCCCCCTCCCTCCCTCCCTCTCCCTCTCTCCCTCCCTCCCTCTCCCTCTCTCCCTCCCTCTCCTTCCCTTCCCCCCCTCCTCCCCCTCCCTTTCTCCCCTCCACACCCTCTCCCTCTCCTTGCTCTGTTTCCCGGGCTAGAGTGCAGTGGCATCATCGCAGCTCATTGTAACCTCAAACTTCTGGGCTCAAGTGATCCTCCTGCCTCAGCCTCCTGAGTAGCTGGGCCTACAGGTGCATGCCACCATGCCTGGCTAATTTTTTATTTTTATTTGTTTTTGTAAAAACAGGGTCTCGGAATGTTGCTCAGGCTGGTCTTGAACTCCTGA
Source organism: Cheirogaleus medius (assembly GCA_008086735.1). Classification (NCBI taxonomy): domain Eukaryota; kingdom Metazoa; phylum Chordata; class Mammalia; order Primates; family Cheirogaleidae; genus Cheirogaleus; species Cheirogaleus medius. The sequence continues at coordinate 3,092,487 of VBSM01002223.1, forward strand.
GCTCAAGTGATCCTTCTACCTCTGCCTCCTAAAGTGCTAGGATTACAGGTGTGAGCCACCATGCCCAGCATTTTGCCAGTATCTTACTGCTCTTATGGAGGAGAGAATTTTTGGAAGTGCTTACTTTACCATTTCACTGATGTCACTCCCTGGTCAGTGTCTTTAGTACAACCATATGAGAGACACCAAACTAGAACCATTCAGCTAAGCCACTCCCAAACTCCTGACCCACAGAAAGTGAAATGATAAATGTATATTTTAAATTACATTTTTATGGCTCTTTAAGATTCCATCTTGCATGTATTTGACCAATAACTTATGATGGATATATTTACTAATCACTTAGTGATGTATTTTAAGGTTGCATCCAGTCTTCTGATCTTTCGAACAATGCTGGGATGAATAGCTTTGTTTATGCAGCATTTCACTGTAACAAAAATTCCCACTTATAATTTCTTATTTTCCCTCTCTAAATTGGGCATTTACATTTTGTTTCTGTAGAACTGGAACCCTGAGTGAACCCCATTGAAACCATAAAGACAGGTTATTATCTCATTAAACAGGACATCCAGAGGTTGGAGGGTTCCGGGGCTGGCCGATCCAGCAGCTCAGTGATAACACTGAAAACGAAGGTTTCTTTTGTCCCTCGACGCTGCCACTTTTGGAGGTGGCATTATCCTCAGGCTGGCGGCAACATGGCTGTCTCAGTTCTGGGTGTCACATCCAGACCCAGTCAACCCAGAGGGAGGAGAGAATGATTGTCTTTTCCTATGGCTCTGGGTGGGACTGAGAACGTAATTTGGAAGTGTCCCCAGCATACGTCCCCTTGTGGCTTATTGGCAGAATAGGGTCACATGTCCAGAGCAGACATTGGCCAGTGCAGGGTCATCATTTGGGACGGTCGACCACAGTGTCAGTGAAGCAGAGACAGTGGCCTTCCTGTGATCAATGAGGGTCAACATTAAACCTGGGCCGGGCGCGGTGGCTCACGCCTGTAATCCTAGCACTCTGGGAGGC
>VBSM01002223.1:3093603-3104908 GCA_008086735.1 Cheirogaleus medius
AAAACATTAAACCTGACCTTGGAGCTTTGTTCTAAGGGTCTTGATGTCACAGTACAAGTATAGAATTTAGCTAAAGGTCCCAGGGGTACTTTAAAGAGTATCCCATAGGAGAAATTTTCTCAAATCTCTACCACAAAAAGGACTTCTGGAATGAACTGGCTTATTATATTGTCATTATCAGTTTTGAACTGACATTTTGTTTTCACTTTGCTGCTCTCTTGTAGAAATTATGGGACAACACAGCAAATTTTATCCTTGCAGGGGCTTGTTTTCTGTTCAATTTTAGTCTTGTGTGAAATTTTATAAACTACAAGTTTGTGGAATGGAGCATGTTAAAAAATGTTTTTAATTTTCAGCTTTCCAAAATTAATCTTCTTAAGGAAGAGTCATTTTGAAGGGAAATAATATTTTTCTTCTGAAGTAATTTTCCTGTTGGGGCTTCTCCCCATCTGTGGGCGGTGACCTTAGGTGACCTTAAACCAGGCCCGCGGCCAAGTCGCTGAGCACTTTGGGGGTGATTTGAACCGAACCATGAAGTCGGAAACTGATGCCTCATTTGAGGCCAAACTTGCTGCCATGAAGGAAGTTTATTCTTAATATCTACACATCCTCAGATATATTGTTAAAGCATTACTCCTGTTTTTAGAAAAACCACGCAATATACTGGCCATTTGCGTAACCATAACCGCCAGGCTAACCGGCCTGGCCGTCCCCCGCCGCCTCCGGCATTGCTCTCGGCCTCCAGGTTACGCTATTGCTTCCCGAGGGCTGCGCATGTGCCTCCCTTTCTAGATGACACGGGACCTCTTCCCGGGCCGAGAAGCGGCCTCGCAGGCGGGTCGCAGGCCTGGGGGAAGCGGGAAGGGGCCTCCACGGCGCCGCCTGCCGGTGGAGCGAAGGAAGCGCGCGTCGCACCGGCGCCTCGGGTGCGCGTGCGCAGACGCAGCCCCTGCGCGTCCGGCCGGTTCCCAGGGGCGCGGCGGCTGCGCGTCGCGGAGCGTTCGCGAGGGCAGCGGGTCGTTTCTGAGGCCCAGGCCTCGTTGTGACTGAAGATAGTCCAGGTGCAGTCACAGGGCATGTCACCGAACACACGCGATGCTTCTCAGCCTCTCGAAATGTCCTCTTTGTGTAGCAGGACGAGACACGCCGTTCAGAAGTGTATTCCGCTTCTGCCCACTTCGGCGGCTCCCGTCCTCGGCGTCGCGGGCCGTCTCTGGGGAAAGGCCTCCCTGTGACTCAGAAGCAGTTCTTCCACGTCGCCATTTCCTCCTTTTCTCTTTTTCCTGAGGTCCCGCAGGAGCGAGGGAGCACGTAGGCTTGGTCTTTCCCAGGCCGGTGGCTGCGGCTGCTGTTGAGATCCCACTGTTCGCCCGTCCCCGAGGGACCCGCCGGCCGAGCCGCTTCCGCCGCCGTCGTCCTCGGGCGGAAGGCGCGGGTCCTCCGAGGGGGCTCGGCCGGGGCTGGCGAGGCCGCAGCGCTGTCGCCCGCTGTCGCCGCTCTGTCCCGCGCAGCCTGGGGAGGCCCGGCGGCTGCGCCCTGTGGCCCTCCGCTCCCTACGCTTGACCCTCTCCCGGCTTCTGTCGCGTCCACGGAGCCCAACACGGCACGGCCCCGCTGGCGTCCCAGTCCTCTCCCAGCAGGCTGGAGTCGAACTCCTGGGCTCAAGTGATCCATCCTTCCACCTCAGCCTCCCCAAGTGCTGAGCGACAGGCATGAGCCGCAGTGCCTGGCCACGTTCAGCTTTTTACTTGCTGTTAGCATGGAGTGGTGACTTCCAAGTTCCTTTACAAGTGGAACTGGAAAACAGAAGTCTCTCCTCATGTCGTGAATGACACTTTAGTTAGGTGTGTAATTCTAGGTTGACAATTTCCTTCAGTATTTTGAAAAATGTTACTTTTTTTTCTTCTGGTTGTTGCAGATGAGAAATGTGGTGGCCTTACTTTCATTCCTTTGTAAGTGATTTGTCTTTTCTCACACCTTTTGAGTTTTTCTCTTTGTGCTCAGTGTTCTACAGTTTTGCTGTGTTGTGTGGATTCATTCTGTTATGCACTTAGAATTCAGTGGGCCCTTTCTGAGGATGTCTGTCTGTCAAATCACAGAGTCTGTCTTCCTCTGCATACTGCCTCCCCCAGTTGTTCTCCCTCTGAGACCTCCTAATTAGACGCATTTTGAAGCATTTTATTCTACTCTCATATTTTAACTTTTTTTTCATATTTTCCACTTTTATATCACTGTGCTATATTCTAAATGAGTTGCTTAATTGTCTTCCTATTTATTAATTTCCTCTTCAGTTATGTCTGGACTTGTGTTAAACCTATATACTGAGGTTTTCTGTTTCAGTGACTATATTCTTCATATCTAGAACATCTATTAATATGGTTCTTTTTCAAATCTACTTATTTTTTAAACTATCTTGGTTTGCCTTATAGTTTCTATTGCTTCTTTTATCTATTTATTTTTTATTAAGACAGGGTCTCACTCTGTTGCCCAGGCTAGAGGGCCGTGGCGTCAGCCTAGCTCACTGTAACCTCAAACTCCTGGGCTCAAGCGATCCTCCTGCCTCAGCCTCCAGAGTAGCTGGGACTACAGGCATGAGCCACCGTGTCCAGCTAGTTCTTCTACTTTTTGTAGAGATGGGGTCTCGCTCTTGCCCAGGCTGATCTCAAACTCCTGGCCTCAAGAAATCCTCCCACCTCAGCCTCCCAGAATACTAGGATTACAGGTGTTAGCCACTGTGCCCGGCGGCCTCCTTTATTTCTGTAAACACATTAAGCATACTTTTCTTAAAGTCTCTTTCAGATTATTCGATTATTACTGGCTCTTGGTGGTGCAGATGCCATATGTTGCATGCGCTACTCTCTCTACCTTGAGATGGTTGGGTTCCTTAGGTGGTTCATTTGCTTTTCTTTCTTGGTACCTGGTGGATGGGACAGAGCTTGCTTTTTAGCTCAGGACACAACTATCATCTTAGTCAAATATCTTCTCACAGGAAAAAGCAGCTTCTGTTTCCTTAGATAAAGATCCCCTGAAGGGCTTGCCCTGTGGCCTTCTAGGTGTCCTGACATCTCTGAATGGGTGTCTGAGACCAGGGACCCATCCTTTAGAGCCCCTCTGCCAGCTCCAGTGTGCCTGGCATCGCTGAACACCCATTCAGAGGTACCAGGTGGTGGATTAAAGTTAGTTCAGGGGATTTTTCAACATATTCATCTGGCCCCATGTGACCTTGGAAAAGTCATTTAACTACTAAGAGAAAAAGATTAAATATTGTTATAAAGCAAAACTCAAAAGAAGGCAACACATGATGTCTTAAAAACAAATAGTTTAATTTCATTTTTATCTGGAAAGAAAATACAAGTTTAAAATGAAATAAACACTTTGAAATGTCATCAAGTGTCATTTTTTATGGTATTATGCTTATTTGAAATGTGAAGATATAGAACCTTTATAAATTTCTAGAATCAAAGATTCCCACTGGTTATAAAATGTCAATTCATTAAATATTCCATTTTTGTTCTTCATTTTTATAGGGAATATTTTATAGAAAAAGTATAAAATAAGGCAGACTTTTGGAAATTCAATTATAAAATTTTAAGAAAAAGTGTTAAGTTCCAATTTTTCTTTGCAAACCAAGAAGAGTGTAATTTTACCTTGGGGAGTCACCTGCGAAGATCAGATGGCTAGAGCAGTTTCAGAGCCCTGAGTTCTATACAAGGAAGCAGCCTTCTCCTTTAGCTCTGCAGACTAAGACCCACCAGCAGAACAGTTCCTTCCAATCAGCTCAGTCAGGAGAGTTTAATGTATACAAATATTTCTATAGTGCAGTAAAAAATGTCACTTTATATTTTAATTTGCATTATGAAAATAAGTCTGTATCCAAGTAATACATACTTAACGAACATGAATCGTGTAAATTTGGTCGTGGCATCTGAAGTTGGCTTTGGCTTTGAAGTATTTTTAAATTCATAGAAAACATTGAACTTCTAATAAAATAAATAAAACATTTTAACAATTGATATTAATAATCAACTTCAAAGTTTCTTTTTATGTTTCATTTGCTACTCAATTTTAAAAGAGAAGTCACTTTCAGTAGTGTTCCAAAGTGAGTGATTGCACCTTCTATGATGTGGAAAAGTTGCCAAAGATCTGATTGCCATCAGCTGTTCTTAAGTCTGAACATAATTGAGAGAAATTGTTTGTAAGAAGATATTCTCTGTTGCTGGCAGGAAATCCATCAATGCCTTTTGCAGGGGCTCTCCAGACCTCATGTTTTAAAGAAAGCTGATGAAAACCATGGCTCTCGTGTGCCTTTCTGAAGAGCTCAGGCCCAAGCTACAGTGGCCAGGTCTCACTTTGTGGCAATGGCATTGGATGGTGGCTGCAGAAGTTCACTGATGTCCCTCATGTGCTCTGCAGACTGGGGGACAGTTCTGCCTAATACTGAAAGGACCAGGGAACTCTGGCTGCCCCCTGGAATTCCAAATAACCAGAGGGACAAAGTGTCCGGGCCCCGGGCAGCGCGTCCCACACTATTCGGGAGGTGGCCGGAGGCCCCGCAAGTTCATTTCGTCCAGTCCTTGCCAGTATTTGAAGTTGTTGTCAAGATGCTGCATTAGATCAGGCAGTTCTATGAAGGCTGGAGAAAAAGATTGGAATGCAACATCTTTTCACAGCCTCGGTTTACAGGGTTAGGCTTTCTAATGAGAGTATTTTAAGGAAGAGGGACAGAAGATGTAGGCATTTACATAATGCTAAAAAGACCTGGGCAAACACACCCAGAAACCTGAATGAACGTGGTTTACTGAAGTTAAGTCCTGTACTCAATGCCAGCACCTCCTCTGTGGCCGACCTGTCCAGCTGGTGACTTTGGTAAGTAAGACAGAAGGCAGCTACTCTGCTTAATTACCATGAACCAGCACCTCTGGGCTTAAGGTGTCAGGAAACACCTTATGGCAGGGCGGGGCCGGACCCTGACGGGCTCTTCTGTGCTCCCCCACCTCCTGCTGCTGCGCCTCACATACCCCGTCTCTGTCCCCCAGCTCCGCGTGGAGGAAATGGGCCTGGAGAGGCCTGAGTCTGGTCTCAGTCGCAGACGCAGCACGCTGCAGCGCCTGCAGTTTGCTTCCAAAGCCACAGCTCTTCCACTGCCTCAAGTCTCCCCGGCCACACACCCCTGTTCTCATCACAGAGCACCCTACGCCCCTGAGACAGGAGCTCTTCTCCTCCTGACTGCATCTGAGCCGGAGCCCCTGCAGCCCCTGCCCACAGGTGCAGCCTGCAGGACACAAGATGCCCAGGTGACACTAGTGGGAACCTCTTCTCTGATCACCTTTTATTTGACAGGCTCCTCTGTCTCACCTGAAGGTGAGAGTAGAGTGACGTGCATCAGTGAGGGACACCAGCACCCTCTGGTCTGGTACAGAGTGAGGCCCGGGAGAAGCTGGGGACAGCAGATGGCAAAGGGCTTGCGTAGAGACTCTGGGTTTTGGAGTCAGTGCTATGGGTTTGGAACCCTCACCCCTCTGCTGCTAGCTATGGGAGCCCAAGTTCAGTTCCCTCACCTGCAAAACAGGTGTGAAGATGCTGGCACCCGGGGGCTTGTTAACGCGCAAAGGCACAAAGAGCACCCGGCTCTCAGGGGCCCTCATTTCTTCTCTCCCTCTTGAAAGTCTAAGCCCCAAATCATATTCTAGAGTCCAGTGTACTACTTATCTAATATGCAGTTTCCCGTTATTGAGAAGAAAACATGCTGCAAGAGTTCTTACCGTCCCAGGCATCGAACATGTCCGTGATGAAGTAGTCAATGAAGGAGATCTGGGATTTGGGGATGCTGCAGGTATTTCTGTCAAAAACCGGCATCACCACAGGCAAGTCCTGCTGCTTCTCCTCATCAGTCTGCAAAGCAGAAAAGGTCATGGTCACAAGCCCCCACACCTGGCTCTGCCCCCTCTGGGGGCAGCCCGACTGGGCTGGTGACCAGGAGCCGATGGCAGCACTGGCCACGCAAACCAGATCTGCTACCAGAGACCAAGCTGTTCTCAGAGTGGGGACGACTCCATGTCATGCCGGGGGGACCTGAGGACACCCCACCCAGACAATGTTTTCAACATCTGGAAGCCTCCGAGCTCCTCAGGTAAGATCCCAAAGAGGATGTGTGATTAGCCTCTGTTGCTCCTGTTGACCTAAAGAAAGAAACTGAGGCAAAATTAATATAGAAAGTTTATGTGGGCTAAGGTTAAGGACAGCTTCCTGGGAAACCCTGGGAAATGTTCCAGAGAATAAAGAAGAGGTTATCATTATAAAAGCTGTTCATCAGGAATTTTTATTGGTTTATAGAAATGACATTGATTAGTGATGGGCTCTATCTTACTGGATTACAAGGTATGAATTATGTATCCAGCACATGGCACTGTTAGGCTAATTTATGGCTACTGGTGGCAACACTTAGTCTAGAGTCCGTATAGCTTACTTAGTTTAAGGGGGGGGGGGTGAGACGTGGCTGCTGTCACATGTTGTCACATTTAAATGCTTCTCTGGGCCTGATAATAAAGGGTGTTCGAATTCCTCAGAGAAGTTTCTTTTCTTTCTCATTCCCATCATGGTCCAGCCATCTCCCATGCAGGAAAAGCCTGGAGCGCCCCGCACCAGGTCACAGCAGTGAGAGGGGAATGGCGCCAGAGAAGAGCCTGACGGCCGCTTCTCACCCATGGCTGGATTTATTTTATTTGAAAAGGTTATAAACACCCTTGAGATCCCGGAGGTTAAAAACAAGCTGAAGCTGAAGAGTCTGTGTGTACTTTAGTCACACTCTTCCCGAGCTTCTTCAGGGTTCCAGAGAGACTTGCAAACACTGAAAACATAATTAAGACCCTGGAGGAAAGGCAAGTTTATCTTGAAGGATACCGGGATGTTTAAGGTTTCACTTTCGCCCACAGGTCCTGGAGAAAAGGGTGAGGCGAGGCCTCAGGACGGCTGGGGACTGGAAGGGCGTCACTCAAGGGGGTCTGAGGGCAGGTGACTAGAGTCACTGTGAGACCCCCTGGGCAGCCAGCGCTGGGAGCCACGGTCAGACGGTGGGGTGGGACGACAGGACAGGGCAAGCACAAGGACAAGTACTCTGGGAAGGAGCTGGGGGCGAGATCTGGGCCCCATAGGGGGGACCCCAGCACGTGTGTGGGCCAGGTGAGGACACGGTGGCTGCTGTGCTGCACGCTCTTCTCTGGGGCCAGGTGTGGTGAGGAAGATGAGGAAGAGTGGCTGTCTACACAGAAGAAAAACAGAGTGACTTAAGGAAGCCCAGCATGGGTGCAGGGGTTGGTTCTATGGGAAAAGCTGGGGCAGGAGAACTTTCCGACGTGGCGCAGCGTCCTCCGGAGGGTCTGGGAATGGGGCGTGTGAAAGTTCTTAGCAAGGAGCCATGGCCAAGGCAAGGGGCTCTGCTGGCCATTTGGGGGAGGCAGAAGTGCTATTCTGAGTGTAACAGACATAACTTGTGAGTGGCCAACACTGGGACAAGAGTTCGGGTGTTTAGCAAGACCAAAAGAAAACCCTGCCCCCCAACCACAGGAGAAATGTTCATGAGGGCAAACCAGGGTCCCTCCTCTGTTCCATTCCTTTTCTATCCTGCTGTCCTCAGCTGAGGCCTGGCAACTGCCTGAGGGGCTGCAGGGACTCAGCCTGCTGTGGCTGGAGCCGCTCCGGGGACCAGTTGGCAGTTATGGCACTCCGCCCCATGCAGACGTTATTCCTGGCAGTGACGATGACTCTCTGCAGCTTTCCCCCGAGACCTTTCCACCTGAGGATAGGAGGTAAACTCTGGAGGTTCTCCTGGGATGGGACTGTACCTCGCACACTGCTCAGAGGTGAGTGTTGATGGTGCTGGGGACAGGTGCCAAGAAAGAGGCCTGTGCGAGAGCGTGGGGCTGGGCACAAGCCAGCAAGAGCCCTGTGCCCAGGCCAGAAGCAGACTCCGGGAGGCGTGGAAGCCAGGATTCACGTGCTCTGGTAAGAGGAGTGGGGAGCCCTGGCTTGGCCTGAGCCTCTGTCGGCTGGTGAAGCCCCTGCTGTTGGCCACAGGCTGGCAGCCCCACCCCCCACGTGAGTCTGCGCCATGGTGTGCAGGGAGAGCCCCAGGGTGGGCACTTTCCTGGTCATGCTGGATGCTGAACCAGCTCTCTAGACAACCACAGTAGAGGCTCAGTCATTCCTGGATTGGAGGCTATTCTGTGCCTGCTGCTCTCAGGACCTGCCCTCCCTATCCAGATGGAAGCAGCTGGCTGGTTCAAGGTCAGTGAAAGCCAATTGTGCTCAGATTTCTCCTCTTTGGCCCAATGTGATAAGTGCATGGAGCTTCCAGGTCCCCAGTTCTCGCCACTGAGGTCCACCGTGGCCCATGCCCTCATCTAGGTCACCATTCTAACATGTCTGTGTACTGCCTGAAGAACTAACTCGTCTTTGTTTCGCCTCACGCGGCTTCCCAGGCGGCAAAGCAATGACTACGACGTGGGAAAGCTGCAGGGGATGGCTGACATGCAGACAGTTGGGGGAAAGCTATGGGCTGAGACATATAATAGAGCACTACGACCCTGCAGAGAAGCTGGGACAAGCAGCTGTGTATATAGGGGAATTAAGAAGGTCACATGCAGGCCCAGGCAGGGCATGCTCAGAAAAGACCCGAGAAGATGTGCTTTCATGCTGGGCTAACCCCAAAGCTTAAGGCCGGTCTGCAAAGACTGAGAGGGTAGCTGTTTTTTTAAATGCCCAATTTTCAACGAAAATTTACAAAAATACAAAGAAACTGGAAAACATGGCCCATTCAAAGGAAGAAAATATAATGGCAGAAACTGTCCCTAAAGAAGTACAGACACTGGGCTTACTAAAGGAAATCAGGAAAATGATAGATGCACACAATGAGGATATCAACAGAGGTAGGAATTATAAAAAGTAACTGAACAGAAATTCTGAGGCCTAAAAATATAAGAAATGAATTGAAAACTTCACTAGAAGGGTTCAACTTCAGATTTGGACAGAAGAATTAGCAAACTTGAAAACAGGACATCTGAAATGATCAAGTCTTAGGAGGAGGAAAGTAAACAGAGCCTAATGGACTTTATACATATTATGAGTCCTGAGAGGGAGAAAGGGACAGATTATTTGAAGAAATAATGGCTGAAAACTGCCATAATTTGAAGACAGACATGAATCTACAAACTCCAAGTAGGCTAAACCCAAAGAGAGCAATGCTGAGACACATTAGAACCAAACAGTCAAAACACAAGGAGAATTTTGAAAGCAGCAAGAGAAAAGTGACTTGTCACACACAAGAGATAGTAAGATCACACAATGATTTCTCAGCAGAAATCTTAAAGGCCATGAAATAATGTAGTGCTAAAAGAAAAAAAAAAACACCTGTCAACTGAAAATTCTCTATCTGGCAAACTGTCCTTCAAAAAAGAGGGTGGGCTAAGGCACAGTAGCTCATGCAAAGGGAGTGCTTTAGGTTGAAATGTAAGGAAACTAGACAGTGACTTGAAGTTATATGAAGATCTCTGGTCAAGGCTAATATACGGGCAAATATAAAAAGCAGCATTATAAGTTTGATTTGTAACTCTACTTTTAATTTTCTACAGAATTTAGAAGAAAATATATGACATAAATAACAAAGTGAACTGGGGAGATAGAGCTGCACAGGAGTTTGTACATGCAATTAATGTTAAGTTGGAATCAATTTAAAACATTGTTATAACTTTAAGATGTTATATGTAATCTCTATGGTATATACAAAGTATAGAATATTCACAAAGGAAAACAAGAAGGGAATCAAAATGTGTCATTACAAAATATCAAATAAGCACAAAGGAAGGCAATAATGGAGGAAATGAGAGACAAAAAAGCTATATGACATACAGAAAACGAAAAGCAAAAAAGTAAGTCCTCTCTTGTCAGTAATTATCTTAAATGTAAATAGATTAAACTCACCAATTAAAAGGCACAGACTGGCAGAATGGATAAAAGGCATGTGATCCAACTACATTCTGTCTCTAAGAGACTCACTCTAGATCTCAGGACACATATAAGTTGAAAGTGAAAGGATGGAAAAAGAAGTACCATGAACAATTGTATATATAATTGTATATATAATTGTATATATAATTGTCCTATATAATGGACAAATTCCTTGAAACATACAATCTACCAGGACTGAATCATGAATGGAGAATCTGAATAGAGCTATGACTAATGAGATTGAATCAGAAAAGTGCAGGACTACATAGATGGCTTCACTGGTGAAGTTTACCAAACATTTAGAGAGGAATTAATGCCAACAACTCTCATATTCTTTCAAAAAATTGAGGAGGGAACACTTCCTATGATGTCAGCATTATCCTAAAAGATAAAGGCACCACAAGAAACTACAGACCAATATCCATTCTGAATACTGATGCAAAAATCCTCAATAGAATGATAGCAAACCAAATTCAGCAGCATATTAACAGATTAATGACCATGTAGAATTTATTCCTGGAATCCAAGAATGGTTCTGCATATGAAAATCAATGTAATATATCACATTAAGAGAATGAAGGAAAACAACACATGATGTAAAATGCTGTATTTTATGTTACGTAAGTTCTACCAAAAAAAAGGAAAGAAAAAAAAAAAGAAACCAATCAATTGCTTCCCAAAGTGACTGTAGCATTTTATACATCTATCACTGATATATTAATTCTGGTTGCTCTAAAACTTCACCAACATTTGGTATTGTCAGTCTTTGTAATTTTTAGGCATTCTGCTGGGTGTGTAGAGGTATTTCATTTTGGTTTTAATCTGAATTTCCCTGATCAGCATTTTTTCATGTGCTTATTGGCTTTTCATGATAGCTTCTTTTGTGAAGTATCTGTGAAAATATTTGTCCATTTTTAAGTGGGTGGTTTGTCTTTTTATAATTGAGATATTCTTTATATACTCTGGAGATACAGTCCTTTGTCAGATATGACTTATATATATTTTCCTCCAGTATAGCTTGCTTTTACTCATTTTCCTAACTGTATTAGAATGAGTACTTTTTGAATTCTGAGGAAGTCTAATTTATCAAATTTTCTTTTTATGGTTGTTGCTTTCTGTATTTAAGAAATCTTTGTCTACTTCCAAGTAATTGTGAAGATATTCTGCTATGGTTTTCTCTAAACATTTTATAGTTTTAGCTTTTGTGTTTAGGTCTACAATGCATTGTGAATTGATATTTCTCTATGGTATGAGATAGAAGGAGCTGAAGTTCATTGTTTGTTTTTATGTTTTGTTTTTTTTT
>VBSM01002223.1:3105067-3124777 GCA_008086735.1 Cheirogaleus medius
AAAAAAAAAGCCTACTGAGATTTTGATTGAGATTGCATTGAATTGATATGTTAATCTGTAGAGAACTCAATGTTAACATTTGAGTTTTCCAATATGTGAGCATGGTATGCCTCCCCATTTATTTAGGTGTTCTTTAATTTCTCAAAAATGTTTTGTGGTTTTAAATAATTTTTGTCTTTTATCACTATTATAAATAGGATTGTGTTTTTAGTTTCATTTTCTGATTGTTGCTGGTATATAAAATACAACTGACTTTTGTATATTGAGCTTGTGTCCTATGACTTTCCTAAATAAAATCCATTTATTAATGCTAGCAATTGTTTTGTACATTCCTCAGAATTTTCTGTATAAAATCATGTCATCTGCAAACAGAAATACACATATCTTACTTTCTGTTCATCATACCTCTTTTTTTCCCTTGCCTGTTGCAGTGACGAGGACTGCCAATACAGTGTGGAACAGGAATGGTAAGAATGGGCACCCTCATACGTTTCCAGTCTTAGGGAGAATGTATTCAATATCTCACCCTCAAATACAATGTTAGCTGTATGTTTTTGTAGATGTCCACCTTTTAAGTTCCCTTCTATTCCTAATTTGCTAAGAGTTTTTATGATAAATGGATGTTGAATTTTGTCAAATGCTTTTTTTGCACTTACAGAAATAATCTTATGGTTTTTCTCTTTTATTCAATTAGTATGGTGAATTATAATTGATTTTTTTTTCAATTATTAAACCCAACTCTACATTCCTGGGAAAAACACTACTTGGTGATAATATATTATCTTTTTTATATATTGTTTAATTAATTATCTCTAAATCTGTGTTTATGAGGATAATGGATTCTATTGTCTTTGTCAGGTTTAAGTAACAAGCTAATAAAGTCCTCATCAAATGAGTTGGGAAGTATTCCTTTCTGCTGTATTTTCTGATAAAATTTATAACACTGACATTATTTATTCCTTTGATAGAATTCCTCAGTTTTCTTTGTTGGAAAATTTTTTTTTTTTTTTTTGAGACAGAGTCTTACTTTGTTGCCCAGGCTAGGGTGAGTGCCGTGGCATCAGCCTAGCTCACAGCAACCTCAAGCTCCTGGGCTCAAGCAATCCTTCTGCCTTAGCCTCCCGAGTAGCTGGGACTACAGGCATGCGCCACCATGCCCGGCTAATTTTTTTTCTATATATTTTTTAGTTGGCCAATTAATTTCTTTCTATTTTTAGTAGAGACGGGGTCTCGCTCTTGGTCAGGCTGGTTTCGAACTCCTGACCTTGAGCTATCCACCCGCCTCGGCCTCCCAGAGTGCTAGGATTACAGGCGTGAGCCACCGCGCCTGGCCTCTTTGTTGGAAAATTTTTGATGAAGAATTTCTTTAACATAAGTTTAGTTAGGGTTATTGTTTCATCTTGTCAGTTTTAGTAGTTTTAAGAAATTTGTCCACTTAAGTTGTCAAATTTGTTGCTGTAATGTTCATAATTTTTTATTATCATTTTAATGTAAGATTTGTGATAATCCCTCTTTCATTCCTAATATTGGTCATTTGTGTTATCTCTTAGTCTCTTGATGAGTCTAGCTATATTTACCAATTTTGTTAATCTTGTTAAAGAATCAATTTTTGGTTTTGTTAATTTTTTTTTTACAGGTAGTGTTCTATTTCATTTTTTGCTTTTATATTATTTCTTTCCTTCTACTTACTTTGGGTTTACTTTGTCTTTTTCTAGTTTCTTAAGGTAAAATCTACATTATTAATTTTAGGCTTTTTTCCTAAATAATAAACTAAAATTATAAATCTCCCTCTAAGTACTGTTTTAGGTTTGACCCATGATTTTGATATATTTTCATTATCATTTAATTATAATATCCCTTGTTATTTGACCCATGGATTATTTAGAAGTTGTTCAATTTCCAGATATTTGGTGTTTTCCTAGATATCTTATCATTATTGATTTCTGATTTAATTGCATTATGGTCAGAGAACATATTGTTTGATTTCAATCCTTCTAAATTTATTGAAACTTTTTAGTAGCCTAGTATATGATCTATCTTCATGAAGGTATCATGTGTGAAGACTGTATATTCTGCAGACACAGAGTGTAGTATTCCATAAATATTAACTAATGTAAGGTGGTTGATGGTGTCGTTAGCATTATCTGTATCTTCACTGGTATTTTAATGTGGTGGTTCTATCAGCTGCTGAAAGGGGGTGCTAAAATCTCTATGTCTGTCTTTCTCTGATTCTATCAACTTTGCTTCATTTATTTTGAAACTCTGTTATTAGTGCACATACATTTATGATTATTATGTCTCTATACAGAATTCTTTTATCATTATGAAGTATCCTGCTATATCTCTGGTAATAAATATCCTGTCTTGATGTATATTATGTCTGAAATTAACATGGCCATTCCAGTCTTTTTGTGCTTACAATATGCATGATATCTTTTCCTGTCCATTTACTTTGAAAGAAATAGCAAAGTAAGTATCTGTTCTTTATATTTTAAATGTCTTTTGTAGACTGAATGTATTTGGGTATCTTTTTTAAAAATAATCTATCATTATGAACTTTTTTAATTGGAGTGTTTAGCTCACTACCATTTAATGGAAGTATTGACATGATTAGTTAGAGCTACAATTTTACTATTTGTCCCCTTGGTTTTTGGTTCGTCTGTTTCTCCTTTCCTGCCTTCTTTGTATTAATATATTTTGTAATTCCATTATAATAATTCTATTAGCTTTAAGTTACAATGGCTGCTCTAGGGAATACAATATATATCATTCACTTTTGCGTCCACTGAACTAACATTGTATTACTTCATGTGAAATGTAGAAAACTTGGACCTGTGTAGGCCCTTTTTCTTTCCCTTATCCTTAATGTTATGGCTGTCATGTATCTTACTGTTCCATACATTATACATCCTACATTGCAACATTATTACTTTTGCTTATAGTACTATATATTTACAGAAATTCAGAGAACAAAAAGGTCTTGTAGTTACCCAGGTATTTACCATTTTTGGTGCTTTTCATTCCTTCTCAAATATCCAAGTTTGCATCTGATACATTTTCTTTCAGCCTTAATTACTTCCTTTAGCATTTCTTGTATTGTAGGTTTCCTGGTGATGAATTCTAGTAGTTTTTCCTTATCTGAGAATATGTTTATTTTGTCTTAATTTTTAAAGGATATTTTCACTGGATACAGAATTTTGGGTTGACAGTTTTCTCCTAATAGAACTTTAAAGATGATGTTCTAGTGTGTTCTAGCCTTCATTGTTTCTGACACGAAGTCAGAAGACATGAGAATCATTGTTTTAAATAATGTGTCATTTTTGTCCAGTTGATTATAAGATTTTTTTCTTTCTCTTTGGCTGCTAGCTGCTTGACTATGACATGCTGACATGAGTTAGGGTTCACTGGGCTTCATCTGTATGTGTATATCTTCCACCAAACCTGGAAAAACCTAGGCCAAGATATTTTCTAATTTTTTTTCTGCCCTAGGATAATTTTTTTTCCTACTCAGAACACAAAGGCAGATGACTCCTTTAAAGTGCTTTTAGGAGAAAGTTGTCACCCCAGGATTCTACAGCCTGCAAAAATGAAGGCAAAATAAACATTCTCAGGTATGGAAAAAAATTCATTACTAGCAAACATGCAATACAAAAAATGTTCAAGGACAGAACTTTACCTGGGACCCAATTTCCTAGTTTTAAGTCCATTACCTCTCCGCCCCATTTGAGATAGGATCTCACTCTGTCACCCAGGTTGGAGTGCAGTTGGATATCATAGCTCACTGTAACGTTGACCTCTTTTACTCAACTGATCCTGCCACCTCAGCCTCCCAGTGGCAAGGACTATAGGTGTGCACCACCATGCTCTGCTAATATTTTTTATACTTTAGCAGAGACGGGATCTTGCTATATTGCCCAGGCTGGTCTCAAACTCCTGGGCTCAACTGATCCTCCCACCTCAGCCTCCCAAAGTGCTGGGATTACAGGTATGAACCATCACACGTGGCCCCATTACTTCTTATGGTTTCTCTTTCCCTCCCTCTCGAAACTTGAGACAGCATATTACCTGAGAAAAATACTCTTCTGAAATGCGTGCAGCCCACTCGATGCAGGACTCTAGGGGTCTGCAGGGATTGGACACATCGGCGCACTTAATCAGCATTCGTTTGATTAGAGTCCGGTTCTCTGGAGTCCTGAGCATAGAGTTTATGGCTTCCCGATTTTTTTCAGTTTCCTAAAACATAAGTGGAATTCAAAGGAATCAAAGTGGATCCCCTGGTGCCAAGCCCTCTCCTACTGGTGTGGCCCCACTGTAAACACAAACATAGCACTGGCTGGGGTCTACAAGTTAAGGGTCCCACGAAACAGTGCTGAGGCTAAGCCTCTCGCTGTACACAGGGGAAACCGAGGCCCAGTGAGATTCCACCAGGACCCAGGAGGGGAGGGTAGCCCTGGGAGTTGGACTATCTGCCCCACCCCTTTCCTTGCCTCTTTCTCTTCCTTTCACTCAATCTTTCTAATAGTTGCCCTTTTTCTTCCCCTGTTCCATTATCTCACTTTCTCCCTTTGTAAGAACTCAAAGACAAGTTTTATCTTTATAACATATTTTATATACACATAAAAATATATTATATGGAAATCTCATCTATATAATAATTTACTGAAAAAGAATATGAACTGAAAAAATAAAAAATTTCTCTGCCCTCCCAACAAACGGGCTCTTGTGGTTCACCAGGGTCCCTGCTGCTCACAACCCAATCCTCACCCAGCCCTGTGATAGGTATGATCTTGGGAATTAGACTTCAGGGTACCAAATCATGTCAGGTATGATCATGTCTGATACTCTCTTACATTGCCTGCTTGTTTGTTATTTTAAAGACACTGTCTTACTCTATTGCCCAGGGTGGAGTGTAGTGGCATCAACATAGCTCACTATGACCTCCAGCTCCTGAGCTCAACTGATCCACATAGCTGGGACTACAGATGCGTGCCACCATGCCCAGCTAATTTTTCTATGTTTTGTTTGTTTGTTTTGTAGAGATGGGGTCTCACTGCTCAGGTTGGTCTGAACTCTTGGCCTCAAGCTATCCTCGTTTCTCAGCCTCCCGATAGTTTTGATGTATAAAGGACTTAATTTTGATCTGTATTCATAAGATCTTATGATAAGCATAAGAAGTATTATTTGTTATTACATTTTATAAATGAGGACACCGGGACTCAGGTGAAATGAGTTGTCCAAAGCTACGCCGCTGAGTCAGGATAAGAACTTAAGTGCTGCCTTTAATCCTGGCTACCTTCCACTCACAGTGCCACGTGTCTGCTTCAGAAGGAGCCCCACTGGATATGGATTCTCAATCCACGATGTCACTGACCCTCCAGCTGTAGGCCCTCTGAAGGGAGTTCAGGTGAAGGGAGAGAATACTGGGGCAGAGTAATGACAAAGCAAGTCTCTCCAATCTGATTCATGCCCATGGACCAACGTTCCACAGGAGTTAGTCATGTGATTTCAATGTGCAACAGCAGTCGTCCAAGACCTGATGGTCCCATCTCAATGGAAACAGATCTGCCATCTAAATGGGCAGGCACTGTCCTGAGAATGGGCCCTGGAAAGTACCAGAATGACTACTCCTGGCTCCAGTTTCCTCTGCTGACCCTTCTTTCTTCAGATCTGTTGGTACTGCTGGGTGTGACTGCAGGTTGGTGCTGCCAGCCTGGAAGCTATTCTTTCATGTTCCTCTGCCCTGCTGTGACCCACTGGACATTGATTTCAGCCTCTCAGAAAGAACTCCACGTACTGACAACAGACATGAGGAATGTGACTGTCAAGTGGAACAGAGGACTCAGCTAAGCCTGGGGTCTGCTCAGACTGACGGAGGCAGCCAAGTCTGTGAGGTATGTGGTTTCCTTCTGTGGCACAGGGTCAACCAGGAATGGTGGCCAGGTGACAATCAGCCCTATCCAGAACAGCAGGGCAGGAGCCAATGAAAGAAGCTGGTGTGGGCATTTCTGTACTGAAAGTCCTTAGAAAGGGAGTAAAGTCGGGGGTAGGCCAACAAACTGTGAGAACAGGGAAAGGTGAAGGATTAGAGTTCTCAAGAGGTTTCAACATCAGGTTAAACCAGAGCTAAGTGTCAGGGGTAACATGCCACTATAGAAAGCCAACGAGTAGACAAAGGCGATGGCCAAACAAATGAGTTGCATAAGTAAAATGCAGTTAGAAGTCAAGGAATTGGGATCCTAGCCTGAGAGGGTAAGTCATCCCTGTGTGTGGCAAATACCTTGGGGTAGTGAGAGGAGCTGGGGAGGAAGGGGGTGGAGAAGACTGGGCTGCTGCCAGGAAGTTCAGTGGATGTGTGGCAGGGCAGCTGTGTGGGCCTCAGAGGAAGAGAGTTCAATAAAAAACACATTCTCCAGTCTACTGACCTCACAATAAATCCAGCGTAACAGGTACCAGTTATTAAGTGCCAGGCCTGTTGGTCCTGCGCCTTGAGATTTATTACCCCTAGTCTACAATATGGAAACAGTAGAGTAGAGCTGGGACGGGTTCAGGTCTGTCTGCTTCCTCAGCTGGGGCCTCTCCCCTGGCAAGAGGTTTAATGTTTTTCTTGCCAGGCACCTGTCGTGGACTCTATTCTTCAAACGCAGACATAAGGGGCAACAACAATGTCACAAGGTCTTTCCCGACCCCCACTTCCTGTGACATGTGGACCAACAGGGGTTAGTTGCTGCTACCATGAAACCTGCCCAGTGGAATGGCTGCCGAGAGACCTCAAAGGCTCCGGCTAGTCCCACAATGTCCAAGAAATGCGGAGGATGCTCGGGAGAGAAGTGCAGGAAGGGTCTACCTGTCCAAAGTTAGTTTACCGAAAATTTGACTTTCCCTTCGAGTTTTTGCATTTATTTAGATGTCTTATTGTTTTCTGCTAAGGTTTTTACATTTTAAGTTTTTAACCAATAAAAACTTAAATTCAATGAGCCCACTGAAGGAACCCTTCTGTGGCTCGTATCCTAGCCTGTGTGTTTCCACAACCCATAGGCACAGGTTCTCTCTGCAGTAAGTGTCCCTTACCTTACTTTCTTCGAGCGCTGCCAAGGGTTTGTTGATGCTGTTGACAAATTTGTTAACATGCTCGAAGTGCTTTGTCATTTCTGTGGCTAGGACCATGTCAATGATCCCCTGGCGCAGTGTCCGATAGTCATTCCTGTTTCAGACAACAAATCAGAGGCTGCTGCAGATGACTTATCGAGACAGGCACTCCTGAAAACAATCTGTTACCTGGGGAGGTGTCCGGTGCAGCTGTAAGTCTAAAGCCATTGAGAGCTGCAAGGCCCACTTTGAAAGGATGTGGAATCACAGGTGAGTGTCTAGTCCATTAGCAAGGAGAACCTGAACAAAAGTTAACGTCAAATGCCACGGGCAAGACTTTACAGCTGTAATGCTTATCTTGCTGTCATTCTATAGTATGATACATAAGGTCTTAGAATAGAATAAGATAGGACGTAGTAGGGGTGAACAAAGCCAGTTCTCTTAATGAAGACGGAGCTCTGGGTTATAAAGACTGCACCCCACACGAAGGTACCTTAAGACCCAACAATGTTAGTGCCCAGAGAACTTTGAGAGCAGACCTTCTGATAACTGCGAAAATCACAGGGAGCACTTGATACCTTTTCCTCTAGCACTTGCTTTTGTTTTAGCATTTTTAAAAATTCATACTTTTGAAGAGGCAATTCAAAATTTGAAAGGTATAAAAAACTATGAAAAAAGACTCTATTCAATTCCTTTTCTGTTGTCATCCAATTCCTTTCCCTGGAAAGTTAGCAGGGTCTTGTATAGTTTTCCATTTGATAACTGATGTATCTATAAGCAAATATGAATAAAAAAGACTTTATACCTCTGAAATCCTAGAACATGGTAGAAGGGAGTTTTGTAAAATTGAGAATCCCCTTTTAAAAAACTTTCTTTATAAAATCCAAATCAGTATTTTCTTCAACTGCTATTCATTAAGTTCCTACTCTGTACTGGGCACTGTGCTAGACGCTGAGGGTACAGTGATAAACAAAAGAAGTGACACCTGTGACCGTGAAGAGCTTAAGAATCTAATCAGATATTGAACAAGTAATTATTTTATAAAAATGTGATATGTGCTATGAAGGAACCTGGAACTGAATAATTAGAGGGTCTAACTTAGTGTGAGACCTCAAGGATGGCTTCCCCAAGGAAGTGACCTGTAAATGGAGACAATGACAAGGAAAGGTTTGCTGGGCAAGGAGGGCGGAGTAAAGTGGTCCAGGTAGAGCTGTAAGATGTCTACATCTTCTGGGACTGAACCCTGAAAACATGTAAACTGGTAAATCTATAAAAGTGCATCAGCAGTTGCCTAGGGCTAGGGAAGCTGAGGGGGAATGGAAAGGGACTGCTCATG
Organism: Cheirogaleus medius; assembly: GCA_008086735.1. Taxonomy (NCBI): domain Eukaryota; kingdom Metazoa; phylum Chordata; class Mammalia; order Primates; family Cheirogaleidae; genus Cheirogaleus; species Cheirogaleus medius. The sequence continues at coordinate 3,113,490 of VBSM01002223.1, forward strand.
AATTTGAGGTTTTCTTGAGAGGGTAATAAAAATGTTCTCAAGCTGACTGAGTATTAAAAATCACTATATGCTTTAAAAGGGTGAACTGTATAACATGTGAATTATCACAATAAAGTTTAAAAAAGAGACCAACCTGCTTCCCAGTTGTTGTTCTTACCTCTCCATGTTTTTAAAGATATTGCATTTATCGTCTCCAGTGGTCAGCTGGAAGGCCAAGGCCGCGTGGTGGCTCTCCAGCACAGCAATGTCGTTGTACAGAATGGCCAGCTCACTGCCAGCGTTGCACAGGAAGGAGCTGGTTCTCCCAGGGTGATCGACATCGTGAATGGTGGCTGCAATGAGTGCAGCAGCCTCGTCCATTGGATCTAAAGTTTCCTGAAAACAAGAGGGCTTTTGAAAACGGGGGCATGACATGAAGAAAAAGAAGCCTTCTGTACAGTTTTCTTTCTCACCTATTACTTTACACTAAGAATATTTCAGATTTCTAAGAAAAGCACACTATGTAAGCAAATTCGGTTTTCCTATCGCCACTCTGAAACAGTTATATGTTTATTAGGAAACATCTGATTCTCAGAGTCTCACACAAGTTAAGGACTTACCAAAATACAGTGTGTCTGAGTCACTTCCTCAGCCAGCCACTTCCTCTAAACCCATCAAATAAAAAAGTCTTTAGTCTGAGATATTGACTTAGACCAACATAAACTAATGTTACTAAATAAAAGAGAAGTAATTTTTAAAAATATGTATCGTATTAACTGGGGACTGGTCTAATTTTCTTCCCCCTTTTGGTGCTGTATCTATCTGTCAAGTTGATGTAAGTTTTGTGAGTGTGATGAAAAAGATGGAAAATTTCCATCTTTTTCAAGGATCTGAAAAGGTTTATGCAACATGGAAAGACTCCTTAAAGCACTGAAGAACTCATTTGTCCATCTGGGTCAGGCACCAGGTTTTGAAGAAATTAAATGATAATTTTAAAATGACTAGAATGACTTCCATGGTATTGGCTTCTCTTGGTTTTCTACTTCTTACATCAATTTTATTTTAAACATTCTTTTTCTCTAAAAAGAAAATCATAAGCTTTTAAATATTTCATTGCCTTCATTCTATAGGTTTTGATATATAGGTTTCTCATTTTGTTGTTTTCTAAATAATCTGTCATTTTGGTTTAATTTCTTTGTTGATCCCCAAATCATTCAAAATATTTTCTCAATTATAGTAGTTGACATTTTTTATTCAACTGTCAATTATTAAATTCTAGTTGTTGTATTAGAAAATATAGCCTATGAACTTTTGAAGTTTATTGACACATTCATTGTGTCCTAGAATAAGACTATTTTTGGAAATAGTCTATGGACACTTGAGAAGAATGTATATATCTAATAATCAGCCAGGTAAATTTATTTAAATTGATTTAAAGTAAAATTCATTAATTTTAACTTTAATTGGGTGAATGGTATGTGAATTACATTTCAAGAAATACTTTTAAAAATTGTTTTAAGTTAGCTCTATGAATATATATTTGTATGTTATCTATTGAGTAGTTCAAAAGCAATAACTTACAACAAAAGTTGGGTTCTTTATATGCAGAGCCACACTGACGTGCCTCGCCACTTACTTTCATAATTTACAAAGCAGTCCGCTCTGGACGCTGACTCTACCTCCAGTCTTGGTCCTGGTCTTTCTCTGACCAGGGTGAGGAATGAACACGTGTTCAGTTCCTCCGTGTGCCAGATGTCATTTTGCTCTGTCCCACATACCGGTTTGCTGTTCCAGAGGAGGCAGTGTGACCGGGAAGCACTTGCCCTGGCCCTGCCTGGCTGCAGCCATGCTTGGTCCCAGCCAAGGGGGCAGTGTGCCAATGGCAGAAGTGTCAGAAACTAAAGTGGTTTGCTGTGGCCCAAATGTGGCCTGTGTGTCTGGGGTGCAGGGGAGGAAACGATGAGAGAGGAGCTGATTATTGAGGCAAGTGTGGAGAGCTGTAGAGTTTTAAAGTTTAAGTCCTGCAGGAGGTGGGAAGCTGTTGCTGGGAATGACATGGTCAGATGTGCTACTTCAGAAAGATCGCGTTGGCAGCAATGTGAGGAGGGCAGACAGTTCTAGTGTGGAACTGTCTAGATGAGAAAGAATGGGGCCCTCTCTGGGATAGCAGCAGGGCACTACGAAGAGATGAATCTGAGAACATTTAGAGGCGACAGTAGGCAGGCCAGAAGATCAACCAGAAGTTGGGGGTTAAGGATGAGTCCTGGTTTCTGACTTGAGTATCTGCTTGGATGTTGGAACCTTGGACCAGGTAGACAACCATGGGAGGGAGCAGTTATATGGGCAAGGATGATGAACTTGGGCTCAGACTCCCATGGACTTTGAGATATAGATAGGGGCCCTAAAGCAGAAATATCCAACGGTTACTTGGCTGCACTAGTCTGTAGGTTCAGAGTGAGAACCCCAGAAGAAGAGCCCTATCCTGTCCTTGCTGGCTTTATCCCTAGGGACCAAATCCTGCTTGTTTTACTCCCATGGAATGGCTGGGATTATGTCATGAATTAACATATCAATTCCCCAAAGCTACAGTGCAGCCTCCTGCCTGCCTGTGTGGCCTCGCCCTTCCTGTGCCGGGCTGCAAACATGAGCGGTCACACCACACATCTCTTGGTGGAAGCAGAAGCACTGAATTCTCCCCGCTGCTCCTGCCCATTAAACATGGAGTGCAAACACCAGCTCACCTTTATTCTCTCCTTGGAGAGAAAATAGGCAGTGGCGTGAAGCACATCAGCAGAATGTGTAGAATTGTGGTAGGGGTTAGAAGAATGATAATTGGCTTCAATAATTTGCAACCACGATCTCAGCGTTGACTCGGAGCAGTTTAAGAATTCACAGATTCCAAAGCGAGCAAACATTTTGAGACCAAGATAAATCAAAGGCCTATAGAGAAAAACATCCACAATATTAAAACAAAGCAAAGAAGCAGGCAAAGCATTTTGAGCCCTGAACAAGCGGCTCAGATCCAACAAGCAAATCCAAGCCAGACTTCAGAGAGTACAGAGTAGCAACGTGGAGATTGCTTGGGCTGTGCTGGCCCTTCCTGTGGTAGCCACCAACTCTGGTGGAGTCCACGTCCACTTCCTGCCCTCAGGGGACCAAGCTGCACAGGTGAGAGCTGGCTGTCCACAGCTGCTCTGGCCTCAGCCCCCTTTTGGGGCTCCCCATTTGCTGGGGGCGGTTTGCTCACTCTGCCCTTACTGATTCAAATTCCTACTTGCACTACTAGATTCCTCAAAATAATCCCTTTTCTAGGCTAAACTTGTACCACTTTGAACCCAATCCTGTGGACTTGGTGGATCTATGTCACTGGCCACATGTCCTGCCTAGAAGAACATAACATTTCCTGAGAACTGCATATAAGCCAGATAATGCCACAAGTCATGTAATTTTCTCAATAATCTGCAGACAGGCATTATAGTATGAGAGGGTTTCCCCTGAGAGGGTGACCAACTGGCCACCAAGTTAGGCCCTTCCTTGAGAAGTCACCTTGACCCAGCACCTGGCCTTGGGCTTGGAAGGTCAAGAAACTTGGCTCTGCCTCTGGTCAAGAGGCCGTATCCAGAGGTGATCAGAGGACTTAAACTGACCTGCCTTAGCCTGATTTACATGGATGTAATGTCACTAGTATGTAAACCAGGTGCTCAAAGATTCATTTGTCACAGGAGTATTCTTTTCCACTCTCCTTGGATGTGCTGGGGTATGCAGAAGCAGAATGCATCAGGTGGTTAACTCATGGCGAGCATCAGCAGAGTTGGGGTGCTATCTTGGGGACAGTTTGCTCAGACTGAGATGAGACCTGATGAATCATCTCCTGGCCCAATACAGCACATCTTTCCTGAGACACCCTGGAGGGCGGCCCTGGCTGGCATTAGCTCTGTGGACTTCCCTCTCCTGTGTGCCCAGCCAGCCACCAGCTTTGGTTAAGAGCTCTTCTCCAGCAAGGCACAAAACTGAAGGCAAAACCGCACTCCTGTTCCCACTCTCTATGATCACACCCAGAGCAGGGTAACTGGGGACTTTAGGTGTCCCCATGCTTGTCACCAACAGGGTGACCAAGATCTGGGAACAGCTCTTCTCATATGTATATATGTGTTTCCAATAAATTTTGGTTCTGGGCTCTGAGCAGGGCTCTTTGCTGCTATCTTAACATATTCCCATGTACAGGAGAAATTAATATTCTTATTGCATGGGAGAAAGCCCCCTGCTATTTGGAGAAGTTAAGTCACTGGCTCAATTGCACACTTTCCATGAATCTACCGTCTTAGTCATGGCCAAGCAGCTCTCCCCCAGGCCCTGGTGACTCAGGGTCACCTGCTGCCCTGCTACTCCTTCCTTAGCCCCTCCCTGACCAGGGACCAGCTCTGCACACAATCCACACTCCTGAGGTGGGAGCCTCGCACAGGCCCCTGGGATCTAGCTCTCCATCTGCTGAGCTCCCCACGAACTCACCTATTGTGGGTGGCTGCCTCCAGTTCAAAAATATCAAAGTCCCAGTATTCCTCATTTTCCATGGCCCGAGCTATCCGTGGTGGGACAACACGAAGGGAGAAGGGAGTGATTATATTGCTTGAAACCTGCTGAATGCCTGCAAAGTGATGTAATTTGGAGAATAAAATTAATAGGCTTTATAACATTAACTGTTTCTTAGGGACAACAGTACTATATGGGGGATGATTGCTTTGTTTCTGAGGTTTTATGACATATCAAGAAACTTCTTCCTGATGAGAAAAATTATTTGAATACTTTAATCTGAAAAAATTATTTTTATCACTTAAGCTAGAATGCAACATCATAGCTAGTGATCCAAAAAACTAAAAAGGAAAAACTTACTTTTTGTTGAAAGAACATATTCATTCCCTGATAGTCTTCGCAAACCATCCTGATAAAAATCAAGGGAAAAAGAAGTCATGATTGTTACTTCCTTCTTGGAAACTCTAGGGAGTCAGTCACAGGGGACAGCCCAGGGAAGCCCTCTCTACCAACCCACTGCAAGGTTGCCCTGGGCCCAGCAGGCCTACCCCGTGACCGTCGCTTACTGGGCAGCACGGCAGCCTAGAGCTGGGAAGGACTGGCCTGGCCCTGTGGGAAGCTAAACTCACGGGCAGGGTCAACACCAGGGAGATGAGTATGCACCTTCGGGAGAGGTGGCCCTGAAGCCCAGTGTTCCTGCTTGCACTCCAGATCTGTTCCGGTTTCTTAGGGTTTCTTAGAGACAACTCCCCTCTGCACCGTGTCTTCCCCACCATTTTCTTGCCGCCCTCCTCACCCTAAGGACACCAGGCTTCCTTTGGAACACTAGATCCTTTCTCACCTTCTAAGTGACCTCACTCGCCCTAGCTGACTCCCCTGGGCTCCTCACTGCTGCTCCCAGACCACTATCCCCAAGTCCAGTCTCAGCAGCTCCTCTCCTCCAGGACACTCTCTGCTCCCATCCCTCATCATTGTCACTCCTTGCCTACAGGCTGGAGAAGTCTCTGTCTCAAATAGGCAAGACCACAGTTAGCTACTACCATCTCTGGGAACCACTCTACCTTCTACCTTATTTTTATAAAATCAAGTGACTTTCAGAAAGCAGGAATTGGTAGGGAGGTGAATTTTATCTCTGACCAAGACAAAAAATGTCACAGAGCAATGGAATGATCTTTTTTGCACCCAGTCGCTCTTCCTGTGTGAGAGCTCTATAGCAGATGGGCTGGGGGGTGCATCTAGTACCCTTCAAGAGTCTATGGTACAAAGCCCCTTCTGGTGAAAGATTCCTAAACCCTTCTTTCCTATGAATCCATCCAAATTGGTGTGGGGTGTTGTGGAGGTGAAACTGTGCCTCATCCCCGGGAGCCTTTTGAAACACATGTGGCAGGAGAAAGATAGTCTTTCTGTTTTGCAATTTGGTATGTGACAGTGAACATGTTTTTCTTTTTTTCTGCCCTAGTTTTCAAAATCCTTAGTATAACTAAAAAATTTCTGTTTAAATAAATTACTTGTAGAGCCCCTAAGCAACACTGGAGAACTAGCCTGTCTAGAATACACTCCTCTGTTCTCTGCTCCCAGCTGAGGTCTCCCTAGGAGGTAGGCAGCAGGTGGAAGCTCGGCCAGAGAGCAGCAGGACCGAGGGGAAGGAGGAGTGTAGCCCTTGACTGAGCCTTGCACACAATGTCCTGCTTGCCTCTCCAGAGAGCTCTGTTTAAACAAATAACCTCTGAGAAAACAAACAAGAACAGGGGGGCTCTAGCCAGTAGCCGGTCAAATCTACTTACAGACACTAAGGCGCCAACGAGGTCATTGGCATGAGGATCGTCATCCTTAGCACCAAACTGTGGCGAATATAATTCAGTGGTTCTTAGAATTTCCAGTACACGTTCTAGGGCCTCTGTCACAGGCATGGGGCTGCTTTCCTGAGCAGCATTGATAATATTGATTACCTACATTATGGGGAAAAAAAACCTTGAGTTTTAAAACCTTAAAAACACTGGGAGAGCAATCCAGAGTCAGGCTGGCGAAGTATTTAACGCTAACTTAAGCCTAGTTAAAACGTTCACGTCACACATCCCTTCCTCAGAGCAGGCCGCACCACACGAGAACGAGAGTGTTCTTATCGTTGTGGGTCCCTGTTTCTTCTCCCCGGACACAGTTCTTGGGGAGAACAAGGGGCTTGTGTTCTCAGTGGAGATGGACCACAAACCGCTTCACCTTGGTGATGGGCGCCTCGATCGTCATGGAATGTATCCGGGCCATGGAGGAGTGTCGTCTCTGGCTGGACACTGCGGAGAAAGGGGTGCACAAATCAGGGTGTGCACAGCCTTGGACACCTGTCTTGATGGCCAAGGGCTCAGGGCCCTCGCTTCCTCCCCAGCCTCAGTGTGCTCGGCCGCGGGACGGAAGGTGGGACTAGAACGACACGGCTGCCAAGCCCCTGCCCATCCTACAAGCCGGGATTCCCGAGTAGCCAATTCTGTTCTTTCCCTTCTAGGCACCAGGATGCACACATGCCCCTGTGGACTGAACTTCTGATGTCACAGGCCAGAGGGAAACAGAGGAAACAATCTAGCAAGTCAAGGCCAAACAGCCTCTTTTTGTGTCTATAACAATAAGGCTTTATGATTATTCAGCTTGCCATTCTCCAGGAGTGAAAATGTTCTAGAAGACAATGCCACACAGGCTCTGTTTCACATATGGCAGGAGCAATAAATTCAACTCAGCAATAACTGAAATACATCAGTTTCTGGTTAAATTTTTTAAGGCATCCTCTAGTGCTTTCCACTGTGATGTTCAATTAGGGAAACACCTTAAATGAGACAGGCAGCAACTCTTAGGCTCTAAAGTTTGGTAATTTTGTGTTGTTCCTGTCAAGACATGATTCCTTTGAGGTAGGGGGAAGTCTGGCCAATGACAGACAAGAAAGGAATATTTATTTACAGAGTCCTGTGTATCTCTATGAACACCCTGTCCAGCCAAATGCTGCTTATCAAAGACCTTAAAGAACCAGGACTGTCCCACAGACCGATGCATCAACCTCATTCTACCAATGAAGAAACTAGGCCACAGGAGAGACACAGTCCAAGGTTAACTAATTCGGGGGGTGGGGTGGTATCTCAAACACTTTAAATTTGAGACCAACAAAACTTAAATCTAAGTTTAGTGACCAGCACAGGGTTGCCAGCTTTCCATTTCACCCAACAAAGTCATTAAACCAAAAATAAAAACCACTATCCATTTTACCACTGTCATAAAAGGACGTATTCTCATTAAAAAAATGTAATGAAAGTGACATATGCTTATTAAAAACAGTAGAGATCTACTGTACAACATGGAGACTATAGTTAATAACAATGTATTCTATTCTTGAAAATTACTAAGAGTGTATATTTTAAGTGTCCTTACCACACAAAAATGATAAGTAGGTAAGATAATGTATATTTTAATTAGCTTGATTTAACCATTCCACAATGTATACATATTTCAAAACATGCTGTACATGATAAAAATATATATTTTTATTTGTAAATTAAAAAATAAATGAATTTGAAAAAAATCAAAGAGTATAAATAGAATAAGGTAAGAAAAAAATAAAAGGTATAAAGACTGGTGTGACCATGTATGCAGAAAGCCCCAAAGAAGCTACAAATGCCCTGCTCTACCCTTGCAGTCAATGAGTACGTTTATCAAAGCTACTGGGTACAAGGTCAATATACAAAAATCAATTGTACCAAAATACAATATACAAAAACCAATATATACCAACAATAAGAGATTGGAAATGAAATAAAAATCATCATTATAATATCAAAACCCTTCAATATGTAGGAATAAATCTAATGAAAGATTTGTAAGATTTCTATAATGAAGATGCAAAACATTGCTGAGAGAAAACGAAGATGACCTAAATAAATGGAGACAGCATGTGCACGGTTTGAAAGACTCGGTATTATTGAGATTTCAATTTTCCCCAAACCGATCTATAGATTCAAGGCACTCTGAAAACAAATCCTAGGAGGGCATGTGTTTGTGTAAACTAACAAGCTCAGTCTAAGTGTTACGTGGAAATGCAAAGAACCTAAAATAGCCAAGACATTGAAGAAGAACTACTGTATATAACCAGATATCAGGACTTACTATGAATAATCAATTGTGATATTAGTGAAAACATAGACAAACAGAAAAAATGGGACAGAATAGTCTAGAAACAGATCACATATTCATAGCAACCTGATTTACAATAATGGTGCTACTGCAAAAGATGGTTTCATTCCCAATATGGTGATAGCAACTGGATTTCCACAGTGGGGTTGCGTGCGGGTGGGGGAGAACCATCCTTAACCCCTACCTTCACTAGATATAAAAATTTGAGATGGATTACAGACCTAAAGTAAAAGATAAAACAATATAGCCTCTGGAAGAAACGTAGGAGACTATCTTCATGACCTTGGGATAAAGAAAGATTTCTTAAGCAGCACACAAAAAGCACTACTCATAATAAAAACACTAATAAAATGAACCTCATTAAAATTAAGAACCTCTGTTCATCAAAAAGCACCACTAAGAGAACAAAAGGCAAACCATGGACAAAGAAAATAATTTGTGATACATAGACGACTCACATCTAGAATATATAAAGAATTTCTACAGATTAACAAGAAAAAGGCATACAACCCAATTATAAAAATGGGCAAAAGACTTGAACAGTACTTCAGAAAAGAGGATATCCAAATGGCCAATAAGCATATGAAAATGTGCTCAACCTCATTAGTCATAAGGAAAATTAAAATTAAAACCACCAGTCTGGCTCAATTTTAAAATGCTAGTGTTATCAAGTGGGGGGAGATGTAGAAGAACTAGAACTCTCACAGCATAATGAGGGGAATAACATGGTGCAGCTCACATTGGAGAATTATTTGCAGCTACCCTAAGGCCCAGCAATTCCACTCCTAGGTAGGAGATGAGCACATTATGTCCACAAGAAATGAGTTGTGTACAGACATTCACGGCAGCCTTATTCTTAGCAGCCTCCAAGTGGAAGCAAAACAAATGCCCATCAGTAAGAGAACGGATAAACAAACTGTGGCATATTCATACAAGAGAATACTACTGAGCAATAAAAAGGAATAAACTGTTCATATGCCTAATATGGATGAATTTTAGAAACATTAAAATGAGTGAAAGAAGACAGACACAAAAGAGTACATACTGTATGATTCCAATTCCATGAAGCACAAGAAGCAGCCAAGTTAATTTACGGTGCTAAAAATCAGTGGCTGCCTCTGGGTGGTGACAGGTGTGTTTGTGTGTGTGGATTTTCTGTATCTATTTTAGGTGGAAGAGCCACACTCCTCCCTGTAACACCATATGGCTTCCCCTCCGGCACCACCCGACCCGACCCTGCCCTCACAGCTGGGGTGCAATCTGCATGGTCTTTCTGGTGTAAGGAGTCCTTGGCATGTCACTGGGCCTCATAACAAATCTGTGAGGGACGTGAGGACAGGCATTTGATCTCCACTGGATAATCCTAGCTGGTACCACCTTGGAAAGGTGTGGCTTTTGAACCAGTAAGGACCAGCTCCATATTGTCCCTATTCATCTCGGGGCCTAGGAACGTACACAGCCAGTCGTAATATTCGCCTCCAGACTCTCCAAAAGCAATTTTCATTATATTCTTAAAAACTAGATCATCATACATCTACGTGACCCTTAAAAATTTTTTTTTCAATTAGAACTTAAATATTTGCTAAATAAGAATCTTTCACCATCCTGAAATTGTGCTCACCCCTCCCTAAAAGATAAACTTCCATGGCAAACTGCAAGCCATAACAGAATATATCTTTAAGAATTGCTTTTATCAAAAAGATAAAAAATAGCAAATGCTGGCAAGGATGTGCAGAAAGGGGAAGGCTCATACACCGTTGGTGGGAATTTAAAGTAGCACAGCCATTATGGAAAATAGTAAGAAAGTTCTTTGAAAAACTAAAAATAGAATTACCATATGATCCAGCAATCCCACTGCTGGGCATATATCCAAAAGAAAGGAAATCAGTATATCAAAGAGATATCTACATGTTTATTGTAGCACTATTCACAATAGCCAAGATTTCGAATCAACCCATGCGTCCCCCAACGGCTGAATGTATAAAGAAAAGGTGGCATATGTACACAGTGGAATGTTACTTAGCCATAAAATAGAACAAAATAGTCCTGTCATTTGCAGCAGCATGAACGGAAGTGGAGGTCATTATGTTAAGTGGAAAACAGCCAGACACAGAAAGACAAATATTACATGTTCTCATGTGTGGGAGCTAAAAAAACCCCAAGGATGTCATGGAGGCAGAGAGTAGAACAATGGTTACCAGTGGCTGGGAAGGGGAGGGTGGAGAGGGGCATGAAGAAAAGTTGGCTAATGGGTACAAAAATACTGTTACAAAGAAGGAATGAGTTCTAGTGTTGGACAGTACAGTAGGGAAATTAGAGTTAACAGTAATTTATTGTATATTTCAAAATAGCTAGAAGAGAAGAATTGGCATGGTCCCAACACAATGATAAATGTGTGAGGTGATGGATATCTCAATTACCCTGATATGACCAGTACACATTGCATACATGTATCAAAATATCACAGGTACCCCCAAAATACGCACAGCTATGACATACAAAAAAAAGAATTACCAAATGCATTACTCATACAATTACAGCAAATCAATTGCTGTCTTCTACTGTTACAATTTAGAAAATCAACTACAGAATACATAGCAAATCTATTTTTT
>VBSM01002223.1:3124877-3170290 GCA_008086735.1 Cheirogaleus medius
CTCCCAGAGTGCTAGGATTACAGGCGTGAGCCACCGCGCCCGGCCTTATTTTTTCCTTTTCTTTATTCCCTGACTCTATTAAAAAGCTCAGAATGGAGCCCAATGGCAGGAGTTGAGGGAGAAGGAAAATGGGACACAGGTTCCCAGAGGTCCCCTCCCATTTTGAGAACTGGGGGTGGACGGTGACCAGGGATGAGACTGGGGGAGGAGGTCAGGCCTCCAGGTGCTCAACACTGATGTGGTCACATTCTTTTCTCTCATCTTTGTCACTCACCTTCACTTGATCGGGAGGCGACAGCTCTGACGTCCAGTGAGCCTTTCCTTCTGTCTTTATGTTTGCCTGTCTGACTATCTGTGGAAACAAATTATAAATCATCTCTTCAAAGAGATTTTAACAACATATTAAAAACATTACTAATCTAAAAAAATTTTTAGAAACCCTCAACTTTAAGAATCAGAACATGATTTAAGATGCTACAAAAACCAACACAGTGCAGAGAGATGAAGACTGAGAGCAACTCAGCGTCCGGGCGCTGACTTTCTCAGGGCGTTCCAAGGGTGCACCCTTCAACAAGCAGTCACAGAGTCCCGTGCAGAGCGACAACTGGCAGGAATAAGCTCTGGAGAGTTTCTGCTATTACATTTCTGTATCACTGAGTACAATGGTGGAAACATTTTGATCCCCATTCTACCCTTACCCCAGAAGAAAACAATCTTTCATTTATTTTCTGTAAAATATCCCAGGGAGAACATTATTCTCTTTTCTAGGGAAGTACAGAGACACTGTTTAGGGTGTATTTCATATGACAGTCCATCCTTCTCCTCTGATCCTCTGTTTTCTGTGACGGGCACCACTGCTCTCTCTCCCTGACCCCACGCCAATCACTGACAAGGCAGGCTGGCCTTTCTGCCCGTCCCCTCCTCTGTGCACCTGCTGGGTGCCATGTGTGGTGCTGGGGGCTTTGCAGGCTGCACTGCATGTCCCCACTCCCCATGTCACGACCAGGAAATGGAGCTGCCTTGCAGATGAGCGCACAGCAGCCTGGCGCTTGGCTCAGCTCTTGTCGGCCCGTGGAAGACTCTGCCTTTTTGTGGCTTCCAGACCTGGAAGCCCGTCTTTCCCTGCTCATAGACAGGATCTAAATGCAGCCCTTAGTACTCCATCTGCGCCAGCAAGAAGCCTCTTCACTTGCTCTTTGCTTCTTTACCCAGCGTAAACTAGACCTCCTCTGTGGGCACTGACGGTGAACTCGTCAAGGTCACCAACGACCCTCCTTGTTAACTTGGAAGGCCACAATTCAATCCTTACCTGATATGACTTGATTGTGGTTCTAGAAACAACTGATCCCTCTCTCTGGACACTCCTGTTGGCAAAGTCCACGCTCTCCTGGTTTTCCTTCCCCCCTTCCTATTCCTTCCTAGTTCCTTCGTGGTTTCCTCTTCCTCAGACCCCCTGGTGTCTCCAAAGGTTGTATCCTTAGCCGTTCTTCTCCTCTGAGTCAACACAGCCTCCCCGGGAGATCTCACTCACTCACACGGCTTTCGTGAATCCCTGTGTTGCCGTCGCACCCCAGGCCTGTCTCCCGAGCTCCGGACTCGCATCTGCACGGGCCACTTGGCACCTCCATTTGGACACTTCTCAGGCAACGCCAATGAACTCATTACCCACAACAAACTCAGCTTTTTTCAAACCTGCTCTTCAACCCAGGACACTAGATAACATCGGCCTTTTTGCTTGACCTAGAGATAAGTCATCTGTGACTTCTCCCCTTCCCCTCTCCTCTCCTTCAACTGGTCAGCCAAATCTATGGATTCCACCTCCTAAATACCTCTTTAGTCTCTGCTCTGCTCTGTCGCTGTGTGAGCTCAGACACTAATCATCCTCTCTGGATCCTAACAGCAGCCTCTACATCGACCTTTGCCCCCTTCCACTCATTCCCCACAGGAAGCCAAGCGATCCTTCTAAAACAAAAATCTGACCAGATCACTCTTCCAATTAAAACACTTCAGCGGCTCATCCCTGCCTTTAGGATAAGACTCAGACCCCTCAGTGCTGCGTCCAGCGTCCTGTGAGGTCTGGGCTCCCTCTCTCCAGCACCAGGAATTATACGATGCATTAGTTTGCCTCCCAAACCTCTATGCCGTGATCAAATGGCTCACTTGGGAATGTGCCTCTCCCATGTCACCTTCTTCACCTGGTTAACTCTGCTCCCCTTTGAAGGTGCAGTTAAGACATCTCTGCCTTGGGGAAACCTTCCCTTAAAGCCTCCCACATTACCCCAACGGTGCTGGGGTAAATAAAGCCTGCTTTATTCTCTTATCTTCCTTGCCAACTGCGAGTGACTTGAGGACAGGGACAGTCTCTCTTTTCTCTTTCCCAGGTGACCAGCACTGTGCATGTAACAGATGCTCAAACACCTCCACATTCCTGTGCATAAAGGAAAGTGCTATTAAGTACAAATCAAAGTCCTCTGATTCCGTGGCTCCCCTGCTCACAATCCTCCAGCAACTCAGAGATAAAGCACTTCCTGGCATCAAGGACAGGTGCGCTCTGCCAGCGGCAGCCTGCCTTTCATCTCTCCCGTGCTTACCACGTGTGTGCTGCGTCAGCACGACCGCTTTGCACTCTGTCTCCGGAGCAGCCTTGACATCTGCTCCGTCTGTCTGAGACATGACATTGTACCCTCTCCAAACGCTCACTCCTTCAAAGTGCGCCTCCTCTCAACCACATGCAGTCCGAGTGTCTCTCCTTTCTCTGAGCTTCATGATGATTAACAGCCACACAGCTGCCTGATAAGACTGCTCTGTGAACTTACTGTTTGTTCCTTCGTTCTTCCCCCTTTTATTCTGCTCAACACTTACTGGTCACCCACCATGTGTCGGGACCTAAGCTAGGCTTTCAAGATGTGCAGATGAGTAAGGTATGGTCCACACCCCCAAAGAAGAGAGTCTAGTGGGGAACAAAGGTGGGTAAACTAAGAGTCACAGTGGTAAGTCTGAAGCAGGAGGAGCCCTGAGGGGACGTGGCAGACCCTCCTCTGAGAGTAGGGGCAGAGAGGAGAGGGATGAACTGTCTCGGGGCTGCAGCCAAGAGGAGGAGGAAGGCACATGCAGGAGGAGGGAACTGCTTGTGCAGAGGAGCAGTGCAGCTGGAGAGAAGCAAAAAGCAGTGTGTGTATCGAGGGCTGCGCCAGGATTGCAGGGAACTCAGCAGGCTTTAATCTCTACTTAGACACGTTAAAGTTACTCATCCTCCTGCTCCCAGTCCTGTTAAGCTCGCTGCTCCCTCTCTGAGTCCCTGTAGCACTTTATATGGGTGATTCTTTAGCAACTGTCACCCAACCTGTCTCCCCAGTGCCTAGCTCTCAGAAGTCTCCTCAGGGACACCACGGGAGGAATAAAGAAGTGTGATGTTGACATCCCAACGAGACCGAAGCTCCCGGAGCAGCACTGAGCCGGGGCCTCACATGTGGTCAGTGCTCAACACACATGCACTGGTCTGAGGCGCTGGGCCTGCCACAGAGAGAACACTAAACAGGCCTCCATGACCAGAGCTGGGCTCAGCACCACCTGCAACCTCGTGTCTCTGCTTTTGGTTTCCTGTTCTGTAAAAGAGGCTCCTCACACTCTGTCCATCTTTTCAGTAGAGAACAATCAGCAGCATTGCCTTGACCTGCTGGGTACACCCAGGAGACCCTGGAGCAGCAGGGCAGCGCAGAGGGCTCGGTGACCAGTCAGCACTCCTCACACACAGCAGCTGCCCCCACACTCACGCCAACCCTGCGGCCTGGAAGAATGAGCTCCGGGTTGGACAGGAGGAAGTTGAGGCCAAACTATCTTAG
The DNA here is from genome assembly GCA_008086735.1 of Cheirogaleus medius. Classification (NCBI taxonomy): domain Eukaryota; kingdom Metazoa; phylum Chordata; class Mammalia; order Primates; family Cheirogaleidae; genus Cheirogaleus; species Cheirogaleus medius. The sequence goes on from VBSM01002223.1 coordinate 3,128,720, forward strand.
GCGATTTGCCCAAAAGTCACTATGCAGGGACCACAGCACATGTCAGAGCACTTCCTCGGGTGCCGTCAACAGTGCAGGCGTTTGTGCAGGGCGTGCTCTGCACCAGGGCCGCCCGCCCACTGCCGACTCCGCAGCCCGTCTGGGGCATCGGACACTGTTCCTACCGCTTCCTCCTGGGCAAGCTCACTTTCTCCAGAAGCAGACCAAACCTCCACATCCTTCCAGTGGTGTGTGAGGCCAGGCCTCTCCATGCCAGCTGAACTGGAACGTGTCACGCTGCTGGCAAGGCCTGTCGACCCCTCCTCATCCCCTGCATCCCCCTCCCTGCTTTATTCTTCTCCACAGAACTCAGCAATGTCTGATATACTATGTATTTGTTTCCTTACTGTCTACCACACCCCCTGGTTGGAACGCAGGTTCCTCACAGAGATGCGACACAGCCTGGCGTGTGGGTCTGTGTGCCGACTTTTGGCTGAATGAATGAATTCTTCATCCTGCTCCCTGATGCTCCCCTGCCAATCCCTCAAATGTCTGCCACTGCCGGGTCCCTCGCTTAGTGCTGTCTTCCTGTCTGGCTTCTGCTCTTCAGGAGAGCTGGCCCAGGGCTGTCTCCAAATGCCACCAGGCACCTCTCCTGGAATGTTCCAGGCACTTCGGATGTAATAAGTTCAAGTCTAAATTTGCTGTCCTCTCCCTGTGTAAATTTGCTCTTTCTTATTATAATATCTTAGCTGCACTTGTTATTTTAATTAGTGTTATCCATGGGAGGCCGAGGCGGGTGGATAGCTCAAGGTCAGGAGTTCGAAACCAGCCTGACCAAGAGCGAGACCCCGTCTCTAAAAAAAAAAAAAAAAAAAAATTAGTGTTATCCAGTGGCCAAGCTAGAAATCGTGGTGTCATCCTCAAGTCTTTTGTGTTTGTCCCACACAGTAAGCTGGTTCCCAAGTCCTCCTGACTATACTCAAGTAATTCCTGACTCCAGTCTCTGTTCTCCACACCATCCTCATCTTAGACTACCTAAAGACCTGACCCTTTTTCACTTACCTATTTACAAAGATCCTCGTGGCCTTCCTCTGCTTGCAGGATGAATGCAAACTGGCCTACCTCAGCCTTGCCTGTCTCCACGCCTTTGTGCATCTGCTCCTCCCACCTGGCCCTCTGGATGGTCCCTACTTCTCTTCCAGACACCAGCTCAACCTTCATCATCATCATCACCATCGCGGGGAAACATGCCCCCAGGTCTCCCCCGTGTGGTACTACAGAGTACAGTGTATTCAAATTGTCTCCACCTGCCATTAGACAGTGAACTCCAAGTTCATTTATGTGAGCCGACAGCCAGGCTCAGGGCCTGATCCAGAACAAGTGAAGGTTTGCAGATTGGACGGTTGTCATTACAACCATCCGGTATCTTTAGTGAGACGCAGCGTCATGTAAAAATGACATATGGGCTAGGGAAAAGGGAGCATGTGCCAGGACTTTATTATGTTTCTGGGTGCCCAGACTCTGAGGCTTCTTTCCCATACCTGGGGAGTTCCAAGGCCTCCCACCACAGAAGGGAGCAGGCCGGAGACTCCTTTGCTCCATACCCAAGTTAGAGCTGGAGCATCAGGTACCCTAGGCCCAGCCAGACAAACAAGTGGTTCCTCCCAAGAATCTGCACTGGAATGAGTGATGCAAGGAGGCGAGGGTATGAAGAAGCCATGTTGCCCGTGGTGGGACAGCGACACCCATACCTGGACCTTAGCAGGCCCGTGGCATGCCTAGGGCAGCGGGGAGAGCTGCCCAGCTTTCCATGGTTCCCATCCCCTTTTCCAAAACTGGTTCTAGAGCTTTCTTATCCAATCTGTAAGCAACCCTATTTCCTTCCAAAAAACTCCTTTCCAGCTTAATAACGGATTTCTGTTGTGTGTAACCAAGGACATCGGCTGGTCCATGGCCTATAAAGCTCCGCCTGCCCTCCCGAGGCAAGACAGCCTCTTGCACGTAAAGCTGCCAGGAGGGGAGGGGCCTGGACAGGCTGGTGGCCCACGTGGGTGAGACGTGACTCCTACATGAGTGCTGCTCAAACGAAATGACCAGACGGCCCGGCATGAATGCAGTCTGGGAGATTCTTCCCTGGCCTAACATTTGCTATGACTGTGTCACTGGCTCTGCCCCCAGTCCCAGTTCTGTCATATCCTGACTGCCCAACTCTAGGCTGTCATTGAACTTTTCTGAGCCTCAGTTTCATCATCTGTAATATAAATGAATGTAAATAATAGCCACGACTACTTTCTAGGGCTACTCTAAAGAATTAAAACAAAACAAAAAAACCCAAACAAAAAACAAGTAAAAATGCCCCGTGGGCTTGCAGGGTAGGACTCTTGTAACAGGTCTACATCTGCTGCTTTGCCTGACTGCTCCATCCTTGCAATTTGGCTTCTGCCCTCACCATTTTCCTGAAACTACACTTCTACAGGTCACAAATGAGCTCCTGAATGCAAAAGCCAAAGTTCCCATCTACCTCTGGCTGCATATTCCCCCATTCCTCCCTCTGTGAGATTCAGCCCTGACACCTGCGATGCTTCCAGCTCTCCCAGCCCGTGGCTTCAGTGACACTCTTCACGCTTCACTCAACACATCTCCACGAGTTCACGCATTTGAGTTGACCCGGTCTCTCCTATAGGCCCCAGCCCCCAAGTGCTCAGATCCTTCGACTCATAAACTAACCTGGGGATCAGGGAGAGAGGTGCTGCCACGGAGCTAGGAAACACGCTGCCCCCACTGCACCAGGCAGACCAGTCAGAGGAACAGTCTGTTTTCACTTTTTTTTCTCTAAAAACTCAGTGAACCCTAAGAATAAACATGGGGCACCATACCTGTATTAGTGTCAGACTGAACACATTCAGATATTTTCTCAGCCTAAAAATGAATTTTAAAAGCCATTAGTTCCGATTGCTTGGAAATCTTGCTGGGGTGTGTCTGGGGTTCAGGGCCCTCCTTACTTACCTTATTGTTGCCGGTGCACACTCGGATAATGGACACATAGTGTCTAATTTTTCTGCAAGTAGAAAACAATGTATTACTTCTCTCCTGACTCTAATTTGATGTATGTGTCATTAATTTTTCATTATGAAAAGAACACCTCCCTTTCACAATACATATTAATAAAATGCTTTGAGGAGAGCATTTCAATTTTTTTTTTTTTGTGGCCGAAGCCACCAATAAATAAACAAGAGTTTACAAACATCCTTTGTCATCTCTGTAGAAAAGAAGTGACCTCAGTGAAAACAACCAAATTCCTCCCAAATCATCACAACGGATAATAAAATATACATACGTTTTTTTAGAAATGTGCTGCATGTTAACCAACCAGGAACCTTTAGTTCCTTAACATGATTTTATTTTCACAACCTTTTATACTGATGCCCTTCTTCAAGCTCCAACAGTTTGCTCATAGTCACTCATGGCCATAGCCGCAGGCCACACTGGGGCCAAGGTTCCCGCTGAACTCGGCTAGAACAGACGTCTCACATAAACAGACCAGGGCTTAGCTCAGAAGCTGCTGACTTTTCTCATTTATGTATTGTTCCTTCCGTTTTTCCCTTTGATAATCAAATCCCTATATATTTATCACAAAAAATTTGGAAAGGACATAAAAAGGCAAAGATTCAGAACAGAGGGCCCACTCAGATCCGTGTCCCTGAGGCGATCGCCAACTGGCAGCAAAGCCTGGTGACAAAGCACGTGAGCTGTGCAGTCAGCGCCGAGGTCTGTAGCTGGCTCTGCCATGGGCCCGGAGCAGACCCTGGGCCTGAAAAACCTGATCTAAGCCTCAGTTTCCTCATCTGTCAAATGGAGGTAAGCGCAGCACCACCCTCACAAGGCTGCAGTTAGCACGAAATAAAGTGGCATCTACCAGGGACAAGTGCCTGAGCAGGGAGGGAGGGGCTCGGCAGGCAGCAGCACTTACTATAGCTGCCACGGCCATGCTTCCTACTATTTTTTCTTTATTTCCTTTCTGTGATCGAGATCATATATTAGGTAGGACTTTACATTTTACTTTTTGCATTTAACATTATCATAAGCTTTCTCCTTGTCATTTAATTTTCTATGATCATCATTTCTAATGCTCCCATATTTTACTGTTGGGTGTTCTACAATTTATATTCATAACTTTTAACTTTCCATATTATTTAATATAGGTTCTGAGACAAAATGAAAATTTTAAGTTCTTGACTATGCTGATTTCTAAACTACAGTTATATCTGTTTTGTATAAGAATTTCCATAACCATTAGTATTTTTAAAAATTTTATCTAATTTGATGGGCCTTTTGTAGAAATAACACGTAGCCTATCAAATTAGAGAGAAATCTTTTAAATATAAATATAAGAAGTCTACGAGTTAGCTTTTATTTGTTTTTCAAATTCCTGGGCTCAAGCAATCCTCTTGCCTCAGCCTCCTGAGTAGCTGAAACTATAGGCACAAGCCACCATGCCCAACTAGTATCTTTTTACTTTTTGGGGAGACAGGGTCTTGCTACATTGCCCAGATTGGTCTAGAACACCTGGTCTCAAGCAATCCTCCCTTGGCCTCCCAGAGTGGGATTGCAGGTGTGAGACACTGTGCCGGGCCTCCAGTCAGCATTCTTGTAACACAGCTTAATAAACTGACATTCTGACTTAAATATAAATACTTTAGCCTCTTGTGAGCTGAACCTCCATGCAGCTTAAACAAGACTGTCCCGAGTGTGGTGGCTCTGGACTGCAGGTCACACTGTAGCCATGAGGAAATCACCAAGGAAATACCCCCCTGGAAAGGCCATTCTGTAATGACACCTGACCTCATGACAAACCTTACTTTTAAACTCTTGCAAAACTTTTAAAACTTTTAAAAACTTTTAAACTCTTGCAAAAACTCTTGCAGTTCTTAACTTACTTAAATATTCAGAGCAAATTTGGCAACAACCCCACCCTGGTGTGCTGACTGACATACTTGTTTTTTTCCACTTACCCTCCCTGTCCAAGGACAGGTATTATCTTCACATTTTGTTGTACATTATCTCCGTTTTTCTTTTTGGTATAGTAAACTCCTTGCCACTCCTACAAATGGAATGCAAGCATCATTATATTTTGTGTTCAAAACACAAACCCAAGAACATTTTCCTCTTCAGTTTCCATTCATGTACCATGGCTAAAGCAATCAGGGTAAAAAACATCCTGACCTCAAACCCAATTTTAGGTAATCAAACAATTCTTTCTCAGCCTCCAAAGTCCATCTCCTCCTGGGTTGCTGACAAAAGTCATGTTAACACAGTCTAAATGGCCATATGTTTTCAGTGGCTACCTGCTGGCAAGAGGGGTTCTGAGCCCCCAAATCAAAAGCTCTCCCTCAATGCACAGCTTCCTCCTCTCAAACTGCCACGTGCTGCAGCACAGGAGGGAGTTGGCCTTTGCCCGTGTTTGGGAGGGAAGAATCTCAGGACTGGGGCTGGGAGGGGCCATTTTGTGATCACCACTATGGCAGGTTGCTATCAGCTCCTCGGTCTGAACAGCTGGAGGTCCCTCTGGGATGCGTGAGGGTTTCAGTCCCTCTGCAAGTAGGGTGGGATGATGAGGTAATGGCCAGGACCCAGCTCAGGTGAAACAAGAGATGCGATCTCAAAATCCAGAACTTCGATCACTTTAGTTGTGCTCTCCTGATGCTTTCAGACAGGAACTGCAGTCTGGGTGAGCAGGCCTGAACAGGACAGCACCACAGCAAGAGAACAGGGCTGTGGTGGCTCATCTAGGAGAGCCAGGGACAGAACTGGGTTTTGTCACCATCCTAAAAGGTTCTGAATTCCTCTGAGAAGTCACCAAGGTCCCCTTAAACTATGGAAATCCCTAAAACCCACCATAGGACACTGAATTCCTAGGGTGTTCCATAACCTTCTTGACATACCAGAGTCCCCCAGGACAGCCTTGTTGGCTTAGCTGAAGTCTCCTGTCCAGACCCTTACTCAAGGTCAATTCTGAAATCCTCTGTGGTTGGGGCACAGCAACTTGCATGCAAATGCCAATGGTAAGACCCATCTTCAGACTCCTCTGGGAAAATGGATCAAAAAGAAACCAGGAGATGCTGATAGAAACAAAGGATGATTACTGATGGTTCCTGATATAATTCTGAAAACAATGGGCCCCAAAAGAGGACTGCATTAAAAAACAGAAAGCGAGCCCACTGAGTGCTTAGCTCACACTGGAGTGGAAGAGGGGTGCAGGCCTTACTCAGTACAGTACCAAGGGGAGCTCAGCCGGGAGAAAGAAGCCTGTGGCCCAAACCAGCAAGGACTGAACGGGGATCCCTAGGCAGGAATGAGCAGGCTGTCTTCCATATCCACAACTCACACTGTGTCCCCCTTAAAAGGCTTCAGCAGGTAGGTCTAAGGATTACTTCTGAAGCTCACTATCAAGAGAAATATGGGAAATTGAATGTGATGTTAGCAAAATTCTGTGAATACACTAAAAACCACCAAATTGTGTACTTTAAATGGGTGAATTGCACAGTAGAGGAATTACGTCTCAATAGAGCTGTTACATAAAAAACAGAGAGAAAAATATAGGTGCATTTTAAAAAATATATTCAGGATTTTCTGCTCTAGTCCTTTCTGAATAGACCACGTCCTTTCTGACGAATCCTAAGCCAAGATATAACTGGTCATTCCAGCCAAAGCTCCACAGTCCACCTATAGGAACAGAACAATTTAGCGCAACTTGGCTTGGGTAACAGAGTCACCTCTAAGTATTCTAGTCATCAATGGAAACAAAAAATATTTATTTACCATAAATATAAGATTTTGTTCCTAAGGATAGTAAGAGCACTGCCTCAGCATGTTGTCTCGTAGATTAAGTTGGGTAGTGCACATAAACTCAGCACAGTCCTGACACGCGGTAAACATTCAGTAAATGGCCTGGTTCAGGCACACAAGGATTTGCACAGGCCTCTCTCCCAGCCCTCTGAGCTCCCCTTGGAACCCCCCTTCTGTCCAGCACAAGCCATGCCCCATGCCGGGCTTCTCTGGCTATGACTGCAGTCCCTCTTGGCGCCCATTGTCTTGAGAATTAAATCATCGGCTCCAGCTGTCCTATCCCCAGGGCGTGCACATGGTAAACAATTCAGGAACACTTGGGGCTTTTGTGTACTGAATGGGAAAAGTAGGCTGAGGTCAACTATAGCATCCTGCCTGCCAGGCTAAGGAATCTGAGCTCTATAGTGAGGGCACAACACGACCCAATGAAGATTTAGCAAGACTAATGACACAAGAGTGCACAGCGGACTGAGTGCAGGTGGAGGCTCCTGGGACTTAACTGGATTCAGCCACCATAACTCCAGGGTGTGGGAAGAAGGCCCTGAGCAAGGCCAGGCCCAGGCAGTATACGCTCAAAGGCAGGGGTTTATCAGCCGTCAAGGCTTGATGACGGATTTGATGGAGAAGACCAAAGGGCAGGGAGGAATCAAAACCATTCCAAGAATCTAAGTGAAAACACCTGTGAGGAGGGCCCATGAGCAGAGATTGCAGGGGCTAGAAAAGAGACTGGGGTGTTTATGGGAGATGAGAGAAAATCACTGTTAGACAATTTAATTTCAAGGTGACAGCAGGATGTTGAACCAGATGTTGGAAAAGAGGCTGAGACTAAAAAGAAAGGTGTGACTTCCACATAGAGCAGGAGAGAGACCTCAACAACAGAGGAGCCAAGGGACAACAGAGGGGAAAGGCCAGATCCTGGTAGCCCTGGGGGGATCAGAGGAAAGAAGGCAGGAGAGGGGCCGGCAGGGCTGAAGCGGCAGTGGCGCGTGAGCACAGGAAGGGGCGAGTCTGCAGAGCTCAAGGCGTCTGCAGCGGCACATCCTCATCACAAACGGGCATCTGAGCAGCCACATTTCGCCAGCGCCTATGACACGCCAGGGAAGGACAATACAGTGTCTGAGGGAGAAAAATATCAAGATTTCTAAAAGAGAAGAGACAATGTGAGGCTTGGGCATCTATGGGTTCTAGAGCCCTGGCAGAGGAGTCCTGGGGAAGGAGAGAGCGGAGCGTGAAGGCTGTGCACGGCGGCAGGAGGGACGCACAGTGTGGCACTGGCAATCGGGCGCTGACACCTTCTCCTTTCACCTGACAGAGGAGCCACTGGCTGTGGAGAGTAGTAAGTGTAACATTCTCTGCTTGAATGTCACCAGAATTTCTCTTCTGCCCCCAGAAATATCCAACTGAGACCCCCGATACCTAGACTCCAACCCTGCAGCGCCCCAGCCCGGGCCACTTCCTAGGGCTCCAGCGGCCACTGTGGCCCCAGTGGATGTCTGAACTCTCCTTACCGATCACAGCACCTCTGTTCCGCGAGGCCTGCTGACTCCTCAACAAGCCCTTCTCCCTGGAGACCGAATTAGAAAGGCTACACATTCTTTCACTTCAAACAACTGGCCAGCTAAGCAGCCTGTCCTGCTAGTGTTGCCAACAAACCAGCAAGTTACTAAGGACAAAGGGCCGCTCTCCCCAAAACCAAATAACCAGGCTCCCAGTACAAAGCAGTACAGGCATCAATAATATGATAATCTCTCCTAGTCTTTGCTCACAATAAATAGAGATTTTAGAGAAAAGGTCTCCTATTCACCTTTGAGGGCCCAGCAGTGTGACTCCAGCAGAGGCGAGGCGCTGCCTGCACAGAGCCGGACGCACCCCAGGGCTGGGACTCTCCACAGAACGCCCCTCCCCTGCCTCCACTTGCCCTGCTCAGTGAGAGGGACACACGGTGCCTCAGTGTAGGTGTTGCCACAGCAGGTGCACAGGGCCATCCTGGGTCATTCCCAGCTGAACCTCACAACAAAACCGCTGGCTAGCCCAGTTGCAGCAAGGAACCACAATGCCAGCCTGGGATGGCCACGGCAAAGCCCCTGCCCTGCTGTTGTGGTCTGAGATGACTGCTCCTCTGTGGCCTCCTTCTGAGGACACCCTTCCCAACCATAGAAGGGAACACACGCTCTAACCCCTGTAGTGACCTGAGCACCTGAGGGCCTCTTCATCCACATCAGCCTTCTTTTCCCTCCTTCCGGGGGACCTTCCACTCCCTATAGTAAGAAAAACAACATCCTTGACAGAAAACTTGAAGGCAAAAGAGGACTTGAGCAGTGCCTACTTCTGTCATTACGCTGGGTGCGTCACCGGGCCCCTGCAGATAGCCGATTCGTTCCTTGTTCTCATTTCAAAGCAATCTCGTGGCTCAGAGCCATGGGTAAAACAAGGGGAAACAAGTCCACTCACAGTGTCTTCAAGGGGCCCAACCCAAGTGGGGTATGAGCTCCGCACGGCACCTGCCCTGGGCAGGCTGCTTATTTTGTGCTATGGGACAGGCCCTGGCCAAACGCCACAGGGAAGGGGCATCACTCCCAGCAGTGCCTCCGCAGAGTCAGCAGGACCATGGGCCACCAGTTTTTCAAATATTTCGAACAATCAGGTTAATAGTTTCTACCCAGTTTTCCAAAATGACAAAAAGCCCCGCAAAAGCACAGCAGAAAGGATCCAGAATGCTCGTGAAAAGCAGCAGACTCTTCCTTCCCACCCTATCGTAACCCTGAAACAGTGAGGTGCTGGCAGAGGCCGTGGCACAGAGAGAAACAGCCCTCCGGACTGAGCCGGACTTCCGTCTACCTGCCCCTTCAGCACCACCCTGAGGGGCCTTCTCACATCACCGCGCCATGATTTCTTTGTCTGTGTCCAACTCTCAAATATGCGCTAAGGCAAGAATTTTTGTTTTGCTCTTTTTTTTCTATACCGTAATCTAGCACAGTGCCTGGTGTTTAAAAGATGTTTGGAGAATGAAGGAGGCTTAGAGAACTGCTGGGCTCAGCTATGTCTGAGAACATGCTGCCTCCCTGGCAGTCCTTTACCCAGAACCGTCTGCCATCATCTGCTGCCTAGATCAATTACTAGAAAGATCAACTTACTCACTTGTTACAAAGGCAAAAAACAATCATTTTACATGTCAATTTAAGTTTTCACTTAAATGGGAGATGAGAGAAAATCACTGTCAGACAATTTAAGTTACGGTGACAGCAGGATGTTGAACCAGAGCTTGGAAAAGAGGCTGAGACTAAAAACAGAGAGGCGAGACTTCTACATGGCGCAGGAGAGAGACCTCGACAACAGAGGAGCTTTCCGAGGGACAGCAGCTTATTGGCTGAGCATATTATACACTTTCTTGGCCTTAGTTTCCACATCTGCAAAATGGGGATAACAAGGATAACACTAGCCTTGGGCTACTGGGAAAGAGTGAGACTGAGATCACCTGCAGCGTTCAGTGAACATTAAGTCCTTCTTCTCTGTAAGGTAAAGGTAAAAAGGCACTGACTTCTTACTTACCTTGCCTATCTTGATGCATGAATTTATAGCATCCAGCAAGTCAGCCTTCTTTTCATTTATAGGCACTTCTCCTAACTCCTTCCCTATTAATTCACCTGCCTGATAGCCCATGGTTGTTTCAAAGGCAGGATTTGCATACTGAGGGGAGACAAAAGAAAAAACATCAAGTGAATTAAAAGTCATCTTGAAATGAGGACAATCAAGGATCTTTGGACCTAGGCCCTTCATGTTTTCTCTCCAGAAAGCTCAGGAGCCTGGACCTCACCGTGGCAGTTACAAAGCCACAGCACACAACCCCTGAGAGAATTCTGGAACCTGGGGAAGCTTCTGCTTGGGTGATACTTGGCCGGACTTTCTACCTTGTTCTCCTGAGGGGTGAGGAGGGGAGCAGGCCCACTTCCACCTCAATGAGCGCAGAGCAAGGGATCTGCACAGGGATCTGCCAGAGGCTGCTACGACAGCGCCCCAGACTGGAGTGCGAAACACTCAGGCAAAACACCCCCTCCACACACTGTCTGACCTCTGCAAGTCACTTAAACCCTCCGAGACTCAGTCTGCTAATTTGGATAATGGGAATGAAACGTATCTCTTGCCTCTTTACTATGGTTCAAATGCATAGTGAGGGGAGATAAAAGAAAAAACATCAAGTGAATGCTGATGTGTGTGGAAAGCAGGCTACGAACTAGGAAATGCATTTTTAAATGTAAGGCTGGTTAAGTTTAAACAGGACCAGAAGATGAGGAGGAAACGTTTAGGAAAACTATGCATGTGCTAATGATGATGATAAAATAATTGATACTATTTATCAAGGTCTGTTTTCCTTGATAGACACTACAGTAAGTACTCTACACACATCACTTAGTCCTCACAACATCCTTACCAAAGGCAGACTGTTGTTCTTATTAATGTTACTCCCACACGCACAGATGAGAAAGCAGATTCAGTCGGGTTGAGTAACTTGCCCAAAGTTGCTCAGCCAAGGCAGGGCGGAGCACAGGCCCACCTGTTAATAACACCAAAGCCTGTGTCCTCAACCACTGGCCCATGTGGCCTCTCAGGGCACCAACTCCTGAGTGTCAACACCATCCACTCTTTAACAAGAAGTCACAAGTTAGATTAAAGTGAAGGACTAGAGAGCCCAGAAGTAAAATCAAAGTAGAGCTAATTCTCAGACTAACTGGCTGGCACAACTGTTTCCCTGGCACAACTCCCTTTTTTGTTGTTATCTAAAGGTACAAGTCAGTCACTTATATAAACCCGATTTGCTAATAATGGGCAATTTATTCAATAATTACTAGGTCTGTTATTTTAGTTTATACTTACAGAAATTTATTAGGAACAACTATCTTCCAAAACAGTGAGAGAGGTGAAAAGCTTGCAGACCTTCTGGTGAGAGCATTCCCCCTACTCCAACCGTGCACCCTCCCCACTAAGCAGTGATCCTTTTGAATAAAAGTCTCTCCTCGCTAAACACACAAACCAGTGAGAAATAATTAATGCAAATGTGGTATTTCTACAGACATTTTCCAGCATCTTAAGTAACTATTAGTATCTTTTCTTATCTATGTTATTTCAAATTATATTTTTTATTGATTTTGTTCTAATAATCCTCTAAGGAAAAATTGGTCTCTTGAAGTTGAAAAAGAAAAAAAGAAATCCTAAAAATGAAAACAGAGAAATCCAGAAAGACAAATTTCTAAAATAACAAACCTGTATAATGTGGTCTTCATTTGTAATTTCAATTGCTTCTTGACTTTTCTCTAGTGCAGTGAATATTGAGTTACAAGCCCTTTATGGGTAGGAAAAAAAGAAAGGATTGATTAACATAAATACTATAAAATCTAATACAATCTTAGAGTGTTACATTAACTTATTTAAATATGTTCTGTCTGATGTATAAGGAAGGGGGAAACTATTAAAAAGCATAAAGAAGAAATGAATACCCCAGCAACCCTAGCACTTGGGGTCATGACTGTGTACACTGGTGTATTTCCCTCCACTGTGGGGAGGCAGTGGGTCAGCTCCTCAGTTCTGTGGGACCCTGGGCAAGTGACTGCACCCCCTCAAGTCTCCTCCTCACCACTGAAGAGTCCTTGTGAGGACCGAGAGAAGAGTCCAGAACACCACACAGAGCCTGGCAGTCAATTGTTTATAGCTATTATTTTAAACAAATTATTTTCACAAAAGTATGGTCATTGGAATGACTAGATTTGTTTGCTGTTTTCTGCACTTAGCCTTCTACTGTGAGCATTTTCCTATATCCTTAGTGTCTGCAAACATTTTTTAAGTACATAAGTAACAAATGTTTATTGAAAAAAATTAGAAAAATACAGATAAACAAAAATAAATAAGACACTATCACATCCACTAGGATAATAAAAAGGACAGTTAATAACATGTGTTGGTGAGGACCTCTCAAATACTGCTGGTAGGAATGTAAAATAGAGCAGCCCCCTTTTTTGGGGAAAACAGTCTGGAAATTCCTCAGATGGTTAAATGTGTAGTTATCTTATGATCCAGCTATTCCACTCGGAGGTAATATACCCAATGGAAATGAAACTATATGCTCATACAAAAATGTACACAGATGTTCATAGCAGCATCATTCAGAATAGGCAAAAAGCAGAAACAATCCAAATGTCTATAAACTAATGAATGGATAAATAAAATGTGGTATATCCATACAGTTGAATATTATACAGACAAAAAGATGTAAAGTCCCAATACATGCCATGACATGGACGACCCTTGAAAATAGTACGCTCAAATGAAAGAAGCCAGTGACAAAGGACCACATAGTACATGATTCTATTTATAAGAAATGTCCAAAATAGAAAAATCTACAGATAGAAAGTATGTTAGTGGTTGCCTACGCCTAGGGTTAATGAAAATGTTCTAAAATTGTGGTGACCGATGTACAACTTTGTGAACATACTAAAAGCCACTGAATATATCTCAATAAAGCTATTAAAAATAAATGAGATCAAATTATGTGAAATCCCAACACCTGGACATATCAAGTGGTATTCTAGGCATTTTCTTGTATAAACACATATGTAACGTTTATTTACAAAAACAAGATCATACTATACAGTTTTAAAATCTGTTTTCTCACTGAATAACGGACATTAATATCTTTCCATATCAATAATTACAGTTCTTTATCATCACTTTTAATAACTAGATAGTATTCCATTGTAAGATTATAGCATAACTTATTCAATAAATCCCCTATGACTAGACATTTAGGTTGCTTCTGGGTTTTTTTCTTATACGAGAATCTCCCAAAGAATGATTAGGAGATTCTCTTGCCTCAGAAGACAAGAGAAAAGAAAACCTGATTATTTGTGAAGTGCAGAGATAATACTAAGTATACTATAAGAATAACAATGCTTTTACATTATTCCTAGTATTACTATATTATCTCACTAAACAAGACAAAACAGCTTAGCCAATAAAAATTAGAAAATTAGCTCCTTTTTGGCATGTTAAAAATCAAGAGATGGTATGTTAACTACACCTCAGTGAAGTTTTATTTTAAACAAAACTGGGCCAGTATGGTGGCTCACACCTGTAATCCTAGCACTTTGGGAGGCTAGGAAGGGAGTACTGCCTGAGGCCAGGAGTTCGAGACCAGCCTGAGCAATATAGAGAGATCCTGTCACTACAAAAAATTAAAAAATTAGCTGGACATGGTGGCACACATCTGTAGTCCCAACTACTTGGGAGGCTGAGGCAGGAAGATCACTTAAGCCCTGTAGTTTGAGGTTACAGTGAGCTATGACAACACCACTGCACCCTAGCCCAGGTAACAGAGCAAGACTCTGTCTCAAAAAACCCAAAAAACAATGGGAAGTAAGTTCCTACCTCTGATATAACAAGTTTGGAGGAGATGGATCTCTGAGAAGCCCTACTAGGTTTTATCATTCTAATTTTTGTAGATCTGGTAAATATAAAAATGTTAAATCATTTTCATTTGCATTAAGCAAGGTTGAACATCTTTTCATATTTACTGGCCATTAGTATCTCTTGTGAACTGCTTGAGCATGTCTTTTAAAATTTCTTTTACTGGAGTGTTCCCATTTTTTAATTAATTCATCAAAGCTCTTTATGTATTTATGATATTAACCTAATATCTATTCTATATGTTACAAATATATTTTTCCCAGTTTGTCATTTGTCTAAATTTTTAACATTATTTAAGTTTTCTTTTTTTAAACTATAGATAAGCTTAACATTTTTATGTTGTCTTATCTGATTCTCTTCCTTTATGGAATCTGGCTTTTATGCCACACTCAGTTTAAAGAGACTTCATCAACCATTACATATGTCCACTTATTATACTTTTTAGTACTTATGCAGTCCTAATTTTTTACATTTAAGTCTTTAATTCATTAGTATTTATTCTGAAGTAGGGTGTGAGATTGGGATATAACTTGATTTTCTTTCCAACTTAATCACTTGTCATAATTCCATTCACTGAAAAGTCTGTTTCTCATGTTGATTTAAAATGCCATGTTGAGGCCGGGCGCGGTGGCTCACGCCTGTAATCCTAGCTCTCTGGGAGGCCGAGGTGGGCGGATCGCTGGAGTTCAGGAGTTCGAAACCAGCCTGAGCAAGAGCGAGACCCCGTCTCTACTAAAAATAGAAAGAAATTAATTGGGCAACTAAAAATATATAGAAAAAATTAGCCGGGCATGGTGGCACATGCCTGTAGTCCCAGCTACTCGGGAGGCTGAGGCAGGAGGATTGCTCGAGCCCAGGAGTTTGAGGTTGCTGTGAGTGAGGCTGACGCCACGGCACTCACTCTAGCCCGGGCAACAGAGTGAGACTCTGTCTCAAAAAAAAAATAAATAAAAAAAAAAATAAAATGCCATGTTGATCATATACAAAATTCCTAAATATATTCAAGTCTGTTTAGACTTTACATTCTGTCACAGTTTACTGGTCTAACATTAACACTTAGTTGCTTGTTACAGCTACTCAGTGCTTTTTAATATCTGGCAGAACAAGCCTCTATTTCTCCCAGTTCTTTAGCCCCCCAGCCACCTGCCCTGCATATTCTCACACCTCCCTGTAAGGTGGCATCTCCATGTGGCTGCAGCGGGAGCACGGAGAGCAAAGCATGATGAGCACCGAGAGGTAAGCAGCAGACAGCCCGAGAGAGCTTGGAGGCTACATTCTGGAGTTTGGATTTTATCTGGAAGGCAGTGGCCCCACAGTAACATAGAAAGGAATTATATGTTATTAATACTTCTGTGTGGAGAATGGAGAAGTGAAGACTAGATACAGAGAGACTAATCGATGGTCTCAATAACCCAGGTAAAAGTAGACAGTGAGCTAAAACTAAGAGAGTAGCAGTGAAGATGAAGATAAGTAGATTCCAAAGGTACTTAGCAAGTAAGATCAATAAAACTCGGTGAGTGACTAGATTCAAGCATGTGTATAGGAGACACAGGGGTGTCGGTCTAAGACCACAGCGTCCATGACGGTGCCTTCACTAAGCTTAGGTGTGCAGGAAGAAAAGCGCTGAGGTGACAGTTAGATTTAGAGATGGGGGAAAGACAATGACTGCAGTTTTGAAAATGTGGGTCACAACTTAAAGAACCATTTTTGCCATTTGCTGCTTATGAGATCTTGGCTATAAGTTGGTTAACCTCCTTGGATGTCAGTTTCTGATTCCTGATTAAATAAAATAACCTCTAATATCACCGCCTTTTCCAAAATTCTACTCTCTGAAAGAAGGTGGTAGCCTAATTCACTGCGGGAATGCTGCAGCCAGGTTGGGGTGACCCAGGAGTAAGGAACAAAGCAGGCCCAAGGGCAACTGTCCACCTCAAGTTTCCTTACAAAATTTGGCAACACACAAGAACTCTGTAACCATACTTGCCTTCAGACATCTCTGCTGAGCAGCATTTCCATGCCTCTGCCTGCCATTCGTTCATTCCATGTATAAAGTACTTGTCTTCCCTATATGTGGAACCCTGCACTGGTCCTTACTGACCTTGATACTCCCATTCTGATCTGCTCTTCCCTTCCCTGGACGTGTACAAACGCAACGGTCTAGTTCCCTCTTGACTCCTGGTGAAGCAAATGTTAAACAGGGGGACACACAAGGAAGAAACCTAGGATAACAGGGACCTGTTGACTTTTCCTTCTGTCAACCTAATATAATTTTACTAATGTTTCTGCTTTTCTTGCTCTACAAAGTATTAGACATCCACTCATTTCACTTAACACATTAACTGCCACGTGAGTTCTATCTAACTCACGCTAGCTTTGAGCTCAGGGTCTCGTGGAGCATACATAACTCACAGGTCTCTTTACCTTGGGAGCCATGTGAATTATTTTTTAAGTTGCATAAAACTCATGCACAGAAAATAATAAAAAATAACACATTTTTCATTAAATTAGAAAAGATCATTTTGTTTTTGAAGTTTTTATTCTATTTTTGTAATAAAACACTGTGGCCCCAAGGAAAAATTTTTTTCTAGTGTGGAAGTCAATGTGTGAAAAAAAAAACCTGTCTCTCAAGAGCAAATGCTAAAATGTTTATCATAGAGAAGAAAAAATGTCATCTACTGGAGATAACCAATGTTAACAGGTTGGATGTGTGTGTACATTAAAGGTAGATTTATTTTTCCTTAGAAAACAAAACAGGTAATCCAGTATATAGTTTCCTATTTTGACTTTTTTACTTAGTATTATTTTGGGGCTCCATCTTTAAATGTGAGTCTCCAATCACTAATGTGACCCATTGTTAGACATCCAGGCAGACTCTAGAAAGTCAGTATCATGAGAGTTGCCACTTGGTCCCCTACAATCCCATGTTAGTAGGAGGCCAGTTATGGCCAAAAAGTAACTCCCACAGCCAAGGTTCTCACTTGCCACACTCACGTGGCCTGGAGGGCTTTCCATAAGTGGCCCAATTACCTGAGTTTCAGTTGTGATCGCACCTCTCCAAACTCCAGCTGGAGCAGTTCATTGTAGCAAGCCATGATGTTGGGATTTTCAATATACCTCTACAAATAGAAAAGGGAAATTTTTGGATAAACAAAGGTGTTTCTTTAAATAATTGTATGTGCCAAGAAAAATAACTCTACTAAATAAACTTCTCAATTTGGCAAATGAAATCTCAAAAAAATACTTTGTTACCATTAATGATGAATAAGAGGTGAGAGAGAAAATTTATGGGCACCAAATTTGTTTTTAAAAAAATAAGGTTTAAGAATGTTTTTCTTCCAGTACCTTGAGTTGAGAGCAATTTGGTTGTTTGCATGTCACTGATAAAGCAGAGGCCAGAATATGTAGAGGAAGAATTTATTAACTAAATCCTATCTATATTAGACTTTCAGAGTATATTCAAAAAATATATTTTATCCTCTTTAAAGTCATTCAAGCTCATGGTAAGCAAAAATATGCTCACATTTCCATTTGCACCTGTATCGCACAGAGGGAACCCCCACTTGGGCAACATTTTCCTACACTGACCTCCAACAGCGGCACAGCAAAGCCAACAGATGGTTATCTTCCACAGCAGAGGTACCGGCAGAAGCCATGGATTTGCCCAGTGTCTCTTATTGCTGTGGACATTAAGTATTTCATGTAATAACCTTTACATAATGGAAACATCTCATGACAGAGCAAACCACACAGTTCTGAGAAGATGGACCCATTACAGTAGCAAATTACACATGCCATGAAGACATCTCAGCAGTCACCGTGTTCTAGCACCGAGGTCCACCCAGATGCAAACCCATTTGTGAACATCACCCCTCCCCCACTTCTGTGAAGAGCTCTTTGATTTTACCTGCGCGATAAACGGATAACACTCCACCTGACCGGGGGAAGCTGCGGACTAAGAAGCTGGGCCTCTGCAGGCCTCTGTCTACGAGCCCCAGCCAGACGGGAAACAGAGAAATGGGGCCCCTTGAGGAGCTCCTTCTACCGCCACGGTGAAGGCAGACGCCCCCTGTTTGAGCAGTGATCAGGGTCTTGTCTGGGTGTCAAGCAACCTAAGAAACCAGCCCTAGCTTCACGCCTTGAAAACTGTATGGTCTTAAATTGGGCAATTGGGCACTGAACCTTCCTTAGCCTGCTTCCTCACCTGAAAAACAGGGAAAATAACTGTTCCTACCCGCTGTGAGCATAAAGAGAGATGATGGGAGAAAGCACCCTAACTACAAACTGCTGTACAAATATAAAGAACAGCTATTGCCATCCCCAGGAGTGAAGGCAAGACCTGCTGGTCAGGGTCATGAGGGTCCCCATGCCTGTGGGCCAAAGCACAGCCCCCTTCTTATCCAGAGGGCTGACACTGGTGACATGTTACCAGCTCTCACCAACTGAGATGGGAGGAGAGGGCTGGATGTGCTGCCCATGTCTCAATCAGCCAGGACTCCACGGGAACACCCAAGAACGCTGCCCTTCTACACGGGAACCCACTGCTGACTGGGCAGGGACAAAGAGAGATTGCTAGGCATAGTGCCATGCCACTACAGCACACAAGAGGTAGTGGCCTTGAGACAAACAGGGGTCCCCAGCTGCTCTGCAGGTGAGATCTTGAGATTGGCAGGGAGTTATGTATTTATCCAATTCCAAAAATAGCCTCCCTTGTATGCAACCAGATTTTTCATTGGGTATCAATGTTATATGCCTACCAAACGTTTTTACCCCAAGGTGGAAATCAAGGTATAAAAACTAGCACACGTGACCAAGCATATATGTTGGCACACGTGCAGGCCCCTCCCCAGACCAACTAAAGCAGATTCTCTAGCAATGCTCTTCAAGAGATTCTAATGCATACTCAGTGGTGACAGATACCAAACTCCAATACGAGATATTTTAGTCAGCAAATGCTCATTTGCCAAGTCCAACTGAGGAGGCAAGCTGGTCCATGGCTGACCCACAAAATAGCTCACTGTCTACCACCTCGGAACACCAGAGATCACTGCAGGGGTAGCTTGCAGGGCTCAAACCCTGGCCCCACTGCCTGCAAGCCAGGTCTTCCACTGGTTGCTGCGGAGAAGCTGTTAGTTGTCATTCTGTCATACCTGTTAGAAGGTATTTCTCTGGCTGATTTTAAGAGATCTTCTTTCTCTTTGGCTTTTTGTTTTTGTTTTTGTTTTTCAGTTTCATTATGATGTGTCCTATTTTTTTTAATTACTCTACTTTGGATTTGTTGGAACTTTTGAATCTGTGGATTAGTTTTTTATCAGTTCTGGAAAATTCTCAGCCATTCACTCTTCGAATATTTCCTCTGCCCCATGCTTCCTCTTCTCCCCCTAGAACTCCAGTTATATGTATATCAAACTTTCATAGTCTATCTTTCACATTTCTTAACCTCTCTAACTTATTTAGTCATTGTATTTCTGTGCTACATGCTCTGACCTACTGTCTAGGTTTTAAATTTTTCTGTTATTTTCATTTCTCAAAATTCAATTTTGTTCTGCATAAAATTTGCTATGTCACTTTTATTTCTTTACATGTAATAAGCATATTTATTTATAATTCATGTCTGATAACTGTCATATCTTAGGGTCTGTTTCTACTGCCTTTCTTTCCCTGCTAACTCTTACTTATGATGTGTCTTGTCGCCTGGTAGATTGGCTACCTTTGACTGTGGGCTGCCTACTCCTCTTGAGCAAGTTATTTGCAGAGATTCTCTGGGGCCAAAGATGAAGTTTTCTTCTTCTGGGGAGGATTTGTATTTGCTTCTGCCAGGCACCTAAGAGTACCACCCATCCAGACCACTTTAAACTAAATTCATAGCTTAAGGTTTCCTGACTATCTTGCTGATACAAACCTGGGCTACAAATCTGTCCAAGGGTCAATCCTACTTAAGTTCTACCCACCATGATTCCGAAGGCCTCATATGCAACCAGCCGACCAAATCCCCCAGCAGCCTTTTGCTTAGGAGAAACCAACAGATTGAAGCAGGCGATGGAGAGAAAGGGAGCTATGCTTGGGTTGCCTTATTTCTAGACTCTTTGAACTGGCTTTTAAAAACTTGCATATGTACAGGTCAGTATTATAGCAACACATGCTATGGTATAATTTTTAATGAGTATGCCATAAAAGATTTTATTATGTTTAGATGACTTCAGCAGGCATAGTTTTAACAGACTAAGAAAGTGAAGTGTTACAGATTAGATTAGCAGGTTATAAAGTCAAACTAAACTGTGACACAGCAGGACAATAATTTTTTTCTTCAAATTAGTTCAAAACTTTTGCTGGGCACTGAACTGAGATAATGTCTCCCACTGAACTGTACATTTATGACAAAGAAGTGGGTGCGTACCCTTGTGAATCCAGCAGCAAGGAAGGGCATTACAGATAACTCTTCTCTAGCCACCCTTCAAAAGAACACAGGGAAAGGTTAGACATAGTTTTTTCAATTACATCTCACCTCTTTTACTATATACTAATTTAAATATACTTTGTTACATAATGAATACTTTTAGATAAATCAGATTAATATAAAAATTTAAAGTTTATAGTTGAAAACTGTTTTCTGTTTCAATTTCATATTTAGCTTTTTGGCAGTATTATAATACTTGAAATACAGAGATTACATTAGTAGACAGAATCCAGGAGTGTCCACATATTTATTTAATATGTAAAAATTTTAATTTAAACTAAGCTAACTTCTCTATTTTCTTCTACTTCCAGTTTATTTTTTTTAAAAATCCCCTTCCCCCATATAGCTCAAGAAAAAAGTATAAGGGACACATAAATCTTTCTTCTATCTATAAAAATATATAAGCTAGATAACATTTATTTGAATACTTGCCCTCCTTCTTACATATTTCTCTTCTTTCATTACCTCCAATTTAAGGATGAAATATAAGATTCCCCCCATTTTTGTGTAATTCAAATCCTCCATTATATTTGGAATTAGAAGGCCCTAGGCAGATGGCCCTGGAAAACCCTCATACTTTAGGAATAGAGTTCTCTCACGGATGGCTTTATCTGTAAAGTGAAAGGCAGTTCAAAATCACAAAACCTAGCATGAGAGCTTAAAGTCCCTCTAAGAACTGGAGAAATGAAATAAAATAAGAAAGAATAAAGAACAAAAGTCCAAACTACAAAGGGGCACACTTGTCATAGCATGCAGGCTATTACTTGGCCATCTGTTAAGAGCAAGCATTACCACTGACACCTGAATTTCAACATCAAAAATAAAAAAAATTAAAGCTTACCTGCGTACCACACCAACAATAACTGTGTTTTCTGAGACTTCTGATGATCTGATAGACCTTTAAAAAAAAAGAACTTTAAAATAAATATAAAAATAATTCTTAAAATACAAATATACTTAAACAATTTTGGTAGAACAATTAAAATTAGAAGAGAGGTAGAAGGAAAAGCGAAAGATCCCTTTACACTCTGGGTTCATCTTCTTGGCTACTTGATCTTTCTCTCTTTTGGGGACACACTCCTAATGAGTGGACTGTAATAACTATAACAATTACAGAGCAGGAATGCAATAGCTCAGATGATGTGCATTTGCTTGTGCTGGTCTTTGTGAACCTACGGTGTCTTAGGCAGAATATTTTCCCTACTTTGTGCTTAAGTGAAAGGAGTTATTTGTCTCTTCCTACCAAAAGGAAACTCGAGTTTACAAGTATTAGCACAAGGTGAGGGCTGTGCTGACGGTGGGGATGAAGGAGCCCAAGGGCTGGTTCTTCACTGTATTCTAAACAACACAAAGAATGAAGAGTTCCTAGGTAAAGTGGAAGCTAAATTAACAAGAAAAAAGTCCAAAACTAGAAAATTCAAGATTTTGTTATTAGTCAAAAAGAGAATCAACACTTGATATCGAGATTAAAGATGGAGGACTGGTCAGGAAGAGTACGAGACACTGCTCCACTGAAGCTGCCAAGGAGTGCGAGGCTCCATGCAGAACGAATTCAACCCTCCTCCTGGAGAAGCAGCTTTACAGACCACGGGGAATGAAAATACAGTTGAAAGGTCAGAGAGGGCAGAAATGAGTGTGACACAGAAGAGTAGGAGAAGGAAAAGAACGTGTTCCACTGGACATATGCAGGAGCTGTGAACTCATCCTACACTGGGGGAAGAAAGCAGGACTCTGGGGAAGAGGAGCCAGGCCACAGTGTAACAGAGGGAACGGCCTGAAAAGGGGAAAAATGTTCTACAAGCTCCCCCCACCGCCTTGGGAATTAAAACCTGCACCCCTGCCCGAGGCCAGTGGTCAGAAGGGGAGGGAAGTGTTCTGTTTTTTGTACCACAAGAAATGGCTCAATGGACCTGTCCGGCAGAAGTCACAAGATTGTCTTCACAGGAGATAGGGTTGATCAGGACCGTCGGCTACAGTTAAACAGCAATAGCAATAGCCGAAAACCCCTTTTAAAAGCTCTGTATTTCTGCTTATAGATAGGATGATGGTACTTTAAGATGAGAGTTTCCCATCCTCCTCATTTGCCAGCAAATTAATAAACTTCTCTTTCCTTCTCCTCAAACCACATGTCCTCATTCTTCTGATATGGCCTTGGGGACAAGTGCTGAACTTACGGTAACAACAGGAGGAGGAAGGAACTCAGCCTCAGACCCAGAGGAAAAAGACTCAGTTAGAGAGGAAGCTCAAATGGAGGGGAATGGAGAGAATCACACCCAGACTGCCCCACAGTCAAGTGAGAAGTGTGCTGGCCTCCCGGAGAACGTGTCCAGGATGGGACGGAGACCAGCCCACATTTGCTTCAGCTCTGTTAGTTCAAGAAAGAGAACCACTTCTGAATCACAGAACACAAAAAATGATTTATGTGACTATTTCTCAATTCTCCCAAAGACGGTACATAACATAACTGTTCCAGAGGCATAAAAGAGATTAGCCATACACAATGGATGCCTCAGTGTTTGCAAACTTTTTCTGTAAAGGACCAGAGAGTAAATATTTTAGGTTCTGCAGGCCACAGGACTCAGTCACAACTACTCAACTCTACCACTGTAGCACAAAAGCAGCCACACATAATATACAGATGAACGGGCACGGTTGTGTTTTCCTTTGCCCACCCCTGCCTTTGGGCCTAATTTTCTTGTGGAACCCAAGTTGAGAAAGGCTTAGAGTCTAACAATAGATGTAGAATAGGCTTGGGGAAGGGAAGAATTCTAGGGATCAACCAGTCTCCTTCATGGAGACTGCTCATCTCTCCACCTTCCTCAACATTTCTGCTTTTCCCAGTGTCTACTCTCCATACTCCTCCAGCTCCCATGTGCCCATCCTCTCCAGAAGGAGCCAACCCAGAGTGCTACATGGGTCTACTGGAAGAGTCCCTCTAGATCGCCCCTGCAGGGCTTGCTGGCTAGGTGCCAGTCTCCAGTCCACCCTGAAGAGCAGCAGGCTCAGCTTCCTGGAGAAAGCCATGGGAGGGGCTGCTCAGGCCCACAGGGGTCACCGGCAAGGCCAACAGTCACAGACACAGCCAGTGCACTCATCACATCTGATGACTAATATTCCTCCTCTAGCCCTAATCTCAAACAGGGAATAAGAGACATGACTCACAAATGGTATTTCCATGACTTCTAGGGACATTGTATCTGTTTTGTATTTATGTTGTCATCTTATCACAGAGATTAGGAGGAAGAAAAGGCAAATTTAAATATGCAGCCAGTCACCTCAACCAGCTCTCTAAAGAAAAATAGAGATCTGAGTGATGTAACGTCAAGTAGGCAACTGTGCAGATGATCTCAGTAAGGAGCTGTGAATGGTGCACCCAAACCTGCAGATACAAGCATGAGAGGCACTGAGCTAAGGGTGAAATGGAAAGGAAGACCCTGTTTACCTGGACACAAGCCCTTCAAAGGAGCTCTAAAATTGTACAGAAAGGCAAAAGTGTACTCTGGACTGTTTCTGGTGCATAACAAGGAAGAACTGGCTAGAAAATGGAAATGTCAGGAACCTGGGTTGAAAAATAACACCATTGCTTTAGAATTCCTGAAAACTAGGGAAGAAATGACTTGGCATAGTCAAAATGTACACCTGGACATTAGGAAGGCAGATTTCAAGGTAAGAAAAAGATGGAGCATGAGATTCTGCAAGTAGTACAAGCACGTTGGGAAGCTCTTAAACCCAACTGCCTGGGCCAGGCACAGTGGCTTATGCCTGTAAACCTAGCACTCTGGGAGGCCAAAGCGGGAGGATTGCTTGAGCTCAGGAGTTTGAGACCAGCCTGAGTAAGAGACCCTGTCTCTACTAAAAAATAGAAAGAAATTTGGCTGGACAACTAAAAAAAAAAAAAAAAATTAGCCAAATGTAAGGGCACATGCCTGTAGTCCCAGCTACTTGGGAGGCTGAGGGAGGAGGATTGCTTGAGCCCAGGAGTTTGAGGTTGCTGTGAGCTAAGCTGATGCCATGGCACTCTACCGGGCAACAGAGCAAGACTCTGTCTCAAAACAAAACAAAAAATCCCAAAAACCAAAAAACCACACTACCTGGTGTATCATTAGGATTCGATTTGGCTACACATGACAGAAAACACCAAGAAAAGTGGCTTAGATAATATCTGTCTCACACATGAAAGGTATACAGAGGGAGACAGCCCAGGGCTGCCAGGGCCCTCTGCAAGATCAGGATCCTGGCTCTTTCCACCTTGTGTTTCTCTGTTACTGTCTGTACATGGTTTCTTCTTCGTGGTCCAAGACAGACACTGAGCACTAGCTGTAATGTCCACATTCCAGACAGCAGGAGAAAGGGCATGCTCCCTCCCCTTTAAGGATAGTTTCCAGAAGATGAACATGAGAGTTCCACTGGCCAGCTGCAAGAAAATCTAGGGAATGCAATATATTTCCTAGGAGGCCATATGCCCAGGTAAACATCAGAGACCCTGTTACTAGGAAAACAACAGAAATAGGTACTGCGGGCAACTATCAGTCTCAAACTATACTAGGCAACTACAAATAATTCTGATGATGGTTTCAGCATTACACCAGAAAAAAGGCAACATGATAGGAGCTTACTGTAAGAACATAGCTAAGCTCTTTAATGAGTTGAATTTTATAAAAGCACACTCCATTACTTGCAATTTGCTACTGTTCTGTGCCATGTGGAATGAGTTTCAAATTGAAAAGAATAGAGTTTACAATGGTAAAAAGGATCTGCAGACCAAGGTGAATCAAGAAATTGTGTGGAAGCTTCTGGTACTCTGAGTTCAATCTTGCTTGTGCATTCACCATGACTTTAATTCTGTTAATGCATCTTGGGTTTCTAAGCAGTGCTTTTTTATTTCCTCCATCTCCCTTTATGAAATCTTCCCTTTTATTACAGAGTCCTATTCCTGCTGCACAAAGAAGTATTTCTTCATCTCTTCTGAGTACACAAAGCATGTCTCTTCTACAAGGTTCTTCAGTTTCTTATAAAAAATAATTTTCTCCCAGGTACAGTGGCTAATGCCTGTAATCCTAGCACTTTGGGAGGCCGAGGCAGGAGCATCACTTGAGGCCAAGAGTTTAAGACCAGCCTGAGCAACATAGCAAGACCCCATCTCTAGAAAAATAAGAAAAATTAGCAGGGTGTGGTAGTGCACACCTGTAGTCCTAGCTACTTGGGAGGCTGAGGCAAGAGGATTGCTTGAGCCCAGGAATTTGAGGCTGCAGTGTGCTATGACCATGCCACTGCACTCTAGCTTGGGTGACAGAGCGAGACCATCACTCAAAAAAAAAAAAATTTAGGGGGTGGGGAAAAAAAATTTTAAATAAAAAATTTTAAAAGTAATAATTTTCTTAATCTTTAGGGCTATTCTTCCCCCCTTCATTACACTGTGGTAGCTTTTCACAGGCCCCATTTTTTATCCTGTTCACTCACCCTTGAACATAGTGCTAGCTATAAAGGCTGAGAGTTTGCCAACAAAGACAGTCAGAAGAGTTTCCTCAGTATCCCTTTGCTGGCCCCTCAGTGTCAGCAGCTGTCCTGCTCTTAGGCCTGGGCTGCAGATCAGGTCACCAGGCTCCGTTCAGGATTGGGGAGTGCTTCCAGCAGGCATGCATGGATCAGCTGCACAGTCAGCTCCTGGCCTAGTCTCTCTGGTTCTCAAACTAAACCTGAGGATTGCTGTGGTCTGCTGTTTTGAAACTGCAGTATGTAACGGACTGTGCTCAGGCTCCTCATGCCTCTGTCCCCGTCTTACAACATGGTAGGAAAAACCATGTCTCTGTCCATCTCCCTCTGCTCCTTGCCTTAGGTTTCTGGGTGGATGTAGAAGGTAGAGAACGAGGGGCAGCAGGGCAGCAGGGGCTGGAGGCGCAGGCCTCTGGCCAGCTAACAGAAGCGCTGCTGCTCTGCAGGGGCTTGGCCGTCTGCTTCCCTGGTCAGTGGAACTCCAGCATCCCGGGCTTAGCAGAACACAAGAAAGTGAAACAAGCCTCTTCCCACTGCCTTCCTTTAAGGCCATTGGCATTTCAGCTTCAGGGTATGTGGGAGACAGTTCAGGAATCGGCTTTTATTAGTCCCCAAAGTATTACAGTACAGATACAGTGAGGATCCCTATCCTTTTCTGTTCTCTCAGCTTCTGACATGTCTATCATTCTATCTTTAGGTTTTTTGTCTTTGTTTTTTGGGTGGTTTTTTTTTGCTGTGGTCAATTTTTGTTTCTTTTGCTATCTTCATGGATTCTTTGATGGAAGTTGGGAGGAGGCACTGCATGAGATGGCCTCTAACAGACTCGTGACTGGCTGACTTGCCCCAGCTCTTCCTTCTACTCCATCCTCCACTTGGCAGCCAAATGATCTTCTCCTCTGCTCCCTGCACAGAATATGTCAGTGGCGCAAGTGCCTACAGGGTAGAGTCCAAAGCCTTTGGCTCAGCACACAAGGTTCATGTCTGCTCCCCAGACTGCCCAGAGCCCCATTCCACACCTGCCTGACCAGCAGCCGTCTAGCACTGAGCAGAGAAGCCCGGATGCCCTGCCTGTTCCTAACATGCTGCTCCCTCTACCTGGGCCATTTTCCTCACCTTTCTTCCTTTGAAAACTTCTTCTCATCCTTTAGGACGCAACCCAAATATCCTCTGTGAATCCCTCTTTGACACAGGCACCCACAGCACTCTGTTTAAACCTGCTCTGCAGGCACTCGTGAGCTGTACTGAAATCACGCACTTGTCCTGCCAACCACAGCATTAGCTCCTCACAGACAAGAACCACATCCTATTCATCAACGAGGCTCTAGTACCAATGCAGGGCCCAGACCTGAGAAGACCTGCAAAGTAGGGTTCCTAAACTGGTGGATTTGGAAATATAGCAGACACAGAATATGTCTGTGTTAGCAGGGCATCTTATAAGGAGTGTAAGGAGTTCCAAATGCCCACAATAGAGAGAGACAGGAGGATACCAGTCATTCAGACAGGTCAGCAAGTGATGAAAAGCTCTTCACAGGCAGTGTTCATTAGGTATCCCAAAAGAGAAGAACAGAAGGATGGAATTCTACAGAGCTAAGGTCTCATGATCCATGTAAGTCTCCTGAGAGAGAGGGCAAGCCCGTTCAGGAGGGGTAGCCTGGAAAGGTTTCTTGATGAAACAGTTCATAGTGGGCAAGCATCCTTACGGTGTTGATCTTAAGGGAGACAAACCAGGTAAAAGCCAGAATCAAGATGAAACTGACTTAGGAAAATAAATCAGGGCCTGCTCTTGCCTCTAGAAAACTCACTACGAATAGCACAAGGACCCCAACCCCACCCCAAGTCCTCACCCAGCAAGATGGAGATGATATGGTACAACACAGCTAGTGAGAAAGACCGGAAGTTCTTGGCCAGGGCTGTGACATCAGGAAAAAACACGATTAGGGATTCCTTCTGTAAAGGTCTGTTCCCTGGCTAACACGGGGGAGGGGACTGTTCCGCTTACTCTTCAGTGGTCCACCCAAACCCAGCATGGGCTTTTCAGATAGGGAGCCTGCCTACAAGAGCTATCGACTAGAAAAGGGTGCTCAGGGGAAGCACCCTTGGTGGGGTTGGAACATGAAACCATGCTTTGTGAGGAGCTGCTGACAGCAGTAAGGATGTACTCAATCCAAAAAAGAGAAGATGTCTTGGTGGAACACAATTCCTGTCCTCAAATGTTGGAATTCCATTCTGGGGAAGGGAAATAGACCTGCTCTAGCAACCCTGTGGGCCAAATCTGGACTAAGTTGGGTTCCACGTGAAGGAGAACGTCCAAAGCTCAGGGCTACAGCAGTAACTGCTTATTGCAGAGTCAACCAGATTGAAACAGGCAAGGAATATAGGCAGCACTCCAGGCGCTAGACCAAGGCCAGAGGGGAATCTCCAGTGGAGGCGAATCACACTGGGGTGAAAGCCACATCATCTGACTACCAGAATGTGGGTTTTCATCACCAAGGAAACAAGCACATGTTGAAATAACCACACACCCTGCAAACAATCTTTTGATATAATGCCATTTGCTTGTCACCTCAGTTTTTAACCCTTGTTATATTGGGCTTAAATCTTTTCTATCTCTTAAAAATAAAGATTTTAAATGTCCTTAAAATTAATATGCTATACAATTTTACATTATATTAAAATTATATGTCTTCCCCCAAATAAAGTTTTCTGTTAAATAAAGTGGTATTTTACTTTGCCTTGCTTCTATCAGGAGCAAATAACTTTCTTTAAAAAATATTTGTTTTTAGATTTAGGGTCTTCTATCCAGAATTCTCTTATGATATGGATATTCTGCAAGTATTATAAATAAGACACATTCATCTAACATTAGAAGACAATTTTCAAAGTTTTTATAACTTTAAAAACAATCTGGAAAATTATAATTCTTATTGCTGTAATATGCAAGTGATAGTTTTGGTTAATTACATATTGGGTTTCACCTTAACCCTTTATGGTTCTCATTCACATTTTCTTATACTGTTTTTAGCAAAGCAAAGCAAGACAAAACAAAAGAGACGAAGACCAGTCCTCGAAATAATGAGGTTCTAATGTCTTGCTTATTTTACATGCATGGAAGGCAACTTAAAAGAGACAGTGAATTTAACTTACTGTGTTTCCAGGCTGCATTTATTGTCACAAATGCCAATGGGACTATTTAGGTCCCAAGCTCAGGCTTACCTGCACAGTGCCTCTGCATCCAGCTGTCGAGGATTTCTGTGGTCTATGATGATGATGTCATGATGTTTGTCCAGGAAACAGGCAAGGACAGCCTGAGCCTCCTTGGTGACTGTACACTTAAACCCTGCTTTTTCACATGCCCTGCAGAATCCATTACACTGGTTATCTTCTTTGGTAAACACTAAAAGTACCTGAATCAAAAGAGAACAAACAGTATTTTTTAAAAGATGTTAGAATTATCATTTCTTAACAAGCGACATAAAACTCCCAAGTGTTTTCAAAGCAAGGACATAGATGTGAACATAACTGTCTGTCAATATAAATCCTTCTACACATAACTCAGGGACAGTGTCACTCAGCTCCCTAAAATTCGTGCTATTTTTTTTTTAATCTGCTCTTAGACAAGCAGTCCAAGTGCACGGATCACATACCTACCATGTTTCCCCGAAAATATGACAGGGTCTTATATTTATTTTTCCTCAAGAAGACACCCTAGGGCTTATTTTCAGGGGATGTGTTATTTTTTTAAGTACGGTACAACAATCTACATTTATTCAAATATAGTTAAGTCGTCTTCTTCTGGAACATCATCATAACTCTCCAAACCCCGAATTCCATCCTAAATTTCTTGCGACTCTATTTCCGTTAGAACCATTGGCCCCAATCTCTCATGTCGAGCAATAGAGCTCTCATGGGGCAGATCTTCTTTACCGCTCCTCGATGAAATGCATGGGTTGTGCAGATATGCTGCGTAGCCACGCCCATCACTAGGTCTTATTTTCGGGGTAGAGCTTATATTGCACAAATGCTTAGAAATCCTGCTAGGGCTTATTTTATGGGTAGGTCTTATTTTCGGGGAAACACGATACTTGTTTTGCTAATAAACCCACTGGCAGAACTCAAAGGCTTGATTAAGCATTTTATCTTGAAATATTTGACAAGCATTTTATCTTAAGTGAATTAAAACACACAAATATTTATTTTAGCTAACAGAAAGTTAACTGGGTACGTCCTCAGATGGCAAATGCTAATATTTCAGTGAGACTATTAAAACACTTAATTCTTTAAATAATGTATTTAAATGTTTTGACTTAAGATTTCCTGTAATTCCTCCAAGTTAAAAAAAATCACTTTGATGAAAAGAGGGGAGATTTAAAGTAGACCACAATGCTACACTTCAAAGTTAAGTGACACAGAAACAGCACTAGGTACAAGAGGCAGCATCTGTGCCTCTGCCCAGGATAGCAGCTGGCCGTCCTAGTGCCTGGCTCAGATCTGGTAAGTCCTGGCTTGGATCAAGTGAGGCCTGGATCTGCTGCCTCCTTCCTATCCAGCCAGCCTCCTTCCCCTCTCTCCCCTACTCTGCCCCCAGTCTGGTTCAGGAGCACCATTGCTCCATTATCCCTTCAGAGCCAGACTGACAACCGGGCAGCAGTGGCTAGTTTGATGGAGATAGGGCAGCCTGTGGGCTAGAGACTACAAAGCTACGAGAAACCCTCTTAAGGCTTACTTGCTACCCAACTGCATAAATACTATTAATGCAAAGAACTCAGAGTACACACTTTTGCCAGCCCTTTTCACATTTTTAAAAATGTAATAGAGAACATATATTTGTGTGTAGGAAGCCCCCAAATAACTTTGCAAAATTTCAATTGGTTATTTTCTGTCTTGTATTTTGGATTAGATAAATTATAGACATTTTCTCCTTGATAGAGCTGATTTATCAACACAGAGAAGACTATCTTTTTACTTTCTTTCTTTCTTTCTTTTTTTGAGACAGAGTCCCACTCTATCATCCCAGCTAGATGGCAGTGGCATCATCATAGCTCACAGCAACCTCAAACTGCTGGGCTCAAGCAATCCTCCTGCCTCAGCCTCCCAAGTAGCTGGGACTACAGGCACATACCACCATGTACAGCTAATTTTTTCTATTTTTAGTAGAGATGGGCTCTCACTCTTGCTCAGACTGGTTTTGAACTCCTGACCTCAAGTGATCCTCCTGCCTCGGTCTCTCAGAGTGCTAGGATTACAGGCGTGAGGCCCACCGCACCTGCCCTTTTTACTTTTTATACTGGAAAATTTCAAACCTATAGAAAAGTTGTGAACAATGAACGCTAGGATACCCTTCCTCTACATTCATCAATTAACATTTTGCCACCTTTGCTCTGCTTTCTCTCTCTCTCAACACACACACAATTATATTGATTTTTTAATTGTTGAACCAATTTAAACTAGGAAGCAAACATTTCTTCATCTCTAAATATCCAATTTTTATTTCTACATATAACTGTAGTACTATTACCAAGTTCAGGAAATTGATCCAATACTATTATCTAAATAGAAGACTATTTTAAATGTATAACTTTAGGCCCTTTCCCATACCGTTTTTAAAGAATGTAGACTATGATAATTACAGCATGGCTCATTATTACCTGAAGTTGATCTTGGTGAAATCTCATGGGGCCAAATTGCACCTCAGCTACTGCTACCTGGAAGAAAAAGAGCTGCTTAAAAATGGAAGGAGAGAGAGAAGCTTGCTTCAATTTTTCTCTCTCTAATCAGTACCAGAAAGAAAGTAAAATTTCTATTCTAGAGAAAAATTAAATAAGTAGTAGACAGAGAAATGATTATGAGGAATCTCCATATGGGCCCCAGGAAAAATAGGGTACAGGAAAGGAGAAATAAAATAAATCCAATCCTGGCTTTGCCTTTTACTAGCTGTGTGTGACCTTAAGTAAATTATTCAACCTTCCTCAGCCTCAACTTCTCATTTGCTATACAGATCAAATCAGAATGCAATACAGAGCTCCCCAATAGTAGACACTGAATAAATATTGTTTTCCCTCATGGATATTTCCCCTGATAGATGATGTAATCTTATATCCAAATGGCACATAAATAATGCAATCCAGCAGCCAGAACCATAGCATGTCAGAGCCAAAGAAACTGCCTTGAGAAATAGTTAACACTTTTCATTTTACAGAGGAACATAATAGTGCTTATCAATAAGTTTGATTGATTTGAGAATTTAACGCTAAAACACACAAAGGTAAATACAATGTCATAACCAAACCCTAATGAGTAATATTAGCATCAATGGAGGGCTTGGCATGGTCTAGTCACTGTGCTAAGGGCTGGACGTATGTTATCTCACTGAATCCCACAGCAATGTGGTCAGGATTTACAGCTGGAAAAATGAGACTCCAAGTACCTTGCTTAAGGCCACACAGCTAGCAAGTGGCAGTGCTGGGATTCGACCCAGGTCAGTGTAGCTCCATAACCTGTGCTGCAAACCCAGGACCACTAGAAGGTTTGAGTAGTTTGTGTACAACACAAAGGAGCCCAAGGGAGGGAGAAAGTGATAAACTCTGGCACTAGGCTGCTACTCAGAGGAAGAGATACATTTTGCAATTTGCCCAGAGACTCTGTATGTGTTGAAGGAATCCCAACTCTAGACCTCTGGGTGATGGTATGATTCCATAGGTAAAACACAGCAATGGAAGAACTAGACCCATATGACTTCCTATAAGATGTTTCCTAACTGACTGCCTACCTCCAATCTCTCCCCTCCAGCAGTGATCTATCCTAGTAAACACATGTAACAAAATCTGCTTAGTAATAGAGGAAATTCACATATATTTTTAAGCATAAGAAGCTGATGTCTACTAATTATGGGCCACTGACTCAGTTTCTGAATTGCTTGGTAATAATTTTGTCTCTCAGAATGCATATGAAGAATGAGGTCACATTATTTTAGCTAGACCTAAGAATGAGGAGGAGGATTTTTTATAATGTGGGAGAGTGAGGAGAACAGAGAGCTCATGGCACCACCTATTCTCATGAGTTGTATAACTACAG
The DNA here is from genome assembly GCA_008086735.1 of Cheirogaleus medius. NCBI lineage: Eukaryota > Metazoa > Chordata > Mammalia > Primates > Cheirogaleidae > Cheirogaleus > Cheirogaleus medius. Next base: position 3,162,021 of record VBSM01002223.1, read on the forward strand.
GTCAGCCTCCTACGGGCGTAGCTGGATGCGAAAGCCAGAATTTCTGAAAGAGAAAATGGTCCAAGAGGTCTGGGAGAGTCTTAAAAGAGAGATCCAGGGGACAATGGCGGAGTAAGAAGCACCAGGAATCTGTCTTACCTAGACAACACTGCACTGGCAAAATGTGTCTGATGTAACTATTCTGAGAACTCTGGAGTCTATTGAAGGCTTGCAACTGCCAGGGGAAGGCTTGCACAGTAAACTGTGGCTGCTTTCAGCTCTCAGCACACAGTACCCACCTAGCCCCTAGCCCCACCCTGTGGCAGGCAGCTGTGCATGTGCTCCTGAACACAATGTACAGGTGTCAGAGTAGGCAAAAAGGACCCTGTCCTCCAAATATCAGGGATCTGTGACCTGACCACTGCCTGCTGCTTCTGATCACAGAAGTGCAGACAAAGAAGGGGGTAGTCATTGTTGCTGTACTTCTTCCTACTGTTGCAAGTCCTTCTCACTCTAGTGGAAATGACTTTCAGGAGATACAAAGGTGCTGGTACCCTTTCTGCCCCTTTAAATTTTTTTCTTTTTCCCCTTTAGGAGCCAGACATTAGGGATTAGGACATTCAAAAGCAAGTGTATATATGGGGAAATTTAGAAAGTGATTATGCAAGACCAGAGAAAGGCTCAGAAAATGCCTGAGAGACCTTAAGTTTACACCTGAGGTTGATCCAAGGCACAGAAACAGCCTATAACCATCAAAAAAAACCCACAAAAACAATAAACAAAATCAATAATAAAAAATAGCAAACCCTGGGGAAGGGGGAGAATATCATTTACAGAGTTATTGCATTATTAAATTCAAATGTTACTTTCAACAACAACAAAAAAAAATACAAAGAAATAGGAAAGTACAGCCCATTCAAATGAAAAAAAAAAACAACAAAAACCTAAATCAACAGAAACCATTGCTTAAAGCTACCTGATGGCAGATCTATCAGACAAAGACTATAAAACAACTAACTTAAAGATGCTCAAAGAACTAAAGAAAGAAGTGGAGAAAGTCAAGAAAATGATGTATGAACAAAATGAAAATATCAATAAAAAGATGAAAAACCTAAAAAGAAACTCAAAAGTATTTCTGGAGCTGAAAAATACAATAACTGAAATGAAAAAATTCACTAGACAGATTCAAAAGCAAATTAGGGCAGGCAGAAGAAAGAATCAGCAAACTTACAGATGAGACTATTGAAATTATCAAGTCTGGGAAACAGAAAAAAAGACTGAAGAAAAGTAAACAGAGCCTAAGGTGCCCAATGCACACCATCAAGCGAACCCACATATGCATCGTGGATGTCCCAGAAGAATAAAAAAAGAGATAAAGAAAAAGAGAAGATATATAAAAACAAGGGCTGAAAATGTCCCAAATTTGATAAAGACATAAATATGAACATCTAAGAGGCTCAACAAACTCCAAGTAAGATGAACTCAAAGAGGCTTTTGAAGATAAAGATAAGAGATAATCTTTTTTAAAAAAAACTGCCTAAGACTTTTTTATTATTTGATAGATTTAGGGGGTACAAGTATTTTGTTTTACATGGATGAACTGTATCTGTCACCCGAATAGTGTACATTGCACCTGGCAGGTAACTTCTGATTCCTCACCATCCCCCACTTTCCCTTCTTCTTAATTTCCATTATCTATTATACCACTTTGTATGACCATGTATACCCATTATTTAGCTCCCACTTAAAGTAAGAAAATGTGGTATTTAGTTTTCTGTTCCTGAGCTACTTCACTTCAGATAATGGCCTCAAAGAGAGAATCCTGAAAGCAGCAAGAAAGAAGCAACTGATCACATACAAGGAATCCTCAATAAGATCATCAGTGTATGTATTTCTTATCAGACACTAGAGGCCAGAAGGCAGTGTGCCAATACGTTCAAAGGCGGCCTGCAGGATGAAATGAAAGGACACTAGACGGTAACTCAAAGCTGCCTGAAGAAATAAAGATCTTAATAAAGGTAAAAACTTGGACAATTATAAAAGCTACTATTATTGTAAAAATGGTTTATAACTCCATTTTTTGTTTCTGATATGATTTAGGAGACTAAAACAGTTTAGAAAAAAATAATCATTAGTCTAAAAGCAAGTATTATTGTAACTTTAGTTGGTAACTATACATTTTGCATTTTGTTTTCTAAATAATTTAAAGAGACTAATGCATTTGAAAGAATTATTATCATACATCCTGGGGCACACAAGGCACAGCTGTCTCTCAGTATTTGTATGGGACTGGTTCTAAGACTCCCTGCAGATACCAAAATCCATAGATGCTCAAGTCCCTTACATAAACTATGTGCATCCTCCTATATACTTTAAAGCATCTCTAGATTACTTATAATACCTAATATAACGCAAATGCTATGTAAATAGTTGTTATACTGTATTACTATTTAAAATTTGTATTATTTTTGTTGTTAAACTGTTATTTTTCATTGTTTTTTTTCCCCAAGTATTTTCAACCTGAAGTTGGTTGAATCCACAGATACAGAACCCACAGATATGAAGGGCTAACTATATAAAGATGTAATTTTGTGACATCAACAAACTGAAAGGGGTGGGGACAGAGCTGTACAAGAGTAGAGTTTCTGTATGTTACTGAAGTTAAGCTAGCAAAAATTCAAATTAGATATTTATAACATTAGGATGTTAAACATAATCCCCATGGTAACCACAAAGAAAATAGCCATAGAATATATACAAAAAGAAATGAGAAAGGAATTTACACATTTCACTACAAAAAAAAATCAACTAAACACAAAAGAAGACAGTAATGCAGGAATCGGGGGACAGAAAAAGCTCTAAGCAGGTGTCCTCAAACTATGGCCCGCGGGCCGCACGCGACCGCGGAGGACATTTATCCAGCCTGCTGGGTGTTTTTGCCGCCGCTGCCTGTCCAGCTTAGCAGCCAACTTGTCCCGGGCCCACAGTGCGCATGTGTGGAATGTGCGCCGCACTCTCCAACAGTCCTCCAATGGTCTGAGGGACAGTGAACTGGCCCCCTGTTTAAAAAGTTTGAGGACCCCTGCTAAGGCATCTAGAAAAACAAATAGCAAAATGACAGAAGTCCCTAGTAATTTTAAATGTAAATGGATTTAACTCTCCAATCACAAGACAGATTGGCAGAATGGATAGAAACACATGACTCAACCACATGCAATCTACAAGAGATTCACTTTAGATCCAAAGATACAAATAAACTGAAAATGAAAGGATAGATTAAGATATTCCATGCAAATAGTAACCAAAAGAGAGGAGGCAGGCTATACTAACACCAGACATAATAGACTTTAAACCAAAAAAGGTTACAAGAGACAAAGAAGGATATAATGTATTACAGGTTCAATGCAGCAAGAAGATGTAACAATTATTAATATGCTCCCAAAGACAGACCATTACAAACACAAAGCAAAAACTGACAGACTTGAAGAAAGAAATACACAGTTCTATATTAATAATTCTAGACTTCAACACACTGCCTCAATAATGGCTGTAACAACCAGACAGAAGATAAGTAAGGAAACAAAAGACTTAACACAATAAACCAACTAGATTTAACAGACATATATAGAACGTGATACCCAAGGAAAGCATATACATTTTGCTCAAGTGCACATGAGACATTTTCCAGGACAGACCATATGTTAGGCTACAAATCAAATCTTAAAAGCTTTAAAAAGACAAATATGATACAAAGTATCTTACTATCTTCTCTGATCTCAACAGGATTAAAGCTAGAAATCAAGAACAATAGTAAAACCGGGATATTCACAAAACTGTGGAAATTAAATAACACGATCTTAACCAATGAATCAGAGAACACAGAAGAAAAATTAGAAAATATTTAGAGATGAAAGAAAACAAAACATACCAAAACTTAAATGATCTTATATGTAGAAAACCCTAAATATTACATACACACAAGACCTAGTAGAAGTAATAAGTGAATTCAGCAAAGTAGTAGCATACAAAGTCAAGGCACAAAAATAAGTTGCATTTCTATATATCAAAAATGAACAATCTGAAAAGGAAATTATAAAAAACAATTTCATTTACAATAACATTAAAAATAATAAAATTCTTAAGAATCAACTTAACCAAGGAGGTAAAAGACTTATACAATGAAAACTATAAAATATTGCTGAAAGAAATTTAAAAAGACATAAATAAATATTAAACACATCTCATGTTTATGAACTGGAGGACAATACTGTTAAGGTGTCAATATTACCCAAACCAATCTACAGATTCAAAGTAACCCCTATCAAAGAACACACACACACACACACACCCCTATTAAGAGAGAAAACAAAAACAAAAGAACATAGAAATAACAAGTGTAGGTGAGGATGTGGAGAAATTGGAACCCTTGTGCCCTGTTGGTAGAAATGTAAAATGGTGCAGCCGCTGTGGAAAACAGTATGGTGATTCCTCAAAAAATTAAAAATAGAATTACCATAAGATCCAAAAACTCCACTTCTGGGTATATACCCAAAAGAACTGAAGGCAGTGATTCAAACAGATGTTTGTACACTCATGTTCATAGCAGCATTATTCACAATCGCTATAACCTATGGAAGCACCACAAGTGTCTGTTGATAGATAAATGAATAAACAAAGTGGGCCCAGGAGTTTGAGGCCAGCCTGGGCAACACAGTGAGAACTTAGCTCTAAAAATAAATAAATAAATACATATACACATAAATACATTTTTTAATTGTGGTATATGCATGCAATGAAATAATCCATAAAAAGGAAGGAGAGTTTGACATATGCTATACTATGGCTGAACCTTAAGGACACTATACTAAGTGAAATATAAGCCAGTCACAAAAACACAAATTCTGTATGATTCCACTTACATGAGGTTCTTAGAGTAATAAAAATCATATAGGAAGTGGAATGTGGCTGCCAGGGGTTGGGGGCAGGAGGAAATGGGGACATTATTGTTTAATGGATACCGAGTTTCAGTTTTACAAGATGAGAAGAGTTCTGCAGACAGATGGTGACAATGGTTGCACAACATCATGAATGTAATTAATACCACTGAACTGTATACTTAAAATGGTTAAGTATTAACAGTAAATTTTATGTCATGTGTATTTTGCTACATTTTTTTAAATTGGGGAAAAAAGGAGATCTGGTCTATAAAATCATACTGCCACAGTGTAGTAAGAACCAAGAGGCACTGAGAATCCAATTTGAAGGAGTGTTTTGTTTGTTGGTTTTTATGAACAAAGTTTAAAGCAATAAATGAATGAAAGAACAAGGAATGAGACATGACTATTGCTTGGAGAATGCAATGGAACTGCTCAGGAAGAAAGAAATGAAATGACAGGAAGAAGGAAGAGAAGGAAAATCATTTTGCTGATTTTCTACAGTATGGGGCCCAAGATAAAGCAGTGGTTAAGAGAACACTTGGGGCCTTTACATGAATTGGCGTCTTCAGCCTCTGACAGAGGATACTAATAAAATTTGCTATGAAGGATCAAATAGATAAAAAAATTAAGTCTGAATGGAAAGAAATAAAAAATATTTATGAACATCACAAAGAAAACCTTAAAACATATTACTAAAAATAAAAACTGTACAGTTTTTATTCAACAATGCAATCAAAGCAGACATTAAAAACACAAGTTTAAGCAAAAATAAAAACAAATCCCCTTCCCTAGGAAATATAAAAATATTAACGCACACAATTGCTGAATCTAAGAGGAAAATGCAAACTATACCTACAGATTACTTGTAAAATAATAAAAGAATATCATATAATAAGACTTACAGGATACTGCTAAATTATACTTAAGAGACAAAATTCAGTCTAAAATCTTTTTGTCACAAAACATAAACTAGGCCAGGCATGGTGGTTCACACCTGTAATCCCAGCACTTTGGGAGGCTGAGGTGGGAGGATCACTTGAGACCAGCCTGGGCAACAAAGCAAGACCCCTTCTCTGAAAAAAAAAAAGAATTAAATAAATATACTAAGCTTTTAAATAATTTAAGTTTCAGGAAGTCAGCAGTACTAACTTAAGGAAACCAGGAGAAAAATAAATACAAAGGCAATGAATAAACTATTTAAATGTTAATGACCAGAATGAGAAAAAAAAAATATGTATGTGTAGCATTTGTCCGAAATTGAGGAACAAGATAGAAAGTATGAATAGCTCATGGCAAAAGGCTCATCTCTCCTGGGAAAACAATATTGAGTACATAATCTACACCAAAAGTTGTTGAAATAACCTTTACAGACAAAGGGCAGCATAATTGTATGATCTCAACTTATAAAAGTTACTCATCATTGGATTTAAGAAATAAAAGAAGCTATAGATTTATTTTTAAAAAAGAGTATGAATTTTGCCATGGTATGATTTTAGCAATATCATTTTTTAATGTTCATGTTTCAACAATTGTATTTTACCATTGAACACTTACTTTATTTATTTAACTGGATTGCATTTAATCTTACATCCTGTCTACGGGGTATATCCGGCTCTTAGGACCTCTGTGGAGCAGAGTCTCTGCACAGCCAGACAACTACTTACCACTGTCCCCCCCAAAATAACCACCACCAGGAAATCTGATGACATTACTCAGTGAGCTTACGTCAGCAGTGGGTCCTCAAACAGTAAACAACTTCCCAACTGCTCTGGATAAGGGGAACTGGAACTACTGAAATTCTTGTATCCATCCTTTCTTTGTGTATGAAAATCAGAACCAAATTGAGCCAATGCTTCAGGTCACAGCCCTCTTAAAATAATAATTTATTTTTCACATTAATATTTAGAAGGGAATATTCATTTTCAAATCAATTTTAATAACACAGCTTTGATTTAATCTTTCAGCTTTAAAAGCAACTGACATTTTTAAATAATACAGAAACAACACTATGTTCAAGGGCTGATACCAGTAATTATACAAGTTGTTGAGTTTAATCCTTTGGATTTTTAAATATTTGTGAATTTATTAAGATTTGTTGTTTTAAAAAGATTGTAAAATTAGGATATCAGATAATAGGATGATGTCTATTTGCATTTTAATATTTTAAAGTAATTTTTTTGGTAAATATGGTTGACAGATATATGAAATAAATTATTATTAGAAGCTCTGATTTCTTTTGTTTGCCTAACTGACCTAACATCATTTAGATGTGATACTAGAAGGCAAAGTTATTATGTTATGAATCTTGATTGCAGGTAGCGGGTGGGAAAAGAAAGAGAGATATAATTCCAACCTATTTAAAATTTCTACTCCCCCAGACCCTCTCTTGTCTGCTTTATTTTTTACTTTTAACTCCCAATCATGATTTGGTATACTACATATTTATTATTTATCTTCTTTTTTGTCTGTCCCTCCCACTAGAATGTACTTTTATAATGACAAGATTCATTTGCTTTATTCATTGCAACACCCAAAACAGTGCCTGGCACACGGTAAGTAGGCATTCGAAAAATATTTTGGAATGAATGTTTACTCAACGGTTAACTAATTTTTTTGAACCAATCATTTATCTAGAAATTATGCTCATACCAGCTTATTACATATATAAGTAATACAGCACTTCGAGTTTTCAGAGTAATTTCATATATTCTTTATTGCATAACGAACAGAAAGAATCTTATGAAAAGCCTAAAAGTAGTAGGAACTATTACAAAAGAATCACGTGATCTCTTTTTCCTGTATCCCTTTATTAGAAACAGAAAGTTATGCTGGGATCAACTCACATTAACTGTATACAAACCCAGGAACTATAATAAAGACATAAATCTGATTTTGGCCTAAGCCATACTGTCCCTTCAGGTTTTCCTTGTACAGCCAGTAGTCATCTTGTCTCTCTCTCCCTTTCACTCTGGACAAAGAGAAATAACATGATTAAAGAAATACAGCCTGGACAAGGGTCAGGAGACACCAGTTCTTAGGTGTGGAAGGGTCCAAATCCAGACATTTGTGGACCATCTATTTCTATGCCATAAGCAAGCAGCTAACCCTGTTCCTTGTGCAGTAGGAGGGGAAAATGTAAATAACATGATGTGGTTTTAATTGAAAAAGTTGCCTACTATGGGCTAACCACTTTGCATACAATCTTATTTACCATGTTTCCCCGAAAATAAGACCTACCCAAATTATATAATGATAACTTTTCATGCTTCAATATGCCTTATTGAGGCTGATGTATTGCTAAGATGAAACAAATGTTTAAAAGTAAAAACATCCAGGTATATAAACGCTTTTGAT